>JAIGNY010001034.1:345000-712500 GCA_020152595.1 Chiridota heheva | reverse complement strand
AGGGGATAGGGTGTAAGTCCTATTAAAGAGGGCGAAGAAATTGGGATATCTAATGAGGTTGTAGACAGGGTTTTGTGTGTTGGTGAGGGCTCTAAAAGCATTGGAAAGGCTAAGCTTTCTACACCTTACCAGGAAGGGGGTTTGTTGGCTTCAATGTGAAGGCTGGTGATGGGAGAAGTCCTGTAGGCAGCCAGTTAGAGCCTGGGGGCTTCATTTTGGATGGTGTTGATGTGGTTGAGGTAAGAGCTGTGAGCGGCACAGTAGACAATAATGCCGTAGTCTAGCTTGGCACGAATGGTGAGCTTGAAGACTATGAGAAGAGCGTGGGGGTCTGCACCCCAAGTGGTGCTGGAGATGAGGCAGAGAAAGTTGAGGGAGCTGTTGCATTTTCGTTCCAGTTTGGTAATGTGTTGTTTGAAGGAAAGCTTGGGGTCTAGAGTTAAACCCGAAAACTTAGTGTAATCAACTTTAGGGATGCGATTGCCATTGAGCACGAGGTTCAGGTTGGGGTGGAGGTTATTGAAATGACAGAAGTGCATGCAGACTATCTTGTCTTTGGAGAATTTAAAATCGTTATTGTTGCATCAGTCTTGCAGCCAGTTGAGACAACAACTGAAAGAAATATGCAAATATCCTAAGAAATGATTCAAAAATCATTCATGTAGTCAAAATTAATGCAAATTAATTTTGAAACCCACGGTTATTTTCTAAATAAAAAAGGCAACATCAATGGTGAAAATTCGTCGCACGAGCTGTCTGTCTGGCAATTAATATCCAAGTTTATATACAGAATGCTTTCACTTGGGCAGTTACCATTAACGCCGCCCCCCTTCTAGCATATGCATAATTTGACATAATTCCCTATACACTCCGTACATTTAAAAATATTTCAATGCTGATTGACATCAATCATTCATCATTGTTGATTGAATGCTGATCATGTCCTGCCCTTCATTTTAACTTACCTTGCACACTCCTTCCCCTCGATTCTCAGATACATGATATAAAAAAATGTTTTTGAATATACATGAGAATAAAATGATATTTTTCCGATATCCTTGGTATGATTCATTTGAACATTTTCAGATACAAAGTTCAACCTGTATTCTCTACCAATTATGTTCTGCAGTACCATCGCCACCCCCAGCTCAATTTTACACAACCCACAATATGCTACTTGTTCCCTGCTGACTTGTAATTCTTAACTATTATTTTCCTTATCCTAAATGTTATCCTTATTACTCCCATTTATACAGGCATTCAGACAATCGTTGTTGGGACAAAACTGCTCAACAATTTTAAACTGCATTTCCCGCCACCTCCACTTTCTCAATGTTGTGCGCTTTGCAAAAAACATGGTAAAATGCAACTTTCAACATTAATCAAGGGGAGTGGGGATTTTTCCCAACTACTTTTGGCCATGACTGTAGCATACAGGATGACTTCCTGTTGACATCTCGTAATCAACATGTATAGAACATTTTATGCTGTTATAACACCTTGCATGAATCTTATTTCTCCTTTAGTTTTGAAGGTGCTCAAATTTACATGTTCCTTCGCGCCTTGCATCAGTTGCCCTAATGGGTGATTGTGGTCGCCCAGTGAAATTTCAATTTCAGGGCCAATTGCCAAAACAGTTGTTGGAAAATCAATAGACATTTAGTATGTAGGTTTTTGGTAATCCTGATGTGAGCAATTGGTCTGAGCTCAGTTGTACCAGGAATGTTAGAGGATAAAGACGGAATCTCGTCTTAATAAAAAAAATTGACCTTTCACCAACAAATCTGATCATACCAGTAACGTCACTCCTGCAGCAGTAATTAATTGTCTTGCCGGTGTATAAAAAAGCCTGCATCACAAAATTTCCGAAAACCAAATTTTTTTAAGGAGGAATATTGTGGTACCCTAGTCAAATAAAATACACTTTCATAAAAGTAGATATTGTCATGTGTTTAGAACTGTTAAAGTTAATACCCTTTACTATGGGTCCATTCAACTGTTTTAGAAACAAAAAAATTATATAGTATTATTATGTTGATGGTAATTATCTTATTTTAAAAATGATTTTTTATTTTTTTTATTTATTTTTTTATCGGGGGAAGGAGGGGCAACATTTGTTTTCTTAATTTAAGTCACTGATGATGTCCACAAATACTATACTGCTTCATATCTTTACTTATTCTAATTTGTTTTCTTTCTTTGCCAAAAGATTCTTGAAAAAGAGGTGGAGACATATTTCTGTGCAATAAAGGTGTTTCAGCTGATGTCATGAGGTCATATGACTTTGTTTACATCGCCATTTTGAACACTTAATTAGATTTACATACGTTTGCATGTACTTATATAAGATTATCTTTGTAAGGTAATTATGCTGGAATATTGCTGTGATGTGTGCCAGGAAGTAAAAAAAAGTTTTCTCAATTTCCATCTGATCCTGATTGACGTTCGAAATTGGTTCTGCTGTACAATGTGACGGCTTTCAACCTATGGTTCACACTAGGATTTGCAGTGAGCACTTTATATTAGGTTTGTAGGCTTTTGTCTAAGTATAACGAACAATCAGCAGGCATTAACGTTAAAGTTACTCTTCATATACCCGGTGAATAAATATAACTTAAGGACAATATGAAGTATATTTGGAACTAAACAAAAAATTGCAATTAGTAAAATTTGCTGAACCGGTACTGGTAGGTTAGCATATAGTATGTTTGCTGTACATGTGATGTGACTAAGCTGTGTGAAGACGTGTGAAACACAACGATGCCCTGCCCTGCAAAATGGCTTCCAGTGGAGTTAGGAGTCATGTGATGAAATTCCTCTATAAGAGAGAAGTAACTCTAAATCAATGAAAATTTCTTCCCTTTTTAGAAATGAGAAATAAAATACCTTGGCAACATCAACAAATTTGGTTATGACTTCAGCTCGTTGCTTGGGTGTATGTCTGCTTAGCACCATGCACTGTATCCACTGGGATACACCATTAAAGAGACCAATGGAACGTTCCAGTTTAAGATTGTTCCTCAACTGGCCAGTCACACTGTAACTTTTTAGATCTGAAAACTGAAATAAATGAAGAAAAAATTATTAAGGTAAATACTAAATCAACAGCAATATATTTGAAGGGTCATGTAACTAATACTATCATTAGAGAAATTAAGGGGTAACTACATGATATAAATAATAAGCTGACAATGACAAAGCAGAACAGTAAGAAAAAGTAAAAAATCTTATTCCATTTCAAAAATATCTATAGTTTTTGCAGATTTGTCCAAAAGCATTTGATATTGGACACATACCCAACATATACTGTATGCTAACATCACAGACTTGAAATCCACAAAAGTTTCAATCTATACATTTTGTTAAAATTTGTCAAAATCCTGCAAAGTAAATGATTATGTTTCTAAAATCAAAAACCATCAAAGAAACAATGATTGCCCTCTGATAGACTCAGGGGTATAGCTAGGGTATTCTGGTTAGGCTAGGGGGTCAAAATTCCTGACAAATTGTATTAATTTAAGCTGGCGTTAGCAGCAATTTTTTTCAGAACACTATGATTGATTAAAGCTATGCCCCATTCTATACCCCCTTCCCCTGTTGAATAGTTTTGGTCATTTGCCAGGTTTGTCAAATATTGATAGGAAAATTTTTGTGTGTTAGCAGCATATTTTTCAAATTTTATTTACAGTATATGTACAAAGATTATACCTCTCCACCGGCATATCCTGGCACACTGCATGCATTATGAGATGTAAGGCTCTCAATAAATGAGATTTTAATTTGCCAAAGCTGTAATCCCTGCAACTCCCTTAATTAAATGTGTAGAATGTTGAATTAAAAAAAAAGATTATAAAGATAATTATAAAGATAATTGTCAGGAACAATTAGGTTTATCAGTTTATGTTCTTCTTCTCTTGTGTTTATGCATAGGCCTATTCTGTTCAGATAAATACTAAACTTATCCGCCTGGCTGATCCAGCAAACCTGACAATTTAAAATCCCACAAGTATAGTAAAACAAAACATTTTCCAAAAAATTCTGACTAAAGAGATGCTGTCAAGTCAAAATGTGTTGATTGTAGATATTTTGTATGCTATAATCTAGTTCATGATATTTTATTGTCTCAGTATTACGAACTTAATACATTTACACAAAAATGTTGTATCTATTGAAAGTTTTACAAGTTGCAAAGAAAATTATATGAAACATCAAAAAAAAAAAAATCCTGAAAATTTTCTATCCCCCCCCTCTCCCCTCCCCTCATCACTACACTAAGATCACATCAAACAAAATATTTTACGAGTATTTTTTGTCAACGATGGGTGTAAAATTATTTTGTAGTAAAAAAACCATAAACATTATCTTAGTGAAAACATTTACGATATACAAAGGGTTATCATGTATTTTTAGGAGAGCATACATTCGGATACTACAACATAATGCACAAAATGTTTTCATAATCATAACATAAAAACATAATATGAAAAGAATATGATTTTTTTATGACACTACATTTTGATATCAAAAATCATTTTACTGTGCTTAAAGAAGCTCTATCCCCATCAAACAGTTTTTGTTTTTTGTTTTTGTGTGCAAATTCCTTGGAAATTAAAATAACAGATATATTTTTAATACTCATGCTCTTGAAAACTATTTTAGCATTCATTAGAAATAATTAAGGTAAATATCACCATTCATATCAAAAGTTTTCAGTACCCTCACCTACAAGAAAAGTGTATTAGAATATTCTAAACTCCAGAAAACATATGCCCTCACATTTCACCCTAGTGGCCCAAGTAGTGGTGGCATAGCTATAAATCTTGGAATGGACAGAAATATTCAGTTCCTTTATTAATAGTTAACCAGCAGCACTGTCAGCCCTGAAGTTACACACACTTCTGAAGAAATAAGGGGACAGCTCAAGAAAATATACCCTCGTTGGGTAGCTGGGGATTCCCCAGGACACCAAACCACCCCTCCCTTCCCCCAGCACCCACATCTCTTTATTCCAAAACTTGTAGGCACCAGTGCATGTAATCAGAGGCATCTCTACCAAAGTAAAACTAAGTATAAATATAATGGTAGTACAAAGTTCTAATATATCTGATTTATAGTGTCTTTAGGACTAGTCAAATTTAGAGCAAAATTGATCAAACAAAAATCGGATAAACAAACTTGAGATCTTGAGAAGTGAAGGTCAAAACCAGGGCAATACTGTTTTCATGACGCATTACATAAAAAAAGAATTTAATTTGCTTGAGCAGAGAATCTTTTTTGTTGCTAGGCAACATTAAACACCTATATTTGGAGCAAAACAACCTACGTATTTTGGCTGGCCTTTCAAATTGTAGGTATCATATTAGTAGTTTGTTGCAGCTTCTATGACATACAATATATATATACATCAATGGTGCTGGTATTGGAAAGGGTGAGATGCTTCCACTGTGAAGTGTGGTAGCCCACCCCTCTCAATAAGGACACAATCTTGAAATACTCTGTTTTCTCTACTTTTCTGCAGAACATGATGGTGTTTTTTCTGGATATTCCACACCTCTGATAGTTGCCTTCAGGTATTTTTTGCCACTCATATTCAAATCTTAACAATCCAATTATTAAAGAGATAAAATGTTTGGAGTTTATTAGTTTACTCATCATTGGTGAGATCCAGGGGGAGGGGCATCATGTTTTGGTGGACATTTGTTTAAACAATAAAATTGAAGGAGAAAATTAAATTATTCCCTCTCCCATGCACAATCACAAGCTTTTTCGATGGATCTAAACAGACATTCATTTATACAAAAACATCTTTGAGGAGAGCAGATGTGTTCTTGATTTCTGTCAACAATTTGTAATTCAGTTTATATGGAGTATTTGCATTGTCATGACCCACCTGTGCATTATATCCCTGAAATGTACGACCTTGACTTTTTGGTTTAGTCTATTTTTACAACAGGTGAATTTCCATTACACCCAATCCTCCCTACAAATTTTCAGTCTTTTCACCCGCAAGAAGCCCCATTTCGGCGGGTATAACTTTTGGACTCTGCTAGAAGCTATTAAAAAACCCACTACAGATAGTTTGAGTGATTTTATAAATCAGTTATTAGACTCCTTATCATCTATATGCACACAATGGAACTTATTATGAAGAACCAGGTATTGTGGATAGGGTTACTGCAGAACCAGGCCATGCATGTGATGTAGGGCTGAGGATTCATTGGGACTATTAAAAAGATGTTTTTATCAGTGAGTTATAAACACTCTGGTGAGATTGTGTGCAATAGACTGAAAATTTATAACCAGAGTTATTTATCATGCTTAACAAAGCAAAAAAATGTATGTAAACTTTTGTTTTTTATTCATTTTTGTTGCTTTTTATGCATTTTTAACAATCTAACACATAAATTTTATAAAAAGATGAATGTTTTAGCATCAAGTTTATATGCGTATTTAATGCAGAATTCAAAGGACTTTGCACTCGCAATTGGCCCTCCTAAAGTCAAGTCATTCTACTCGTGTCAAAGTCCTTTGCCCGGTGCATTAATTATGCATGCAAACACTGCGTCTCAACATAAATCTTTAAATAAATATAGCTCCTAAACAATTTCGTTCAAAATATCTAGTTTAAGAGGTTTCTTTAGAAGTATTGAGTTTGACAGGCTTAACTACAACGACAAATACAAAGATGTTACCTACAAAATCTTTAATATAAATCAAAACAGTGATGATCATGAACATTTATTGAAGACATTCAAATACTAAAATTGTTTTTTGCAAAATTAAAAAAATCTTTGGTAGACAGAACGTTCTGTACCAGCAACGAATCCTATCAAGTCATTACAGAGGTGGAGCCAGGTTTAAATTTCAGGTGGAGAGGAAGGGGGAGGGAGACTAAACCACAGATGATGCATTTTTTAGACAGTTTTGTAAACATCAATGGAACATAAGTGGGGCAACTGGTGAAGTGGGGCAACTGGTGAAGTGGGGCAACTGGTGGAGTGGGGCAACTGGTGGAGTGGGGCAAGTGGTGGAGTGGGGCAACTGGTGAAGTGGGGCAACTGGTGGAGTGGGGAGGGGACAGAGGTGTAGGAAGCCCCTCAGAGGAGTTCATCTTCCAAAATTTGAGGTACAATTATTAACATGATATACAAACAAATTGAAGGGAAATGTGGTAAAATTGAAGGAAAAATGTAGGAAAATTCATTAAAAATTTTGGTTAAATTAAAGGAGCTATCTTCAAATAAAAATAACTCTTTTTTGGTGACAATAACACACATTTTCCCAAGCTTGATTTTTTTCATATATAATAAATAATATGATGGGCAATCAACCACCATTCATCCTCAGCTGATGATGTAATTAAGAAGGACTGAATCAAACTGCATCCATGTCATACTACACCACAGTGATAACCTTCCTTCTATTTGATTATGAAGCAACAAGAAGAGTACCCACTTTTCTTTTAAGGAATGCAAGCCAAACAGTGAGGATACATCAGTAATCATCATTAGAACTCTTCCAGTATATTCATATTGGAAGAGTAGGCCTATATGTCTCTCAACCTTTTTCAGTCATACACTTCTGAATAGTTGCAGAACATACATTTCCACCTCCGTGTGACTGCTACTTGGATATTTGTTATCATGTTTTTGTACACGACACATTCTTTCTTCTTTTCAACATCATTCTCAAGCAGTCAAATTCTTTTGTCTCAAAAAACTAAGCTACCTAAGAGCATTTCAGAAAACATTCCACATGAAAAAAGAAAACAAGGCCATCGAATTCAAACCACATGCGATTTGATCTTGCTAATTACTGTCGTTACAACCCTAACCGCACTTAACACAATCCAGCTCAGCCAGTGTTATTAACTGAACCCTGGATGATATACGTCACATGACGCAACTATGCCAAAATAATCATTGTCTCTTAAGAACCTTGTTCAAAATCACTCCCCTAGGTATATAAATTTTGCGGCAGAAACAAGGAAAATTTTTAAGGTGATGTTTCAAATGACGCACTTGCAGAAAAGGACTACTCTTACAAACCAGCTGTCAGAAGTTATGTATTTCATTTCAATGCGCAAGTGTCTTATCACTATGGTTACTTTAATTTATTGGTAGGAGTGAATTATGCATAAATCACGAAAGTGTGACTGATGCACAAGATGACGAAACGTCTTGAAGATCTGAGACGAAAATACAACCAGACTTGTTTTGAAAGTATGGAGGCTGTTGCTACTTTGAAGTAAATAAACAACAAAATGGACAATTCTGAGTTGGTGAGATACAATTAGGAGGCTGTGACAGTTTTTAAATCTTAACAAGAAGAGAGAAAAAATCGTAGGTAGTGCACACACATCAAAATTGTAGAGTGGCGATGCAAGCAAAGCTTAGTGGATGCAGATTGCGGCAAAATATCAAAATTCAAATAGCTTCAATAAAGAATCTGCAACTTCCTGAATTCAAATCTTTACGCAGATAAAAACGTTCCGGAAAATGTAGAATCAACACCTACAAATGTAACCTTTAAAAGCCGATGGTACGCTACAGTGAACATTTGTGCAATCTTCAAGATCTCTCTTAGAAACTCTTTAAAACAGATCAAAATATTTTAATTAAACATTTCAAATACTCAAAATAGTTTGATAAGTTTCTGCAATCGAGTTGAAGATGTAAATAAATAACATGTGTATAAATTTGTGCCACAATAGCAACGAAATACCATTTTTTCATTTGATTTTTTTTTTTAAACTACTATTCTTATAGGTATATGAAGGTAGATATTATATAATCTGGATGGAATGATATTTAAACTACATCAAAATCATCTGCAGTTTCCGAGCTATGATTGATCAAAATTTGAAGAATTGTTAGTGTATACAATTTTTTTGTGATGTTTGAAACATATGACAGCTCCAAATATTTTATTTCACCTTTCAAATTTCTGTCCTAAATAACAGTCCCTGAAATTGTTAAAATGTTTTCTCCTACTTAAGTTTGATAGAGTGTATGATGGAGATTCAAAATCTCTTTGTGATATTCACCCGCTCCCATTTAAAGAACGTGAAAAACAATGAGTTAATATAAGGATGCTACAAAGTTACATAAAAATGTGCATAATTTATTCTAATAAGACCTTAAAATTCTAAAATGGTCTACTTGTACTAATCTTGATGAAACTTTGACTGTTTTCATGGTTCACAGGGTTGTCATATTATGTTGGTGCTACCTGTCCTTTGATCTTGAAACACTTTACCACTAGGGATGCAATCACTGAGAAATATTAAACATCATCAGAGAAATATTATGAATTTCTTAGCTGGGAGTTACTGACCATGCAATCAAGTCTAATACTATTTGCACAAAGGAAAATTACAGACCCGGTAATTATACCTATTTTGCTTGCATGGCCAACAAACACTCTCCACTACTTTTTCTATATTTTTATGATCCACCAATTTTCAAAATGTCAGAAAAGCCATGGAAGTTGTTATTTGAACAAATATTTATCAAAATGCTTTTTAACAGTGCGAATACCCAATGTACAAAAAAAAGAGGTTACAAAATATTATGTATTTTTTTCTAATTTAAAGTCTTTTGAATGAAATTGGCTGCAGAACATCAACAAACTAAGTTGTAATGTGAAAGTTCTTCAAACCAGGCCCTCACCCAGTCTACAATGTCACATGATCACATGAATGTTTCAAACAAATCTCGAAATGCCAAAAAGAATTTAGGCTGTGGATTCATGACACAACACATACAACTTGACTTGCAAATTAATCTAATTTGAGCGCAGCTGAAATTTTTAAACAATTAGAATCGCATCAGGGAGGCTATAGTATTTACATCATTTCACAAAGGAAAGTTGCCAGTGCAGTACACCAAAGATACCAAGAACAATATGTCTAATTTTTGAACACTTTTACTTGATCTAAACAAAACACAATCACAAGATAATATATGACATATCACACGGCAGAAGTGTATGACATCTAGATTAAACATGTCACAGAAAATTTAATTTCGTTAATTCTGAAATTTGACACTCAAAATTTACAAATGTCATAAAACTAAGAACTTGTATATCTTGTAATGGTGGTGTGAATCAACAGAAGAGTTTGTATCAAGTGGATTCCCTTGACAAATGAAGTAAAAGAATTGCTTGAGATCAGCTGGTATCTTCTGGGCCATAAGGAGTAGATGCCAGCTTAGACAACTGATATGCCTGACAAATGTAAGGACTGCAGACAGCTTGTGAAACGCAAAACCGTTTTTCGAACAGTACTGTAGTTATGTATTTTGCTATACAGCTCATGTACTGCTTTTGCCATACAGCGCATGCACTGCTTTTGCTATACAGCTCGTGTACTGCTTTTGCTATACAGCTCGTGTACTGCTTTTGCTATACAGCGCATGCACTGCTTTTGCTATACAGCACATGCACTGCTTTTGCTATACAGCTCGTGTACTGCTTTTGCTATACAGCTCGTGTACTGCTTTTGCTATACAGCTCGTGTACTGCTTTTGCTATACAGCTCGTGTACTGCTTTTGCTATACAGCTCGTGTACTGCTTTTGCTATACAGCTCGTGTACTGCTTTTGCTGTACAGCTCGTGTACTGCTTTTGCTATACAGCTCGTGTACTGCTTTTGCTATAAAACTTGTGTACTGCTTTTGCTGTACAGCTCGTGTACTTCTTTTGCTATACAGCTCGTGTACTGCTTTTGCTGTACAGCTCGTGTACTGCTTTTGCTATACAGCTCGTGTACTTCTTTTGCTATACAGCTCGTGTACTGCACATGTAAATGTGTACGGTTTGCAATTGATTTAAAACCAGGTTCTTTAAACTGAAGCCTTTCTATCAACGTATTTTATCTCTGTGCTTGCAAGCTTTACAAACATTTTCAATACGAATGTAACAGTCAATGTTTTTTTCTTATTTGTGATGCTAAAGCTAATAATGGCAAGGGCATAGGAGGTGGGGGGCTGGGGTGGGGGGGCTTAAGCCCCCAGTCAAAAATGTGAGGAGGCAGAAGTAAGCTCCCCCTCCCCCCCTCCACACTTTCCAATGAAGAGAACCACTTATTGAGCTTATTTGTACCCTCTGTGAAATATATAAACCTTTTCAGCGCTTGTTCTTCTGATGTATTCGATTATAATTTATAATACCTCGGTCCGATCCCAGGTCCGATTTTAGTTTCCCCAATTTTAATCATTTGAATTGACCACACTTGGCTGTAAAATGTAGCATTACATCACATACACCGATATAGCGCCTGCGTATGTGTAACATACAGCATGCAATTAGTATGTGTACATGCAGGTGACAGGTCACTGCACTGCGAGCATGTACTGCCACATATGTCATGTCTTATACTAACTTATATTGTCTGTTCTTCTTTGTTTAAAAAAAAAAAAAAAAAAAACTTCCCACAATTGTGAAAATAAATGGGGGAAAATGAGACTTCTGAATGGGGGGGTTGAGGTTCGTGGAAAATAAACTTTCAGCCACCCAAAAAAAAAAAATGTTTCTACACCCTTGAATAATGGTTTTTCTTATTTGTGATGCTGTGTTATTTTTGTCTTCAAAAGTTGGTTAAAGGGGGCACTACACCTAAAAAGTGAAGGAGCAATTTTCTAGAAACTCACAACAAATATTCAACCAAGCTTTTTGACCCTCATGGAGATGAGCTACCAAACTTCTCCAACACAAATATTCATACCATGTAGTTATATGAGATTCATAAACAACAAAATTGTATCACTTTGGGAGGCAAAACAGGTGAATGAATACTTATAAAAAAAAAGAAGGAAAATGACCCACTCATGGGTCTATTCTACCTTTATCTTAACATACATGCCCTTCTCCATCCACAGGGCTGTAATTCCCGGAAGAGAGGGAGAAATGTCCCCCACTTTTCAGCAGAATTTTTAAATTTCAGTACATTTTGGGGAAATTTTGCATCATCTCTCCCACTCCCCCTCCCCCCCTCCCACCACTTTTGGATAAATAAATGTCCCCACTTTTCAAATGACCCTGCCCACCCGCTATCCCTCTAAACATCAAGTTGATTTGATACACCAAGCAATAAACATCTAAAAACAGTGCGATTTTTTTGTTGCAAGAAAAGACAACAAGAGAGAAATTTCTGCTTACATGTCAAAAGGTACTCTTTAAATTCATGTTCGCAACTGCCATATCTATAAAGTTGACTTTAAAAAAATACCTCTCGTACAAACAACTAATGACAAGCAGTATATTCCTCACTTTCTTCAAGTAGAAATTGATAGTCCTGTAAACTTACATTAACTCTTCTGAATATCTTATACTCGAGATAGGTCAGATGATCAGCAAGTTCTCTTGGTTCTACGTGATTGAAGACAAGGGAGACTTTCCTACTCGTCCTGGTCGATGGATGACGCACTGATATCACCCGCATCCACTCGTAGGAAGGACTACAACAAAAGAAGGAAAACATTTTTGAACACATTAATGACAATCTTTGGTATGCATGAGATCATCTGAGGATTATTCTACACAACTATGTATCTTTTTTCTTCTACTCACAAAAGTTTTGAATCCCATTAAGCTGGCATGAGAGCTAGTTCTTGCCACCTAGCAGTAACCTTTATAGGAAAGCGCTGTATACGTTGTTTTAAACTAGTACTTTAAAAAAGCTTGTAATTGTGGGTTGGTAGCAAGCTTTAGGCAAGCCGCAATTGTGGTATTGTGAAGGTAATACAAACTGTTTTATTACATACTTTCTTTTGTACTGATTCTTGATAAATCTAAAAGGAGAATTAGAGGGAAATTAGCCCTTTTCATATTTGACACAAAGAACCAATGGACCATATCCTGAATCATTTTAAATTGAGACCAGCTTAAGGGACCAAAGGAGTACTTACTACTTGTTGTCATGGACAAAATTTACAAGTTTAATGCTTAAAATGACTAAAAAGACAGGCAATTTATCGGCTCATGAACTTAAAATGAGTATAGCCAGGGGGTTCGACAGGGTTGTTTACCCCCTTCCCCTCCCACATGCTAAAGGCTCGCCAAAAGGTAGAAAGGGTCCAGAAATTTTGCTAAATGGTCCAGATTGAGGCAATTACCTCCAAATAGTTTTAAAGACTGCTATTTTGACACAATTTGAAAAAACATTTCATGCCATCAGCAATTGTTTTTGTTTTACGAACTCTACCAATCCAAAAGGCTAGCTTTTCACCACTGCTTTATTCATACACCTAAGTTTTTTTGTGCCATTTCAATTTAAAAACATTTCTGTTGTTGGCATGAACCTGTTTGCCTATACATGTATGCTGGATGTAAAGGTTTTGTGCATTGTAGGAAATGCTGCCTCTTAATTGCATTAAACACTTGCCCTCTCGTTCTTCACATGTTGCACTTCCAACAACTTCGTAGGTTTTGAGTTGTAACAACTATAAATGAGCAAGTGACTATTAACGAAAACAATCTTCCCTTCAATTTATAAATGAATCACAAAAATAAAGGTTTTATAAGTTTATACTTTATAGAAACATACTCATGATTTTTACTATGAAATAAATGTTGATTTGTTTAATGAAGGCTTAACGGCACCACAACAACTAAGGTCAAATTGTGCCTGAGAGGTCAGATCATTCTAGAGGTAGAAAGTAAAAACCAAGAATCACACTCACATCAAATACAGATTACAAGCAGTATATATTTATGAGCATTCTTGAAATTATGATTCAGGGTTTGGTTATACTTTTCATCAGACTACGACTTGGAAAACAAAAGACACCCTGGGGAAATGCCTGTGAATAGCTGCACGTACACCAAACAAGCGACTACATTATAGCCAAACAAGCAACTACATTATAACCAAAAACACATGCTCGTATTCATCTGTTCATGTGTCTTGTTTCTAAAAGTTTTCCCATAGAATCTTAAAAAGCAGAAAATACAAACTAAAATTGAATAATGCCAGTGTTCCAAATGTCATTTGTTTTTCACATTCTTACACATTTAAGTCTGTTGAATCAAATTGCCATTTAGTAATAAGCTTTTGTTTTATAAGTCACTCATTTTGTATAACCAATCATCAGCTAGGCTTTTTTTTTAAATATAAACTTTGATGCAATTCCAGACTATCATGTGTATTTTTAAGTATTATTGCTCAACGACTCACTTTGCAATGGTCTTTTTACTCACATCAAATAAATCAACAAAAACTTGGCATATTACATCTTTTTGACTTTTCAGGCCTTAAAGGATTATGGGCTACTAGAGGCAACATTGGCTCAATTACTTTCTTTCAAGTTTTCTTTATTATTAACAAGTTGTATTACCCCCTACTATCCTCATGCCAGCTGTCCTTACCCCCTGCTAGCCTCATGCCAAGCTGACCTTACCCCCTTACTAGCATCATGCCAAGCTGTTTTTACCGCCAAGCTGGCCTTACCCCCATACTAGCCTCATGCCAAGCTGGCCTTACCCCCTTACTAGCCTCATGCCAAGCTGTCCTTAACCCCGACTAGCTTCATGCCAAGCTGTCCTTACCCCCTACTAGCCTCATGCCAAGCTGTCCTTACCCCTACTAGCCTCATGCCAATCTGTCCTTACCCCCTACTAGCCTCATGCCAAGCTGTCCTTACCCCCTACTAGCCTCATGCCAAGCTGTCCTTACCCCTACTAGCCTCATGCCAAGCTGTCCTTACCCCTACTAGCCTCATGCCAATCTGTCCTTACCCCTACTAGCCTCATGCCAAGCTGTCCTTACCCCTACTAGCCTCGTGCCAAGCTGTCCTTACCTCCTACTAGCCTCATGCCAAGCTGTCCTTACCCCTACTAGCCTCATGCTGTCCTTACCCCTACTAGCCTCATGCTATCCTTACCCCTACTAGCCTCATGCCAAGCTGTCCTTACCCCCTACTAGCCTCATGCCAAGCTGTCCTTACCCCCTATTAGCCTCATGCCAAGCTGTCCTTACCCCCTACTAGCCTCATGCCAAGCTGTCCTTACCCCCTACTAGCCTTGTGCCAAGCTGTCCTTACCTCCTACTAGCCTCATGCCAAGCTGCCCTTAACCCCTACTAGCTTCAAGCCAAGCTGTCCTTCTATATTCCAAATATTTTTTTCTTAATTTTGAAAGTTAAAGAGTAATCATTAAGATGTTGCACTGTACTGCTCTTTCATACACATTTTTTACATATTGAAAAATACCCAATATTTGATCAGCCATACCTTTAAGTGGTAGATATGCTATTTCATAGTTTAATACTTTAAATACTCTTTTTGATAGTTTTTTCTTTAGTTGCCGGCACATAAAGACCTTTGAAGAAAGTTATAATTGCATCATTTTTATTGTAGCTAGAAATGGCATCAATTATGTTGTGATAATAAAACAATCAGTCTTTGGACCTACAAAATTAATTTGTTTAAAGTAAATCTTAAAATAAATTCAGAGAAAATTAATCTTTAGATTGAATCAAACATCATTCTTCCAAACTTTCTCCTAAGTATTTTTCATCCAAAGTATGAAAAAAAGATTTGATGTATGAACTGGAAGACAGCTAATAATCCATATGGAAGTATTCAGATTTTATTATTGAACATCATACAACATCTTTATAATCAGATTTGAAAACTTTTGGCATCACATGTTCTTCTTTCAAGGATTGTGGCATACGATTTAAAAATGGTGGATCTACACTCAGAAAATAGACAGATCTTCCCTTTTGACAACAATTTTGTCTTTTTTTTTAATAGTTAAAAGAGGGAAACTTGTCTTGAAATAATTGCTTGACCCTTTAACAGTAAATCCGATAAATACATCACATCCACCACGGTATAGATTAAATGGCTTGTAGGTGATTTTGAAGATATATCGTACAATCAGAAATGTTAGATTGTAGTGCATTTTTATCTCCACATACGATAACACAATTTCTGGCCTTTTAACTAAACAATTCAAAATGCTGTAAATACCTTACCACTCCCTTCTCCTGGGTATGGAGATTGAGGCTTTTCTAAGCAAATTCTATTTCTCCATCTCTTTCTGTCTCTTGCTACTACTGTAGCTTCTCCCCAGCTGTTCCATCCAAAATCATTTCTCTCTTTCTCTGCCACTCTTTTCCATGCAGTTTTAGGTCTTCCATTCTTTCTTCTACTTTCTGGTGTCCAGGTGATGGCTATTCTGGCATAAATTTCTTCATCTTTTCTTAATGCGTGACCCAACCATCTCCATATTCTCTTAAATATCTCCTTGCTTATCTGCATTGTGCCTGTCCTATCATATAATTCTTCATTGCTGACTTTCACTGGCCATCTTATTTTCAAAATAATTCTAAGGCGTTTCCTTTGGAACACATCTAGTTTCTTCTCATCAGCTTTTGTCAGCTTCCAGGTTTCACATCCATAGAGGAGTACTGAGATTACATTTGATTGAAATATTTTCAGTTTAGTTTTTATCCGGTAGATGTTAAATTTCCAAATCTTGTCGAGTTGGTTGAACATTGCCCGTGCCAGACCAAATCTGTGTTTTACATCTTCATCAGTGCCTCCTTGTTTGGACAGTGTTGCACTGAGATAGACAAAGCCTATCAAGATCTTCAAGCTCTGTATTTGCAACTTTAATTGTTCTATCAGTTTCATTGTTGATGCACATGATCTTTGTCTTTTTGTTTTCATTAATCTTCAGACCAACCGTTTCACCTGTTTCATGTAGATCATCTAGGCTGTAAATATGTCCCACCGGATTCCATTCCTTCTGCCTTGTGTACTGGTTTTCATCACCCAGTCAATAGTAAGTATAAATAAGAAATTACAGATCTTTGTTTTACCCCAGTTTTCACAGAAAAATAATCAGATAGTTTTCCATCGGTTAACACTGCACATTTGCTGCCATCATACCAGTACTGTATGTGTGTATCTGTATGTGTGTATTTCATAGGTATGCCATAATGAGCCATAATCTTCCAAGTCATGCTTCTGTCTAGACTGTCGAATGCCTTCTGAAAGTCAATGAAGTGGAGGTATACTGTGGCTTTCCATTCTAAGCATTGTTCTATTATGTTTCTAAGGGTGAATTTTTGTTCGGTAATTCCTCTACCACTCAGTAGTTCCTCTGAGTACCACTCCTAAAAAAATGTTGTAAATAAGTCTATTTAATTCATTATTATTATCATTATTATTTTTAAATGAATTGTAGACATGAAGGTATACTTACACATTTGAAATATCAATAATATATCTCAGATGGCTGTTCCCCTCGGCCTGTAGCGCTGCTTGAAATTGGTTCATGATTTGTGCTAAACCTTTATCCAAATCAAAATGGACTGGAAAATTTGAGATCCAGCACCTGAAGAGATAAGAAGAAAAGAAAGTCTTAAAACAGAACAAAACGAATCTAATTTTGACACTTAGAAATAAACTAAACCAGATTTTGGTGAAAAGAAACAAGGTCTTTCATGTTGTGTTTATGAAAGAAAATTAAAAGTTGGCAATTAATTTTTAGAATTCCAAAAGTTTTTTAGGTACAAAATCAGCAAATTTCATTTTTAGGGACAATTAAGGGTAGATTAAAAAAACCAAAAAACATATGGCCATGCACTCCACACCCAAAAGAAGCCCTGAATGTAACAGTCTGCGCTTCCTTGTTAAATTTAGAGGCCAAAATTCAGGCTGATACAAAAAAGGAAAAAGGCTTATAAGCAATTTTTTTTATATTATTTCAAAATTGCTTGAATCTCCAAAAGAAATTCATATTGAATTTCCATGACCCTCTTTCTTTCAGAATATTTGACCCCCCTAAAAAATATGACTCAACCCCTTCCACCCCGCAATGTTTCTTTTAAAGAATTTATCCTAATATTAATTTAGTAAACAATGACCTGGAAGATCGATACAAAATTCTAGGCAAATAAAAACTTTACAAATGTTATTTGGAGATAGCCCTTTCTACACACAGTTGGTAAACTGAGCTAAAGCAATATCCAGCAAGATATGCATAAATTGATGCTTTATCACCACACTCAATCCCCTCTTGAGCAGAGGATCTTGCTACACATATTGATTTTCATATCTACTCAAGATATGCCCAGTTATTCAAAAAAATGTAGTCAAAACTTGCTTCATTTATTGCATATATGGTGACGGAGGGGCTCTGACAAATGACTTGCACAACTGTTCTACATTTAAAAAATTAATCATTTTCATATATATATATGATAGAGGACTATAAAAGAAACAAATTGGTGTAAAAATCATGTTGATATCTTTTTCCGTTTAGGAGTTATTGCATTTCAAAGATTGCGCCAGTGACTTAGCAGTGTAAAATGTGATGTCATAAAGGTAGATCCTAGACTATTCTTATGTATTTCTATAAAACAAACAAAAGTTGTTTTTCTTTTACTTAGAGTGCAAGGTTCATGAACAGATGGGCAAATCACATTCTTATAAAGTGTATGTAAATGCCCCAAAATCTCAAAAAATAAAAAAATACACAACCAGAATCAAAAGGTTTTGTGGTTCAGATGCTTCTTTTTCATAAGCTGATTATTTTGCCAAATTTGTACTTCCTGTCATGTCATTGCAAATAATGATATTTATTCATAAACCCACCATGCAGATCAATAAAAATAATGACAACATTAAGAATTTGCACAATAATTAACAAGTATGATGGCAAGTTTGATGCAAAAATGGTTGCCCATTTCATAGGCGGTGGAATCGCCCCAATCACCCTGACCATGGTTGGAAGAAAAATTTGTACGACAATTATCTTACCAAGGCAAAAATTTGTCCGACAATGGTCTGACCAAGGTTATACAATGTGATATTTGGCCTATTCAGTATTTCACTGCAATGTTCTAATGTATAACTAACAATTTTCGTATCGAGTTCGCGATTATTATTTCACGTAAAAACTATTTCGAAATAGCCTCGCTACGCGGTGTTACGTTCGTTATAGAGGGATTTTATTACATGACTCTAACTCAACTGGGAGTCAATTTGCAGGACAGAGCTTTGCACTTTTGAGTATTTCATGCATCTGATCTTCACACAGCTCAGTCACATCACACGTAAAACACACAGACTACATCTAATACACGCGCTAGCACGTGCTGATGAAAACACGCACTGGGTATGTAAAATATGTGCTGGGCATATAAACATGTGCTGGTTAAAATTAACTGACCAGATGAATTAATTTTTAAATATAAAATGTTATTTTAAAGAAAAATATACCCTCCAAGTACTTCAAGTAATCTCCATCAGTGGATTGTAAACACTTCTATTAGTTAGTGCAACTAATGGCACAGCAAGATTCCGGCATACTACTTACAAAAGTAATCTTATATAACAACATGCAAACGTATGCAAGTGTACAGCAGTCGACAGTCTGCCCTGCAAAATGGCAATGTAAACCAAGTCATGTGACCTCATGACATCAGCTGAAACATCCTTATAGCCACACACACAATTATTACGATAAAGTCCTAAAGACATGCGCGCCCTAGTTTAATTGCTTTAACGCTTTTCTTAGATTCCCAGGATGAATAAAACTATATACTCAATTTACAAGCGGCGTAAAACGCGTCAAATGACGCAATCGTTTACAACAAAATTGTAAGTTAGCTTCCCTGGTAGGTAGATCGTCTGATACTTCAGTACTTCATAGAATTAGGAAAATGATAGTCTATAACTTTCCTGTTAGAAGTCCTGTTAGAAGTATTTCAGTATGTTATTGTGTAATTTTACAGAGAATAGGCTAAATGACTGCAATACTTAACAAGAATTTCACCCAGTCAGAAATGCAAAAATAAAGTCCTTACAAAATACTTATACTGCAAAGCTTAAGGGTTTTTTTTGACCCTCACCAGGGCTTTTCCCCTGGACCCCATTGGGGCCCTTGAGCAGGCCCCTGGGCCCCAGGCCGATTGGGTTTACGGTCGAACATGAACATGGTCAGCCCAATAATTTTGACCTTCCGCTGCCACTGCATTTATCCTATTTCAAGAATTTTTCAGTAAGCCCCACCTACTCATCTATATTCATGAAATCACTGCCACAACATTAGAACATATGCACAAACCATGACTCAACTGTGTACCTGATATAGCATAAATCTGATGTATCATGGGGTACGGTATGGTGTTTACATCATTTAGCACTTTTACATTAAGCTACGCCCACCATACATATTAATGACATTTGCTGATAACATAAACATGTACACAATCAACAAAATGATCATGCCTAATGCAAAACGGACATACACTTGTTCATTTAACTTTTTTTCTCAAAACTTTTACTTTAAGCCCCTTCAACCTATTAATATGCATGACATCACTACCAAAAACAATAGAGCACATCTACAGATCATGTTCTATCTGTGTACCAAATATGATATGAACCCAGTTTACCATTTTTGAGATACCGTACTTACAAGTTCTTTTCAGCAAAATCATATTAAGCCCCGCCCACTATGCATATTAATGAAATTCAATGTGTTTATCCCATAAACATGTACACACTAGCTAACATCATAAATACACCACATATAAAACAAAACATACAAGCGGTTTTTAAAATATGAACATTTCAGTATTTTTCATTAAGTCCTGCCAACTCAATAATATGCATATCACTACCAAAAACAATATGGCACATCTACAGATCATGGGCTATCTGTGTACCAAATATGACATGAATCCGGTTTACCATTTTTGAGATACCATGTTTACAAGCTTTTTTCAGCAAAATCATAGTAAGCCCGCCCCTATGCCATCACAAACATACACACACACAACACCCATCACCCACACACACATACACACACACATACACACAGGCTATCATGACCACATAGGTTCTTAATACTATCACATCGGGACTAAAAATTGTCTTGAAGATTTGCCTGTCAACACACTAGCACAATCTTTAAAATGCAATGAACAAAAAAAGATATCAACATGATTTTTCTGCCAATTTGTTTCTTTCCTAGTCCTCTATCTCTCTCTAGGTACCGAGTCTGGAGCAGACATTGGCGATTATGGCCCTCCAGTCACTTCTGTTTAGAGCTAAGTGCATAAACTTATTTTTACTTAGGCTGTTGTTGGTTGCCCAGTTGTTTAAGCTTTGGACATATTTGACTCGCTGACTTCCTCTGCTTCTCTTGCCCGTTCCAACCCACCCTCCTGATAAAAGAGGATAGAAGATAGCCATCTAGCATATACAGTATATGAAAATGAAAATTCACCATTGCAGACATTAACCCAATTGACCCTAAATAAAATATATGTTTTTCATCTTAAAATCATTATTGTGATTGCTTTGGTTGAATGTAAATCGGGTTTAATTGTCATTACTAAAAAGTGGGGTGCTAAAAGTTAACTTAATGGAACCACTGCCTAAATATAATTTTTACTGTTTTTATCCACTGCCAATGATTGCATACAACTTACTAATCTGGCATAATTTATTTTGATTACCTGCTTCTAAACAAACCCTTGGACAGTTGTTTGCACTCTGCAAGTGTAAATAACCCTTATATTTGAACACTTCACACATCACTGTCAGTGTGTTTCAAGAGCCCATGACAAATAGTTCTGCCCGAGCTTTGCTCATTGATAATCTAAATGGCTAACACTTGATGTGACTGCCATGCAGCTAGGATCTAATTAAACAATCATATATCAATCACTACTTACCAAGCAGACATTAATTAGCCACACTGGCACATTGATATACACTCTAATTCACTAACATTATTGGCTAACGACCATAGCACTTCCAATAACCTAATTGTTGTTAATAACCTTATTACATAGTGGCATTACAAAGGGGTTATGCCCCCAAATTAATTGTTGTTTCTAGAGCAATGAAGAAGGCTTGTGAATAGTCAGTTGATTATCTTTGTTGTTAATCATTGAGCATATACTCAGTTCAGTTGCCAAGTGAATGTGCATCTCAGTGCACTTGCTGTGCTATCCACAAGAATAGGGATGGAGATCCAGCAATTGTGATACTTTTTAACATTAATTAAGTAAGATTGCAAAATGTTCATTTTGCAGCCTAAAATGACTGCTTGTTAAGATTATGGTACTCTACAATTATACTTAAGTTATCATCATTATTACCATCCTTATTTATTTAAGATAAATATTGTGACAACATCTAATGCTGGTCCAAGTTTGTCAGTAATTGTGACACATTGTAACATCCTAATAAACAATCTACAGTAAGCACTTCGAGCCCTTATGGTTAAATCTTAATCTCAATAATGATCACTGACTGATAATCTCTACAATTTAACCAACTACAGGATAACAAAAACTAAATCACAGAATCTAATGCTATTTCTCTGATACATTTCATGGGTATGGGCATGCATCTAGGCTGTCCACATCAGTAGCTCAATACCTTCAAAAGCAAATATCATCTTCAAAAATAATTTACCACCAAAAATTGAATTATTCTTTTCTTCTCATGTTAAACCACTTACATACATCCTAACATTTCTCCAAATCCCTTCATCTTTCTTTATCACGTAGTTTTCATGACATCACTTGCCAAAAAGCACCTTATACAATTCCTTTCCCGTACAGGATTCCCATGTTTGCTTTTAACAATGCACTCAATTAAATGCATCTTTCTATCCAGGGTAGTAAAAAATGTACTACCTGTCAATCAAATCAAACTGATTGATGTAATGGACTACCCTGGATGAAATTGAGCAATAATGAAAGCAAATTAAACATAATCAATACAGTCTTTTCTACCAAAATAATTTATTAGCTGTTAGAGTACTTTTCATTTTAAATGCCAGTATATCATGCTACATACGTAAGTACGTTCATCAGATGCAAGAGCTTTTGAAAAAAATTGTGCAATAATGATTTTGTATTTTCTCCAGGGATCTATAATCCAGGGTTACCTTTAAAATGTTAAAAATATTGAGGAAATATTTGCAAATATCAGAGAGCAATATAATAATCTACAAAAATGTGTGCGGACAGCTTCATCTGACAAAAAAGTTGCATAAC
This sequence comes from Chiridota heheva, assembly GCA_020152595.1. Classification (NCBI taxonomy): domain Eukaryota; kingdom Metazoa; phylum Echinodermata; class Holothuroidea; order Apodida; family Chiridotidae; genus Chiridota; species Chiridota heheva. The sequence goes on along the minus strand of JAIGNY010001034.1, from coordinate 689,462 downwards.
TTAAAATATGATCAACAAATTCTGAATGATATCTACTCGACTATTTCAAAGTCATGGTTGCAGTAAATGCATCGGTTGGTAAGAGCTCAGTTGGTAAGAGCACTGGCTTTCCAGCTGGCAAGTTGTGAGTTTGATCCCTGTTTGATACTAAAGAAGTAAATTTCCACTGTAAAACATTTAAAGTATGCTTACGAAAACACAGTATAGTAACTAACATTGGCACAACCAATAGAGTGAGGAGGGTGGGTAAATCCCACCTGCCACAGACCGTGAGCAATGACAATGCAGTATGTTTGTTATAGGGCTGAAACACTAAATTCCCCATGGACCCCCAGAACTCTAGTTGCACCACTGGTAACAATAAGCAGGGCCATAGCACCCACCAGCAATAAGCAGGGCCATAGCACCCACCAGTAATAAACAGGGCCATAGCACCCACCAGCAATAAGCAGGGCCATAGCACCCACCAGCAATAAGCAGGGTCATAGCACCCACCAGCAATAAGCAGGGCCATAGCACCCACCAGCAATAAGCAGGGCCATAGCACCCACCAGCAATAAGCAGGGCCATAGCACCCACCAGCAATAAGCAGGGCCATAGCACCCACCAGCAATAAGCAGGGCCATAGCACCCACCAGCAATAAGCAGGGCCATAGCACCCACCAGAACATGCATTCATTTATATAGATCTAATACACAATATATATAGACTACAAGAAAGAAGCTTGCAGTGGCACTTTTCAATCAGCCACTACAGCCCTGCTTAGCATTATTATTATCAATGTGGTGGGATGGGTTTTTGCTATATAAGTCTTTCACAATGAACATGTTCTTAATATATTAATATTTACTTGAATGATAATCGTAAATTAATAATAAAAGAATTTTCTTGATAAACTGTTAGTTGCATTCATCCAATGACTAGTCAGGAATAGTAACCTCATAATCAGCAGCCATAATAAAATGAGCAAAATTTTCCATTTTCATCATGATGTTCTTCTAATAACTTTTTCTGCTTAATTACTCATCTGTAAATGAACTGATAATTCCATTTGAAATTTCAATGGACATCTAGGATTAAAATCAAGATAAAGATAACTAGAACGGTAAATACCGTCATGGTTCGCATGCCCATGCATATTAACACCCATATTATATGACCTGGCCAATTATAAAAATGGCATCTCACACTAAGTCCCACATGGCATCCCGTGCACCACATGGCATCTCACCCCATGTCCTACATGGCATCCCACATGGCATCCCATCCCATGTCCCACATGGCATTCCACCATATCTTCCACATGGCATCCCACCCCATGTCCCACATGACATCCCATGTCCCACATGGCATTCCATCATATGTCGCACAGGGCATCCCATCCTATGACCCACATGGCATTCCATCTTATGTCCCACATCCCATGTACCAAATGACATCCCACCTCATGTCCCACATGACATCCAATGCCTTGTCCCACATGGCATTCCACCATACCTCCCACATGGCAAACCACCATAGAGTGTCTCACATGGCATTCCACCATATGTCCCACATGGCATTCCACCATATGTCCCACATAGCATCCGACGCTATGACTAACATGGATCCCATCCTACATGTATGTCCCACATTCTTCCAACCATATGTACCACATGACATGCCTCCCTATGTCCCACATGGCATCCCTCCCTGTGTCCCACATCAGTGGCCTCCAACCTGATGTTCCACATAGCATCCCACCATATGTTCCACATGGTATCCCTCCTAATGTCCCAATGACATCCTACTTAATGTCCCACATCCCATGTCCCACATCCCATGTCCCCATGGCCTCCTACCCTATGTCCCACATAGCCTCCTACCCTATGTCACACATGGCATCCTACCTTATGTCACACATGGCATCCTACCTTATGTCACACATGGCATCCCAACCTATGTCACACATTGTGTTACTTGTGGCATCCCACCATGTCCCACATGGCATTCTACCCTGTTCCACATGGCATCCTACCCCATGTCCCACATGGCATTCCATTTCATGTCCCATATGGCATCCCACCCCATGTCCCACATGACATCCCATAGGCTCCATAAGAAGTCTCATCCTAGCTATCAGTCCCTGATTGAGCATACTATGTATGAAAGTGTCAGTTCATATAATAACTTATATGCAAATGACTTGTTGAAATGGGGTGGAATGCCATGTCCCACATGACATCCCATGTCCCACATGACATTCCATCCCATGGCAATCCACCATATGTCCTGCATGGCATTCTACTACATATCCTATGTGGCATTCTACCCTGTTCCACATGGCATCCCACCCCATGTCCCACATGGCATCCCACCCCATGTCCCACATGGCATTCCACCCAATGTCCCACATGGCATCCCACATGGCATCCCACCCTATGTCTCACATAACATCCCATAAGCTCCATAAGAAGTCTTATCCGAACTATCACAGTCCCTGATTGAGCATACTATGTATTAAAGTGTCAGTTCATATAATAACTTATATGCAAATGAGTTGTTGAATAAGAAAAAAAGGTGGAGTCAAATAATTATGCCTGATATAGCCCTGGGTATAGACAACATGGTAAATATTAAATCATATGTCCTTCATGGCCCCCATCCATGTCTTACATGGCATCCCTCCCTATGTTTATATGCAATCACATCCTGTCACACTCCCTGACTAAGCATATTAAATAAAAAAAGTCTGGTCAGGTCATAATACTGTAGCAACTTTATGCAAATGAGCACAATAATAAAGGTGGAGTTAAAAATTCATGCTTGATACAACTGTTGGTGCCCAAATATTTTGAAGAATTTTAAGGATTTTAAATCTCACGTACTACAAGAGAGACTTGAGAATCTCTGAAGAAAATTGGAAATTTACATCATTTTACAGTTATCTTCTAAGAAAATATCAAATGTACGGTAGACTTTTTAAGTAAACTAGTCTTTAATCCTATTTTAAGTATCTCTGAAAACGTTTTACATTTGTAAGGTAATTCTAACCTTCCATAAGAATATCTGAAGGAAGAACTTTATTCTGAGGAACTCTTAAGAAACTTTAACATTTTCTGAGGAAATCTCAAAAAACTTTAACATTTCTGAGGAAATCTCAGGAACGGCCGGACGACCCGACGGCTGAACGACCTGACGGCCGGGTGGGCGTAATCGCCATTACATAGGTTCGCATAATGCTACGCATGCAAACCAAAAATCAAGATAGGAGCCAAAAAATAACTTTAAGGATTAAATGCATAATAATGTAACACACAAATATACCAACAAAAACATAAATTTACTGTAATTTTCATTAATTCAATATTGTAATGGATTTTATTACTTCTGTTTAATAAGTATTAAGAATAAAAGAAACATGTCTTGTTAAGCCTGTAATTATAATCCATCCAACAAATTAACTTGAGATGCTGTTTTACAAATATGGGATAACTCTTAAGGTGTGTGAAGCATGCACATAGCAATCTTATAATATGATCTTCATGGGGGGATGTCAGACACCAAAAACACACCTAAAAGCAGCAATATTCCTAGGAATTCTCATTTATATGATGAAGGACTATTAATGAAACAAATTGGTGAAAACTACTTTATTACGTTTCAGAGATTTCACAAGTGTGTCGAAAAGTGAAATCGCAGTGTACAAAAGTGTGATATGTCATAAATGCAGATGCAAGACACCATATTTTACATATTAAAAAAAATGAATTGCCTTGTTTGCAATTATTGAAAACATTTTTCTGTTTTATTGTTATGATTCTAAGAGTTTATTCAACATTTTCTTGTGTTGTCATGTTTGCCTTATGTAGATTGCTCTATGAATGCAACAGCACTTTGTATTGGTACAGTAGTTTTAACTAATTTTGCATTTCAAATCTCACCAGAAATAACTCCAAAAAATCGGTTTTCGCTCGAAGCGATCCAAATAAATTTAGCATACACAATAAAATTGACTTGGAATGGCCACCGAACATCATCGAATAATAGAAAAACATGTACTGTTTTAATGTGCCAATTGAGCTATAATATCCCATTTGGGATTTGTCTTAAAATATAGCTTAATCGGGGTATATCACTTGTAGCTGATAGCCTGTTTGGGTTATAATTTACATTTAAAAATGTAAAAGCTCATATTAAAATAGCCTGAATGCCCAATTGGCACATGTACTGGACTTGAGTATTTACTTGAAATGACACTAAACCCTGATTAACAGTATAGGCTATCGTACCCGTTATGCGTATCTTTCGTCTAGATCGTGAAAAGATAGCTTGAAATAAACCAAAATTTAGTTGTATAATACAGTTGTTGTGTGTTTGGCTTTAAAACCATTTTCACCCTTTGAAGTATTCAAATTTTAATGCCTGATTAAACAGCATGAGTATACAGTAATTATCCTCACGTTATTGTAGTATAGTGTACTGTACTGTATCAAACTTAGTCTACGAACCACAAGGCCCTGGGTTTAAATCTGGTATTGCCCTGAGGATATATTTTTATACTCTTATTATTCTCAGTTTGATTTTTTTTTGCTTCTGCAATTTGTATTATTTACAAACAATTAACATTGTAAATTTTCTCTAAAAAGCTTTATTCTTATATTTAACAGTCTAAATCATCCCTGGATCTCAATTAAGACACTACACTATTTAGATCAAAATGTAGGCCTATATTCCTTTTAGATAATAACTTATAAAGTGTGGAAATGACATGATTTTAAGCAATTTATGATAATAAAATCATGCCAAAAACCAGTGGTGGTGTTATGGGGGGGAGGGGCATGGGGCATGGGGCCCCCCATAAAAAAAATCCCCACCCCCCACCAGAAAATTTTAAAAAAGTGACATTTTGTCCAATTTAGAAGCTTTTGCCCCTCCAGGGGCATGTCTAGCTTTTTGTTTTTTTTAAGGGGCTTAAACCCCTACTGAGAAAGGCTTCCCTTCAGAAAGGGTTTATATTTCCTGTGGTTGCTTTCCTTCTTCCTGGTACTGAGGGAAAAATTGTGAAATTATCAACATAAAATTGAAGGAAAATGTGTAAAATTGTAACATTCCTTGAAAATTTCCCGAATTGACAGTGATTTCCTGGAAATTACATAAATTTTCTGGAAATTACATAAATTTCCTGGAAAGTAAAAAAAAAAATCTGCAGAAATTGAAGATTTCACAAGAATGAAGAAAATTTCCTGAAAAGTGAAAGAATTTTTGCAGAAATTTAAGAAAATTTAAGAAAATTTTCCGGTAATGAAGAAAATTTCTTAAAATTCCAAGAGGATTTCCTAAAAATTCAAACAGAATTCCTGAAAATTCAATTTGAAGGAGAATTCCTGAAAATTCAAGGAGATTCCTGGAAAACTTCCTGAAAATTCAAGATGAATTCTCCAAAATTCAAGAAATATTTCCAAAAATTTGAAAAGAATTCTTGGAAATTCAAGATTTCCTTATAATTAGCAGCAACATTTTATGTACATTAACCAGTGCAATTTTCATATGGAAAATAGTAGAGTTATTTCTCCCCTGAGAGATGACCCCTCCTATTACTCCTTAACCAAGGCAAATGTCAGCACTTGCCTATTTTAAAATCATTATGTGAGGAGTGGTGTGACATGGCCCTGATAATATTAAGATTTTTACTTCCCTATCTAAGTTCTTTGGCTTTATGTTGTAGATTTTGGCCCAAGGTTAAATTTTCATCTAAAATTGAAGATTTTTGGGTCAAAAATAAAGATTTTTGGTCCAAAATTGAGGATTTTTTGTGCAAACTTTAAAGGTTTTGCTCCAAAATTAACAAGAATTCAGTAGAAACTATTAAAAAATGGCAACATAAGTTTTATATATGGTTCAGTTGATATTTCAGTTAATTATATTTATGACTTTCACACACAAAAAATTTAGGGGGGGGGGGGGAGAGCTACAACATTTTTAGGGGGTTAAGCCCCAATAGCCCCCTTCGACATGCCGCTTCCCCCATGGGATAACATTGCACCTCTCTTGCCTCCCATGACCATAATCCTGGTGCCGTCACTGTAAAAAAAAAAAGGCTAAGCTTCTGGAGCTTCGTCCCCTGTAATTGGGCCCGCCTACCAAGACTTTGACCCTACATTTGACACAATTAATTCACTTTTGTGCTATCACAATCATGATAAAAGAAGGGCTTCCAGGAGCTTTGCCCCTGGGTCTCTACCAGAGCTTTGCCTCTAGATTTGGCACAACATTTAACAATTTATTTGCTACCAAAAATCCTCAAAAGCGCAGTGCTTCGCAGTGCTTCGCAGTGCTTCGCAGTGCTTCGCAGTGCTTCGCAGTGCTTCGCAGTGCTTCGCAGTGCTTCGCAGTGCTTCGCAGTGGATTTGACACAAGAGTTTAGGCAATTTTCTGTTTATATAAAAACACGAGAAACGCAGAACTTCAAAAAACGCTAAGCCCCTGGGGCTTCGCCTCCATGCAATTGGGCACACCTACCATGACTTCAACCCTGGATATTCTGCAGTCAAATTCATGTAAAAGGCAGGGCTTCCAGGGCTTCGCCCCTACAGCCCTAGAATTGAAATACTGACATTTTACGCAATTTACTGCTATCAAATCACGAGATATGTATACAGACAGGGTTTCGGTCCGGAATTTTTAACACGATTTTAAGAAATTTTCTGCTGTACCAAAATAACGAGAAATCAGGGCTTCCCAGGGCTCGGGCCCAAACATGACTGCCTATGAAGGAAATCATGAATTTACTACTGCCAACTAATCAATTTGATGTATTTACCTGTCATCTAAACTATGCAAGCCAATTTAGATCCATGTGCTCAACGTTTTATCATTATAAGCATTTTTTGGGGGAGGGGGGAGGTGGAGGCACCAATGCCCTTGCACTCACAGTAAAACCACTACGACCCACCATGCCACTGCCCATAAATGCAAGTAATTTAATTCCCTTGAACAGTGATGCAATCCATGGATAGCACAACAAGCAAAACGATTCTGCGTACCTTTCGCAAAAAAAATTCACAATTTAACTAGAAAACATGGCCGATCACAGTACACATGTAGCAATTAAAGCACTGGGCTCAGTGAATTCAATGAGCCCAGCTAACTCCTGGTCTGAAGTTCTATGCAATGTACGTGTACAGTTGTATGGCAGTATAGTGGGACACCAGGCCGGGGAGCAGTTTGATTAAATTTCTTATTTGCAATGACGAAAAGCGAAAATACAGCATCCATTTTTATTACAGGTCTGCAAATTATAAGGTGGGCTTAAGCCCCACAAGCCGCGAGTATGAATATTCATTCATATAACTTGATCATTTCTAAACTTAGGCCTAGGTTAGAGGAGAGCTAAAGATCCAGAGGTCTAGGGGCCCGTGGGGAATTGAGCATTTGGGGCCTTACAACAAACATACAGTGTCATTGCTCAGGCCCCTCAAATCTCGGTTTTTGCTCGGGGCCCGTGGGGATTACCCACCCTTCCCACCCTATTGTTGCGCCCCTGTGTGTATTCCTAACAATCCCAGCCTACTCAAATTAACAAACCACTCACAAAAACAGGCATATACCCACCCTCAAAATATATGTTGAGCTACTACATCATTGATGTTTTAACTTATAAGTGTACAGTAAAGCCTTAAAGCATTCTATCGTGGAGATGAACCAATGATGACCTTTCTAGTGAATGCCATCCTTTTTAAGTGTTTGAGCAAGCTATAATGTCCTCAGCAGCCCTTAATTTGAACATGAATTAAATCTCTTGCCAATTACTGACCTATCTTTCTGTCATTTCTACACTTAATGTAAAAATATTAAATAGAGTGAGATCCAGGGCAGACAATTATCTCGTTTCTAGAACAAATACAATTTCAGTTCCTCCATTTTTTTTACAAAGAACTTGTTGTTACACTTTCAAAAATTGTACTTTGCATAATTTTTGAAGAGAAATATTATATCATATTCCAAGTTGTGTTATTCCAGTTTTGAACACATACTTGTCACTGGATTTTAAGTCATCCATCATCATATCTTAATCGACCACTTTGTTGTAGGTGTTGAGTCATGAAATATACGTGGACATGCAGAGTTCTGATAGTCAAAGATTTATATGAAAGGTTAAACCAGAATAAAATGTCATAGAAAAGAACAAATGATTTAAGTATCAGAGAATTTACAGTTGAAATTATAAGCAAGAGGATCAATGCAGGTGAGAAATATACAAAATAAAGGAGTTACATGTAGGTGGCTCAGAACCCATGACTGAGATGCCAGGGGTTCCAGGTTTGAGTCTCAGGTTACTAACTAGGAGATTTTTCTACAGCCAACCAGATATGTGTGACATCAAGGGCAGAAGTATGTTGTCAGTGTCACCTGCTCCTCATCCAGCCTATGAGAGAAGTGAACATATATGGCTGGATGGCATTCGCAGTCCATCGGTCACAGATTGCAGGACAGTCACCCTTGTCTGATTCTCAGTACACTATTCATATATGGCCCATTCACATCCAAGTTCTTGTAATCGACTTGTCTGGCTGCCAGAGAAATTGACTAGTAGCACTGTGGACTTCATGGAATGTCATGACATATAATCCTATTGTATGATTATTACCTTCGCCAACGAAGTTGAACAGAGGTTATGTTTTCGCCCCTGTTTGTCATCAAGATATCTCAAGAACTGATGATTGGATTCTGATCAAAATTGGTGTGTCGTTTTGTTATTGCCCAAGAATAACGTGAGACAAATATGGGACATACTGGAACAGGAGTAGGGTGAAAATGTAGGGGTGGAGACATGTTTTTGCCTCTATTTGTCTGTTTGTTTGTTTGTTTGTCATCACGATATATTAAGAACTGATGTTTGGATTTGGATTAGATTTGCTGTGTAGTTTTTCACTGTTTAAGGAATAAGTGATTAAAATTTGAGACATATTGGAACAGGGGAAGAGTGCAAATGGGGGTTGGGGACATTTTGTCTGTCATCAAAATCTCTCAAGAACTGATGACTAGATTTGGGTTAAATTTGGTGTGAAGTTTTGTTCCTGCTTAAGTTGATTAAATTTGGGACGTATTTGGAATAGGGAAAGGGCAAAAATGGAGGGGTGGGTATATTTTAGGGCAAGATTTATCAACACTTAGTTGAAACTTTCCAGTGGAATGTGCTCATTCCATGAAAGAACAGCCATACAATGAATTTTCTTGACTCAAAAAAACAAGTGAAGTGGTTTCTGATATCAGTGAAATCAAAACAATTGGTTTCTGCAATGAATGAAAATGATGGAATGTGAATCTACCCTGAATAGAGCTCAAACAATGAATGCTTAGCCTGAATTAAACTGAAAACAACGATCACAAGTAATGATCCTCAAGTGTTTAGAATAAATGGCAATGAGGATCAACAGTGAGACAGAGATTGTTTGGGCTTATAACTTGGTGGATAGAGGGTTTCTAAGGTAGATTGTATTCTGGTGGGGAATAAACAGGGGCAGAGGTATGCACTCTGAAGAGTGCTATTATTCTAGTGTTGTGTATGTAATAGTATTTGCACTGGGTCCAAAAATCGGGTAGGGTACCCAACCTGCATTATCGGTCGGGTATCCAGGTATCTGACGTGCTGACAAGGCCTTCTCAATATTTTTCGTGGAAGTAGTATATGTGTCAAAATCTAACAGTGTGCCCTGTGAAATCTTGTGATATTTCTTGCTTTTTCAATTGCATCTTCGTTTTTGTGAATAAAGAAACAAATACAAATGTTTCTTGTCTCTTTTATTTACCTGTCTTCATAAAATACCCCACAATAATAATATACTCACTTCATCAAACTTTCACGGGACAGGTCACTTGGTATTCTGGAATAATACACGGTTCCACGGTTCCATTATGTGCACGCTCAGTAACACAATACAGCAAAGGAAAAGTCCTTTAAATTGCCTTATAATTTGTCAAAAACGTGGTTTGTAAAAAATATACAATTTCAATTAAACACAACTTGTGAATGGTTTACAATAGGTGTTACATTTTTTCAGCAAATAGCAGAAACACTTTTGAAAATAGTTTGGTAATGTGCAACCGCAATATATTTTTTCTGCAGCATGCTACATACACTGCTTGTTGCAGGCTGCTTTGGATAAAAAAAATTACAGCGAAGTTAAGATGTTTAAGTTGTGCACTACTAGTTTTACTATCATGCATACGTTACTAGCCACATAGCTCGTTCAACATCATTTCTGTGTTCTGTGACAAAATTTTGTGACCATTTTATTATATTGCTTTGAATAGAAAGGAAACAAACACTTTATAATTCTTGTAAGTTAAAATTGATGCTTTTAACATACAAATCTAAAACAGAAACAGTTTGCAATTGGTAATATTTTGAATATCCATACCCAAGTTGTATTTTCGGAACCAGGTAACAACACAATCGGTCGGGTACCTGAATATTTTGGGTACCCGTGTAGACAATAGTATGTAAGGTACATTTTCTGTGCAATCGCCTAATAAAAAGAGTTTAAATTTTCAGTAAAACCATCTTTATAGCTTTTAAAAACATCTCAGTGAGCAAGGAAAGACAGATTCGACTATTGTGATTGAAATTTCTTACCGAAATTTAAGTTAGATTAAAAATAATGAATGAGGTCCTATTCACTTGATTAGGGGTATGATTTATCCCAGACCTGGCCAGCAATGGGCTTGTGTCTAACAACTATACTCAAGGTATATTATCTTATTGCACCATGAAAGCAGGAGTAGTGGCATTACCAGAGTTTTTTAGATAAGGACACACAAAATATCTTCAGATATTCACTTCCAGAAAACTCTTGAATCATCTTTCTCATGCTTCCTCACTTTTGTTTTTACCCAGGCTCATTACTTAATATGATCTAATATCTACTTCAAACAGAAGATAAAGACTCCTTTTCCCAACCTGAAAAATATGTTTATGCAAATATCTAACACTATTCAAACAAAACAAAAACTGTGATTTCTCAGTCGCTCACTTTTCTCCCTCCACATAATAAGATGAGCGAATAGAATATGCAATCATAAAAACCACACAGCTGTGAAAGTGAATCAAAATTTTAAGAGATTCTGCACATTTTAAAATAATGCGAATCTACATTATTCAAATTTGAACAACCCGACACCCACACAGGCCACTTAAACAATTAAATGCTTTCAAGAAAGCCTGCGCTTTATGGATTGTCTAAAAGTGGGCAAAACACTATAAAATTTCCGTAACTAAGATATCTCTGTTATTTTGAATCAAGTCAGATGATTTGTTCCACTTCCATTTTCCAATTAAGATGAAACCACTACCTTTCTCCAGTGATCCAAGCAATTTTCAACGTGCATCTGTTTTAAGAAGCTAAATGATGCAAAAATCTTATATTGATCACAACTTGTTGGCTTTTTTAAAAAAGTATAACACTGAAATCATTGTCCTAGTTTAAGTGAGAGGATTTGACAATAGATCAGTGGTGAATGTTTGGATTTATTGTATGGAATAATGGCACTAACTTCCATATACAAGATTTTATTGAAAGGGGCGATCTTGTCTCAAAATAAATTGCAGTAATGTCATACATTGCAGGAGAAGTCGTTACTGACGCCATCAATTTGTTGTCAAATAGCTTCAACTCATCATAAAAAAAGATTTGGAATAATACTAAAAATTATTATAATTAGCATAAATATATTACATTCATAATATATTGAATCAAAAGATCTGTTAAGCATTTTAAATGTACTAAATTAATGTAGACAAATCATTTTATTTAAAAGGTGCTATGAACATCCTAGAAGTATTTGTTTGTTGCGCTGCATCTATTGTTGATAAGTATGGCGATATTGCTCCTTTAAAGGATTAGTTCAGCATCAAACATCAGAGGTGGAAAGTACAGGGGACCATAGCACCAATGATTCCAGAAATGAACTTTTCCGGATTACGAAATAGGCCACACCCACCGTAGCTATGTGGTAACTAAGTGGGGCAAACAAGCCTCAAATCCGCAATCATGCATTACCAATGCTTTGACATTTTGATATGTTCGCAAGGCCTGCCACAAGCTTTGATTCATTTATGGCACTTCTCCAGATCTTTAGAGTTTTTAGCAAATGGGATCAAAAAAATTCAGTTTGCTTATTGTTCTGGATAACAGCAATCAAATTTATAAAGCCCGCAGCGGGCCCGTAAGCGCAATTTTTTGTTTGCCATGTTGTAGTCACTCAGTCTGTGTGTGCAGAAATTTGTTTTGTACAGTAAATTGTATTGACTACATGGAGCGCCTGCCACTAGCTAGCTGTACTGTACTGTACCAGTACCGCATAGGATGTTTGCCCCACTAATTTACACAGATTTTGTTGCCAGGCAAACTTATGCGGTGATTGGTTGAAAAAGCTGTCAATAATCTAACTCAGACAGGTTAATTGTTCAGGTCTACAGAAAGAAAGAGAATGAAAATAAAAGAAAGGAAAATAAGACAAACAAAGGGGAAAATAGAAAGGAAAGTAGAGAAAAAGTGAGAACTTTAGTTCAGTTTATTGCTGTCTTGGTATGTATACTCACATAAATGTTTTTGGAGACTTTCTATGGTTCCAGAAAATGAAACATGTTTTCTATCCCTGACATTCAGTCTGTCTTGTATATGAAAATAAGGGCAAAAAAACAGAACAGAACTATGATGAGACGTCTGTGCTATCTTGTTTCATTTCAGAAGATATCAAGATTTAAAGTTGCATGAAAATGACTGGTATATAAGTATACTATTAAGATACCATCACTTTTGTAACAAGTGTTAAATTGAAATTTAATTTATTTTATTTACTTATTGAAACAATTTTTATTGGAGTAAGATGAACATAACATGCATGCATGACCACAGAATGTATATTTTAATATGGAATCAGAAGGTAGAGAAACAGTAACCACTTTAAAAACCAACACATACAGAGAGCCTGCTTTAAGTTGATTTGGACATGATGAAAACAATACTGTGTCAATTTGAATAAGTGACGCAGGTTTGTTTGCAAAACCTAAATGTTGTACAAAAACTTGTCGACTAGGCTCCAGAAAAATGATTTTACCCAACATGATTTGCTACCCTCAATTTTTTTTTTTTTTTTAATTAACATACCCCTGGGTGTGCATTTTTTAATTAACACACCCAGGGGTGTGCATTTTTTAATTAACATACCCCTGGGTGTTTAAAAAAAAAGAATGGTGAAATTTTTAACTGACCCTGTGAAAGTGTCTTTTTTCAGCAAATCCAAGAAGGCTGGCAACAAATTTATCAAAAAACTCGAAAAAAAGTAGAAAAATATATTTTGCCCATAGCTTTTCTCCTGATTCATGAAATTCATTAATACTTTGACTCATATATGTAGAATTTGACGTAGAATATCATGCAATGCTCACAAAAAGCTCAACTTTTCTGATTTTGGGGTGAAAAACTGTATTTCTGGTTAAATTTTGCTCAAAATTTGCCAAATTTAACTCCCAAAATAGATTATGAATGCCTGTCGTTAACTGTAACGTCCAACCAAAGAAACTCATACTAGCATGTCATTCAATGGGTTCATGTCTCTGCATTAATATTCACAATATATTATGGAAAATTTCCAAAATAGGGGGTTCAATTGGAGCAATTTCATAATGGCTGTCAAAGTCTTATAATAAGCCCAAAATATGAACAATCATGAAATTTGCTTATAACTCACACCCTAACAATGCAATGTGTCTGAAATTGTACAGATTTTACAAACCTGACATGGCAATTCTCGGGAGAACTTCAATTTTTATACATTGTCCTAATTCTGGGGTGAAGTCATATTTTTGGTCAAAAATTAAATGTATTTGATAGTAAATCAAACAAATTCATTGTTGAGTTTGTTAAAATTCTTGAAAAGAATAAATCTTTAAATGGTTATCTATGATATTTATGTGGTGTATAGCTTTGTTTGATATTCATGTAAGGTAATTAGAGAATGATAGGCAAATCCAAAATGACTGCCAAATCCTTTAAATAGACCAAAAATAGGCTGAATTCATGATTTTCGCTCATAACTACCAGCCTAACTAAGCAATGTGTGTGAAATTTTGCTGATGTTATACAAACCTGATATGCCAATTTTCGAGAGAAAATCTTTCCATGGTTCTCTACGGTATTCATGTGGTATATACCTTTGTATGATATTCATGCAGGGTATTACCAAATTCTCACTTGTAAGGGTCCAAAATGAGCAAATCCAATATGGCTGCCACATTTTTAAATAGGTCAAAAATAGGTTAAATTAATTTAGATTGCTTCTTACTTCCAGCCTTATTAAGTAGTTTGAAATATGGCTGTTGTATTAAAACTGACATATCAAGTAGAAAGAGAATTTTCAGAAGTGTAATAAAGGAGTAAAATGTCAAATTTACGGTCAACTAGAACAGTAAATACCGTCATGGTTCGCATGCCCATGCAAATTGACACCCATATCATATGACCCAGCCAATTATGAAAATGGCATCTCACACTAAGTCCCACATGGCATCCCATGTCCCACATGGCATCCCATGTCCCATGGGCATCCCATGTCCCACATGGCATCCCATGGCATCCCATGTCCCACATGGCATCCCATGTCCCACATGGCATCCCATGTCCCACATGGCATCCCATGTCCCACATGGCATCCCATGTCCCACATGGCATCCCATGTCCCACATGGCATCCCATATGGCATTCCACCCCATGTCGCACATGGAATCCCACCCCATGTCCCACATGGCATCTCACCCCATGGCATCCCATCCCATGTCCCACATGACATCCCATGTCCCATGTGGCATTCCATCATATGTCCCACAGGGCATCCCATCTTATGACCCACATGGCATTCTACCCTATGTCCCACATCCCATGTCCCAAATGACATCCCACCTCATGTCCTACATGACATCCCATCCCTTGTCCCACATGGCATTCCACCATATCTCCCACATGGCATTCCACTACCATACAGTGTCTCACATGACATTCCACCATATTTCCCACATGGCATCCCACACTATGACCCACATGGATCCCATCCTACATGTATGTCCCACATTAATTCAACTATTTGTACCACATGACATCCTTCTCTATGTCCCACATGGCATCCCACCATGTTCCACATGGTTTCCCTGCCAATGTCCCAATGACATCCTACATGTCCCACATCAGGTATCACATCCCATGTCCCCACATGGCATCCTACCTTATGTCACACATGGCATCCTACCTTATGTCACACATGGCATTCTACCTTATGTCACACATGGCATCCTACCTTATGTCACACATGGCATTCCAACCTATGTCACACTGTGTTACTCGTGGCATTCCACCATGTCCCACATGGCATTCTACCCTGTCCCACATGGCATCCTACCCCATGTCCCACATGGCATCCCATAGGCTCCATAAGAAGTCTCATCATAGCTATCACAGTCCTTTATTGAGCATACTATGTATGAAAGTGTCAGTTTATATAATAACTTGTATACAAATGACTTGTTGAAATGGGTGGGGACACCATGTCCCACATGACATCCCAAACCATCCCATGTCCCACATGACATTCCATCCCATGGCACTCCACCCTATGTCCTGCATGGCATTCCACCATATATCCTACATGGCATTCCACCCTGTTCCACATGGCATCCCAACCATGTCCCACATGGCATCCCACCCTATGTTTCACATGATGTCCCATAGGCTCCATAAGAAGTCTCATCCTAGCTATCACAGTCCCTGATTGAGCATACTATGTATGAAAGTGTCAGTTCATATAATAAGTTTTATGTAAATGAGTTGTTGAATAAGAAAATAAGGTGGAATCAAATAATTATGCCTGATATAGCCCTTGGTGTATACAACATGGTAAATATTATATCATATGTCCCTCATGGCCCCCATCCATGTCCCACATGGCATCCATCCCTATGTCCATACGCAATCACATCCTGTCACACTCCCTGACTAAGAATACTAAATAAAATAAAAAGTCTGGTCAGGTCGTACACTGTAGCAACTTTATGCAAATGAACACAATAATAAAGGTGGAGTTTAATAATCATGCCTGATAAATTCAATTGTTGGTGCCCAAATATTTTGAAGAATTTTAAGGATTTTAAATCTCAAGTGCTACAAGAGAGACTTGAGGATCTCTGAAGAATATTGGAAAATTATATCATTTTACAGTTACCTTCTAAGAAAATATCTTAGTTTTGTAGACTTTTTAAGGAAACTAGTCTTCAATCCTGTCTTAAGTGCCTATGAAAAACTTTAACATTTTGTAAGGTAATTCTAACCTTCCATAAGGATATCTGAAGAAACTTTAAGTTTTTTTGAGGAACTCTGAAGAAGCTTTAACATTTTCTGAAGAATTCTCAAAAAACTTTAACATTTCTGAGGAAATCTCAGGACAAATCTGTGAATGGACGTAATCGCCATTACAAAGGTTCGCATTATGCTCAGCATGCGAACCAAAAATGAGTAAAATTAGGATAAATTTAACACAGCGGCGTTTGTCCCCATCTAGAATTACATTTTCTATACTTACATGTGCAGTTTTCCATCTGGTGTATTGAAAAATGGTAACTTTTGTTATAACTACCACTCTAATTGTAAAAAGGGGATGGAGTTTGATGCATGTTAAAATATAAAATTACTGAACACTTTAAAACTAAACATAACTAGCTGAATAGGCCTTTCTCATTATATTTGATTTCATTTAGTACGGTTTATGGGTATTTTAAGGTAGATGTTGAGAATATGATGCTAAAACCTGCATGGGATATTTGAATATACCATAATGTTTTAAATAATCTCAAGAGAAAATTTCTAAAGAGAATCTCATATTTGAGAAGACATATGTAACTTCGTAAAAAACTAATTAAATTGAATTGTAATATACCGCATCAAGCATTCACATATCCTCCTTAGATTCAATTTATGCTTGAAAGAATGTATCTTTATTACTTTTAGAGATGTTTGCACATCACATGGTACATTCATGTGTTGATAAATGCTTGCAGTTACAAAACAAATTGGTTTGTAAGTTGTGGAATTGAGTTATCTTGCATTAAATAGGGTTTTGACTCAACACTAGGTAATCTGATAATAAAATGTGATCTCACCCAGTTACACCTTCAAGCAGTTTTAGTATGACCATTGGTTTGGTTTGTTGATGCTTAATGGTACCGCGACAGTCAAAGTCAAATGTACCAAGAGGGTGTTAAAAACTAAAGTGTTTGAGTTAGGAAAGGAAAGAGAGGTGGGATAGAGGAAAGGAGGGAGTGAAGATGGATATAAAGGGAAAGAAGTTAAGGTAATAAAAAACAAGGGGAGGAAGGTAAGGCAGAGAAGGGAAGGAAATGGAGGTTTAGATCAATAATAATCGTAATCGTAGTGCTTATATAGCGCTTTTAAACTGTCATAGACTTTATCAAAGCGCTTTACAATTATTACCCTGGTCACTGGGCCTTAACTCTCCTGAAAACTTTCTCACTCCCTGGGGAGTCACAAGCCCGTTTTATCAGCAGCCATATACAGGCGCCGGGCTCCAAACACATAGAACTGTCGCTGCCCTCACAGGTACCCATTACAGCTGGGTGGACTGAAGCAATGAAGATAAAGTGTCTTGCTCAAGGACACAACACACTGGCCTGGCCGGGAATCGAACCCATTACCTTCCACACCAGAGCCCGACGCCTTAACCACTAGGCCACTGTGCTCCAAAGTGGAATAAATTGCTGTTGTGGAGAAAGGTGATGAAGTTGGAGGTAGGATTGTTCTTGAAAAGATCAGAAATTGAGATAGAGGGGAGAGGTGTCATCTGGAGTTAAGGTATAAGGGACAGGTTAAAAGAATATGCTTGACTGAGAGATTGGTGTTGCATGTAGGACAGAGAGAAGCAGGAGAGCCGGAAAGTAGGTGAGAGTGGGTGAGAAAGGTGTGGCCAAGGCGGATGCGGGTGATAACAACGTTCTCCCTGCAGTTGCAACTGTGCAGGGGGACGTTGGTCCTGACTTTGGGTTTGATCGTGTGAAGTTTGTTACTGGTCTCGAGATTCCAGATTCTTGCCAGGTCTTACTGAGGTAGCTGGAAGTGGAGAAACGAAGGTCAGAGTGCAGAATAGGAAAAGGAGAGATGTGATTCGACAGAGCATTGTTAGCGGCTCTGTTGGCTCTCTCATTACCATGAATGCCGACATGACTGGGGATTCAGAAATTTTGTTTCTCTAAGGAGGAAATAGCGTGAAGTTTATTGAGGATTTAAGATGAGTGGATTGGACCAGAGCATGTTGAGGATGCCAGTGAGAATGGATTTAGGGTCGGAGAAGATAATGAAGCGGTAGCGGAAGGAGAGTTCAACAAAGTTTTAAGGTCAGAACAATGGCCTTTGCTTTAGCAAAGTAGATTGAGGTTCCATCAGGCAAGCTTGAGGAGAGGTTGAGGCAGGGACAGGCAGCGGCGACTGAAGAGGAGTTGGCTTTGAGGGTGTTGATGTGGGGGAGATAGGAGAGCTTAGAACCGGGAGTGATTCCGAGGAAGCGAGAACTGTCTTTACTGAGGATAATGGAATCTTTGAGATGGAGGCTGGGCAAAAAAAGCAGGAGTTGCTGTTGTTGAAGTGGATGGGAACAGTTTTAACTTTTGGAGGTTGAAGCCGTTGTATTTACTCCAGTGAGCTAAGTTGTCCAGGCGGTGTTAAAGATTATTTTGGAGACTTTGGAAGCATGGGGAGGACAAAAAGATAGCAAAATCGTTGACATAGAGGAAGCAATTGATGTTAATGGGGAGGGGGAAGGCCTTGATGATGCTGTTGATTTGAAGAGAGTGGGGGATAGGATACTCCCTTGGGGGACACCCAGGTGTTGGGTGAACCTTTGGGAGTAGGTGTGACTATTGGAATCTTGACCACCATCCATACCATTGTATCTGTCAGCTACCACATGAATATATTCGCAAAGGAATCATGCAAAATTCTTAACAGAAGTCTTATTGCATAATCGTCACTCTGTTCATCAGGAAGTGGTTCATGCGGCCTTACAAAACTCATAACATAAAAAACTACACAACTTTTCATATGCACCTCTGTCATTGAGCTAGGCAATTCTTCAAGTCCTGCTTTTGTTTTCATTGTGTTGAAAAGAACAGATTTATTGCCAAAACGCAATTGTACTTTGTTTTCAGAGCAATAGATGGAGGGAAATGATAAACTTTATGTTTTAAGAGATCGGAAAGTAAGGTCTTGTACCATCCCTCTCTCAGACTTGAGTATAACTCATTTCAGTACATGTGTTTTATTAGTAATTTGAAGTTGGTTTTGTTTCAATTTAGGGGTGGTCTTCTTCCAGAGTTCGTCAAATTGATTAAAGTTTAACTTCTTGAATTTCCCGGTCACTTTGTACTGTTCTAAGAATCTCTCTCTGTTACCCTGGCATGTAGAAAATCTTTGGAAATCTGTGCTGAAGCAACCAGGCAATTCCTTATGTTTACCATGTCATTAGTTTTGCTACAGGTGAAGGGGTTCACCATATCACCTTCCTCAAACATCTGCAACAATCTGCCTTTTACTTCTGTTTCCTTTCGATGTGCTGCTTGTTTCGATTCATAAAGTTCATGATCTTCTCCTTCTTTATGGACCATGAGCTTTATAGCAGAGGAGACAGCCAAGCTGCATAGTGTCAGAAACCACACTTGCCATGCTGATTCCTGCATTGTAATGCCCTTCAAACCTGCCTGATCAGTCCTACCTTTTGCAACACAATTCTGGGTTATTTCAGTGCCATATCTGTCCAAATGCAATTAAATCTCCCCATTGACCTCTGCAGTAAAGTTGCCTTTCTGGAACTCACTGTGTACCTCAGGAGCAATTTCTGGAAGATGCTTCATCTCCTCCATGTAACAAAGCAAAACTTTGCTGTATTTGATGTGATCTGCTGCAACAATAAGTTCTGCAATACGTAAAGTTGCTGAAAGATACTCAGACCATACACCCTCTCTTTCTGCATGTATAAACAACAAAGCTGATTCTACCATCTTAACCACAAATGGTGTGTCAAACAGTCCTTCCTACTGATATCGTAAAGATACATCATCACCTTCATGCCCAGTAGTGTCTTTTCTAGCTGCAGTACCAAATTATGAAAGGTCCCAATGTCGTCTCTAAGATCTTTACTGATTTCAGTAATAGTCACTCACTTCAGTCATTATATTCAAATCTTTGTCACTTCTTATGCTCCAATCTTCAAATGCATTCCACCATATGTACATGCAAGCATTGTATGCCAACATAAGGACATGCTAGCATTGTATGCCAACATTAAGACATGCAAGCATTGTATGCCAACATAAGGACATGCAAGCATTGTATGCCAACATTAGGACATGCAAGCATTGTATGCCAACATAAGGACATGCAAGCATTGTATGCCAACATAAGGACATGCAAGCATTGTATGCCAACATAAGGACATGCTTGTAGCAATGCCAACATAAGGACATGCAAGCATTGTATGCCAACATAAGAACATGCAAGCATTGTATGCCAACATAAGGACATGCAAGCATTGTATGCCAACATAAGGACATGCAAGCATTGTATGCCAACATAAGGACATGCAAGCATTGTATGCCAACATATAGGCATTTATTGTTTGGTAGTAGCCTTTCTCTGACATCACTTTATTTGCTGTATTTTCAAAAAGCAGGTCTTTCAAACCTGTGCCTTCCATCAGCTTTCCGATTGCTCCGAAGTAATTCATTATCAAATGAAAGCCACCTGGCGAAGCACCACATTACGAAACTCAACAAGTTTAGGTTGTTGCAAACGTAGGGTGTAGCTAATCTCATAGACTGCCTCATGTTGAGTAATAACTGTATGCTTAAGTCCAAGCTTTTGACTGGAATTTAAATATACTTGCAAAGCTTGCATTACCACTAAAGGATCAGTTGGTGATTGTGGCAGAAACAGACAATGGCCTATAGAAGTTTTGGGAAGAGAACTATTTGAAATGGCTGCATGGAAAACTTTCCATTGTGGACAGTCTATTTCCACTTTCAATGAGCTTGTTGGACAGATCCTCAACAGGTTCCAACAAAGATTCAGGTTTTCAAGGTGGAATCATGACACCCCAGTATCAATTCAAAAGTCTCTTCATTTCCAGTCCAAAGTCTTCGTTGAGGGTGTGAGTTTTCTTTGCCAATTTTAGATAAAACCTATCATCTCCTACTGCAAGACTACTTCTTCTGATACAACTAGATGGAATTTTACCAATTGAACTGCCCAGCATGAATCTCTGTTAAGAAGGTTGGTACATCACCATGCTTAATACGTGCATACTTGATCCATCTAGGGTAGATTCTGAGAAGTGGAGGTTATCAATAGCAAACTGCGTAAATTGTCCTGTGACAATATCTGATGGTATAAACGTCTTGTCATCACCAGACATTTCCTTTATGTTGTAAGCAACATATGTAGGAGTCACTGAAAGTCACTATAACTGATGCACATTCCAAATCTGTTCAAATTAGCTATAAGATCTCTGCGTCTAGTTTTGTGATATATATGGACAGCCAGCCCAACATTTTTTGGCTTTCGAAGCTTGGCAGCATTATAAGCAATATCTTGGGACAAGCTCAAAACCCTCTCATGCATAGACATAGATGTCCTTGGTTTGCAGTTGTTTGACCTGTCATCGTCAAGAATAACTCTACCCAATTCATCTCTTCTTCCAAAATCGACACTGCCAGATATCATGAAAGCTACTAAATTGTACAACAGGAATTATATTTTGTGCCTGGTCATAAGAAATGTCCCAAGGGTCTTCTGTTTCTTGTTTATTTCTGTGCATGTCTCTTAAATCTGATTTTATTTTCTGTGATATTTTGTATATATCTTTCATGTTGTCAAGGTATGCATCATCAGTGTTACATTCAAAATTATCATTAAAAGTTCATTGAGATGGACATAATTTTCTTCTACATCATTTCTTAGCTCTTTCAACGCTCTCAATAGTGATGCAGTAGAAAGATGAGAGGAACAAATCAAGTCAGATTTTAGATCACTTTGAGACACAAGAAATGATTCTTGAGATTCCTTGTGAGACTCAATGTCCGATAATGAGATACTGCGGTGTCTTCTAATCCAAAATTAGACAGATATCCTTGAAAACTCTGCTTAAGCTCTGAAGCACTAAATACTTTCCTGTCTTCCAAGGCTTTAAATACATCGTCCAGTAAGATTTCAAGGCAGCATCATAGGGATCGCAATTTATGTCAGGCACAGCCTTCTTTAGATGCAAACAATCACAGCATCGCTTATGATACATGGCCTCAGCTGTTACCATGTCAATAACATTGTTGTTTTCTCCTTAAATTCATAGTATGAGTTGTTGATCACAGAGTTAAAGGGTTTTATAATGTACAAACTGATGAAATGATGATGACACCAATTTTCTCAGCTTTTCATGTCAATGTTTCCAGTCACCTGACAACATATCATGCAAACTTCCATAAGCTGAAGGGTGGATGTTTTAAACTTATGTGTAGCCAGTCTTGATCCTGAAGTGTTATGTGCTATTGTAACACTATCAGCATTTGACAAGCTGGTCCAATTTGCTCAACAGGGTCTGTGTAACTTTGGGTTTTTGAGCAAGGAAATGAGCCTTATATTTTAGCTCTAAGTTAAGTCAATCGGTAATGCTGTCACTTTTCACATTAATTGTTCAACAGAGTTTTAAAGCTCCTTTCATTCCCATTTGTTCAAGGTGTCCTCAAAAACCATTTGACATATTATGCATTTGCCAAAATCTGTAGAAGCTCAGCATTTTTTCACAGGACTGATGAACGGGGTCAGTTACTCATCCATATTCAGTTTTTATTCTTAGAAACTTCTCAGATCTTCTTGGAAAATGAACATGATAGAATCTGAAGAAGAAATAGACCTCTGAGTTTTTTTACAATTACGGAAGTTTGCACATTTATAGAAGCTTCTGATGTATGATATTTATACTGAATATGGTATATTATAGTCTTAAAGGATTAGTTCATTAGCCAAACATGTTCATTTTATATGAAAGACAACTTCAAAAGAAACAAAATGGATAGAAAAGCAGTACAAACAAACTTATTTCCTTGTTAGAGAGATATTTAAGTTTAAAGTTTGGTATAATTTGTGTAGAAATGACTGAAGTCAGACTACTTGTGAAGTTACAGCCTCAGATTCCTCAAAGTCTTTATGTACGGGTATTCTTTCCAGTGTTCTTGTATATCTCCTTACCGCAATAAGACTTTGATGTAATTTCTTCACCACTTCGTTTCCTTTGAAGTCCTCTTTCATATATATAAAATTGCTTGCCCACAGAAGTAATCCTTTAATTTTATCATGAAAAATTTGCACCATTACATCAGCAATGTTTGGTTTTTCACATGTTAGAATATCTAAGATGTCAAGGCCACCGAACTGAATGCATCACTGCACTCACACTCCATACATACAGTGTACGATTATACATACACTGTATGTATGGAGTTTATTTGGGTAATGGTTTAAGAAAACACAGCGTGTACATTATTAAGAAATATTGAGTGAGGACAATGTGAGTAGCAATGTCGTACATGTTGGGGCACAATATTGTCAATGTTCTTCACCTAGATGTTTTAGGATTTTGAAGAGAACCATTTTGTTGATATTCTGAACTTTTTTGGTGCTATAGTGTCCTTTGCTCCCACTTTTACTAAAAGTATATCTTTTGTATAAAGATACAAGAAGTCAAATTTGATTTTGTTATTTCCTGTTTGTAGGCAAATCCTCTCTATGCATATAAAGTATTGAAACAAATACTAAAACATTTACTCTTTCCTTATGGTAAAAAGAGTGTACCGTGGTGGTGGTCGTAGGGTAGAAGAAAGTGCAATGCGCATATACAATATGTCCAATATGTTAGAAAAATTAACTAGGTCAAAACAAACAGCTTTTTATTCCATTCACAGTCACTTTGCATTGCATGAAGAACAGTATCTTCCATTCAGGTTCGTATTTCGCATCTGGAAAGTGGGGGGACATGGGCTTTTATCAAAAAGTGAGGAATGATGGAGGGAGAATAGGCAAATTTCCCCCGAAAATGTATTGAACTTTTACAATTCTGCTGAAAAGCAGAAGGAGGGGATGAACCCCTCTCTCCCGGAAATAATGACCCTGCTTCCAAAATTGAAAGGTTTACATGTAGCAGGTTTTACATATATGTCGAAGAACATTTAATGCTGAGTAAAATGCTCTTTCAATCTTTGAAAACGCTTGTGTAGTTTTTTTATCTATGGTCAATCAAAGTTCCAAGATTTTATAATTCAGTCAAATGTTATGTTGTCATCAGATGAATACAGCTCAATAACCTGTATAATATAAATAAAATGTTTTCTTCAGTTTTAACCAGCTATAAGTTTTATTTGGTTATTTGCTAATTACCTGTTACCATAGGGGTTTAATCCAGTTTTGAAATAACCAGATGGAATCAGATATTGACCTTAAAAATATATTTTAAAAAGGATGGAAAAACAGGATTTTCATAAACAATTGAAGACATGTTCATCTGCCTATGTCACAAATTATTGTGCATTTTGGTTTATTGTGAAATAAGGCCATAAAAACTGTAAAACCATTAGTTTTTAACTGATATAGATTGGAGTTTTTGCTGTATTAACAATCTATTCTTTATTTAGAATAATTGCAACTCAATACATGCAATAACTACATAAGCTATTAGGTAGGTTTATAATTAACCATTACAGGCGGATCATAGTTTTAAGTTCTGAAGCCTAGTGTTATGTTAGCCTAATTTTTGTGTTCTAGGCAGGCCTTCAAGTTACATAAGCTATTGGATCAAAAAATAACAATATATCTGAAATGCATTAATAGTCACTGTCTGTAAAATGATTACGAGCCATAAAGTCTAAACTTCATTCAAACTACTGAATCATTTGCTGTTTCTCACAAGCTGCAATCACAAAGTAGCATAGAGGCATACCCAAGGCTGAATGGTTCAGTCCCATGAAGGAATTGATAATACTGTACTGTAGAGCTGTTTAAATGCAGTTAGTCAAAGATTCATGTTTAAATATTTTGGGCATTTCAAAATATTGGGAGGGCCACATATGAGAATTTGTTAATGTTAGAATGATTCAACCCATTTTTTCATATTTCCACTATATTAGGCCTATATATATACATATTTGTCTGTCTTGAACAGGAAAGAATTTCATTTGCAGCTAGGCCTAGCATACACCCTAGCATACACCCCCTTTCCCCCCTATACCCCAGTCCCATAAATACATAGTATTATATCCTGATTCCCAATTCACTTATTGCATTAAGATACAAAATTATTATCATCTGACCTATCTTCCATGCATATAGGCTAGGCCTAATATTCCTATACAATTGCATAGAAAGTTATGTTCAATGTTTTTTTTTTGTTTTTTTTTAATTTATTTTTATTTTATTTATAAAAAATGTTAATATTTTCTGCTTGGTTATGTTCGACTTACAGCCTTTCCCCTTTTCAAGTCACTCCTAAGCGTGCTTTTACATCAAGTATAAAAAATGACGGGGCGCGTTTAAGAGCGTTTAGTACGTTGTTACATCCTGAAAGTATAAAAATGTTTTTTTTAGAGAAAATACATTTTTTTTTTTCTTTTCTTCATAAGTTAATGAACCTTACACTCTAAATAAAATGTTAGGAAAATGACAAGTTTAGCTTGCAAATGTCACACAAAACACTGAAAAAAAACTTACCTGAAAATCTGGAACATTCCGCAGTATTACTCGTCCAGAAGTTGGAGCAATAATTTGAAGCACCTTTAAGTGGGTTTTGTTATGATAATGGTCATCTTACCAAAACATTGTATAGTTACTATGGTAATAGTCACATGAGTAAAACTTTTGAAAATTGGGGGGGTAATTTTACTTTTAATTTCTATTGGAGAGTGCTTTTTATTTAGAGTGTAAGGTTCATGAGCAAATAAGCAAATGTTCTCATGATTAGCATGTTATATCTCATAATATTAATAAAACAAAATTATAGAAAAAAGGCAATTATTTTTTTATTAAATACATGAAAATTGTTATATCACACTGTATATTGTAAGGGTAATTTTCACCACACTGGGACAAATTTGGAATGTAATAACTCCAAAACGGAACCCTTTTTGAAGAGTTCTAAAAAGAACCCTTCAAAGGGGTTATCAAAAAAAAAAATTTCACCAAGGGTTCTGAAAAGAACCCTTTAAAAGGGTTCTAGAAGAACCCTTCAAAAAAGGGTTCTTCTTGAACCAAAAAGGGTTCTCCCTGGGCGACAAGCTGAAGAACCTTTGTGTAAGTGTGACCATCAACAACTGGCCTAAAGTTTTAAATATGTTTTGAGAAAGAAAGTTTCCTTAATTTATTTGCTATAACTTGTAAGTTGTTTGTTACGGCAAACAATAGTCAATACGTAAATCGTTAGGATGGCACAATGTTAACATTATGCATTACATAAGGCCTATGTGTAAAATGGTACTTAAGAAAATATTTAGGACTCTCTTGAATTTACATAATCTTAACATTAGGCCAGCTAACTTTAACATATTTACTATTGTTTGCCGTAACAAACAACTTACAAGTTACAGCAAATAAATTAAGAAAACTTTCTTTATCAAAAGATATTTTAAACTTGAGGCCAACCTCTATAATAATGTGGGTAAAGTTGATGGTTGATTAGTGTTTATTATATATTCTCTTCATCTGCACAGTGCTGCATATGTTGCAAATGTTGATTTTCCCGCAATTTGAGGCACACGCATGCTGCGCATGCTACGCTTCACAGAACTGGACCAATCAAAAGTCTTGTAGTAAGTTGACATGATTCTAAGAAGAAACCTTACAGAGAAGAACCCTTGTACTTGCTAGTATTTAACCAAAAGAACCTTTTTTATCCTTTCAGGTATGCAATGAGTTCTCTCTACAACCTTCGCTATTTCTGAAGAACCTTTAAAAACCCTAATTTCTAAGAGTGCAGGCTTGCAGCAAGCTAGTACTAGCTTGCAGCAAGCTACTACTACAAGGATGCAGCAAGCCAACATATGTAAAAACTGTTAGCTTATTATAAGCTTGCTGCAAGCTAGTTTTTCTGTAAAGAAAAACTAATGTATACATGGTTTATATAATCATTTCCCCTGCAGATAATACTCTTGCCTTGAGAAAGGTAAATTCAATCAATGTTTTGTATCTTTGTGTATAAAATGAACAAATAATAACTCTCTGTTCTACATAGGCAATTGATCAAAGCCTGGGAAGGGAAGTAGAATTATCTAATATCATTATGTATATTTTCTGTTGTGATTTATTTTCTCCTGATGTATGTTTTACTTCAAATTCTCTTTAACACTCACAAATGTTTGTGCGCTCTCTCGTGGGGACTAAAGGTTTTTGCACTCTCTGTAAAATCTCCCCAACATTTACTTATGTGATGTTCTGAAATAAATATATTTTGCTGTATGAACAAAGGCATCAAATAATGTATCAAATGTATGCAGAAATGGTTCTACATAGTGTGAAGCAAAGTAATTTTATACAGAGAGTTACCATTTTCCTTGCCTGAATTTACCAATGAGGAATAGAAATTGCAGTTTTGCTTCTTCATT
Source organism: Chiridota heheva (assembly GCA_020152595.1). NCBI lineage: Eukaryota > Metazoa > Echinodermata > Holothuroidea > Apodida > Chiridotidae > Chiridota > Chiridota heheva. Next base: position 661,728 of record JAIGNY010001034.1, on the reverse strand, counting down.
TTGTTGATGAAGCAACCACCAAAAAGACTTGTTTTTGGCTGCAATGGGTCATACCCCAGGCAAAATGTGGAGTTAAAAATTACTAAGAAGCCCTCCCCTCCCCCGCGAAAAAAAAATCCATCTGCCAAGTTACCTCAACTTCTATGAAACAAAAAGATCGCTAGAAATATCTGGTTCCAAATATTTTCAAAACACCCAAATGTTCACATACAATTTTGGCCACCAAAATAGTTCTTACTAGCTCCACCCCTGAAATCAGATGAGGGGTTAGATTAAAAACCCCATTAAAGAACTTCATTAATTAATGCTCATTCTTTATATTGTAAAAGATCATCATTTCACCTAAATCAATGGTTTTTATATTTTGTTTTATGTTTTTTTATCTCAAGGTGCAAGATAGCTCACTCACACATAATACAAACCAAAAAAATACATCAAAAGCTATTTTGCTATACTCTAAGCTTCCTGAATCTCTAAAATGACTCTTTCTTAATTATTGACTTTCAATTCATCATTTTCTACAAAATACTACAACAGAAACAACATGCACAATTAGTCATCAAAAGAACAGGTTCTAAATTTATGCAAAAGACATAACTGCAAAATATGATAAATTTTTTAAATGTTGTCGAGCAGAATCTGTATGAATCTTCTTCCCTCCAAGCTATGAAAAAATCTCCCTATATGACTCTTACAACTCTCATTGCCATGTCTGTTATGGTAAACAAGAAAAGAATCAGTTTGGAGTAAAATATTACGGTACCTGGGGAAGCAATCACGCGAATCCAGAAATTAAAAATCCCTGGTTTTGTGAGTGTGTGTGATATCATGTACGTGGGATGGAAAGCTGCAGATTATGAGCTCCAGACAGTAGTTTTTGCCGTTCTGTCATCAGTTTACAGAAATCTTATGAGTTTTACTACAAAGCATGTTCTGACGTGACTTACCGTTCATGGTAAGATCAACATGTACGTCAAGAAAGGCCCAGATGACGTACTGAGCTTAATTTCCCTAAGTTTATTTTTGACTTCAAGCCAAGATCATTGTCTCAACTACCACTGCACAATGCTGTTGATTATCATAGACAAAATGAAAAACAAAACAACATAAAAGGTATATATTTATTAAAAGAAACAGTGAAACCATACTTAGCTATAAACAAAGACATTTCTGGAATCCCTGAATGAGATGTTTACTTCTCAAGATAATTATCATTAATCAAATATGATGCAAATAGCAATCAATTTCTGGCAATTACGAGGATATTTATTTTCCAGAGTCTACTGGCTGTGTAATCGTTTTTTTAAGCAAAGTAGCATGATCTCTTAATTAAGTAGTTGGTCAAGAAATTCTGGGTGAAGAAATCACATGAAAATAGTAACAATAATATAACTTCTTCAGCAAGGAAGCTGTCACTACCAACAAGGCTTCATATCACCTGATGAAAAACAAATAAAAGCTGAAATAGATAAATAAATAAGAAGGGCACTCTACATTACTTTTAATCAAGCCACAAAAGATACTGTGGAAAAGAATTGTCACAAACAAAACAATATAAAATATATATTATCAAAAAAAAAAATTGTTTTATAATCCTATGTTCACTTTGGCTACAAATATTAGGCATGTAGCTAGTAATATATAACACTCACCTTAGAGCATGGCATATTTTGGACTTTAAAACATGAACCTGGCACTCTTTGTTGTCATGATGACATGCTGACACTTTGCATGTCTGGTCATCACATGCCTGATATGTGAGGACATAGGTTAAGGAAGGTTTCAGCAAAATCTTCAACTCTCTCATATATTAAACATACTTTGCATTTATCATATTTCATATTTTTAATTCAAAGTTGGCGAAGTGGACAGGTATACATGTACCAATGACCACCATTATTCAAAGACATCAAAATGAGAAAAGTTTGCATGTGATTTTGCCCCCGACAACTCCACAGGTGTAAAAATGTGTGACAATAACCTCCAAATCGATACGAACAAGTGAACGCAAAATACTACCTTATAACATTCAACATACAGAAACAAAGTTTACGAATGGTACATGCTTTTATAGCATAATGATAATATTTACATAAATATCTATTAGACAAATAAACAGTTACATGTTATCGTGGTGACAAAAGTGAAACTATAAGAGTACACAAAATGTTCACATTATCATTATTACCAAAAGAAATTAGCATTCTTTTAGTAGCATGGGTAATACAGGACAGTTCCATCCAGACTGTTGGCACAACCATAAAGCCTAAGATTACAGAACTGAATGCCTCAATTTGACATAACACATATTGCTAACATGGGGGTGGGAAAGGAAAGGGATGAGAGGAGGGTGTTGTGAGGGGAGTTGTGGGAAGAGGAGGAGGTTAGGAGTGAAGGGGGTATTTGATATAATATTTGGTAAAAAGTGCTGCAGAAAATTGATATTTTGGGGAGCCATGGCATTCTTTTGAAATCGCCTAAATTTGGAATGTTGCAGTAGACAGAAATTGAACTACTGCCTAGCACATGAAAAGCTTGAGCAGCATTTACAACAACCAAGAGAAAAAACTTTGAAAACATATTCCAAATACAAATCAAAGCTAGTAATCTATATAACTGTACTAAATTTGCATCCTCACCCCCAGTCTAGGGTTATAAGGTTAGGTGTGAAGCTTTAGCCCTACCTACAAATCACCAACAAAATTATTTGGCACTTTTTCTTCCCCCTACTACCCCTCTTCAATGTTGGCAAAAACTTTCAAATAAATTTCTTGGCCTCTTAATTTTTAAGGCGGTAATCATGCCAACATTGAAGCAGGGGAAGGGAAAAGGTGCCAAGTATTTTGTCCCTGATTGTGTGTGATATGGACATCTTAAAGAACTTCTGGCATCTTGAGTCAACATTAAAACTGCTTTTCAATATATTTGTACATCAAATATTCATGCACATGAGATGTCATTCTATAAATGCCATAACTTCATTCATGCTAATTATATGTCATTCAAGCAGACTTTATGTCATTCATGCAAATAAGTTTTCATAAAAAAAACAATCATAGTTTTTACTCTACCCTTCCACAAAATATTTTCCTCTTGATTGACAAGGTCTTTTATCCCACTCACATGCAAATTTTGAAGAACCTCGAACGTCTTGTTGTTTAGAATTTATCATATATGTCATATTTTCCTGTTGTTGTCCTTGTACAATTATGAGCTACTTTTAAAAATGGCTTTAATTCAGTTCATGGACCTTCCCAGCTTCTTGTTTACAACAACAAAAGTGAAGAAGATTTAAATATTATTTTCTTCAAACACACACTTTATTGCACAAACAACTCTTTTGTGTTTTAAGATCTTGCAATATTTCTTTATTTGAAAACCACATTGTGTAATCAAAAGTAGAAAAGTTATGACATTTTTAAAAAGGCAAGTTTTGTTTTAGAGCTTTGCATTCCAATGTTTTAAATTAATTTTGTAAAAAATTGTAAAAATTGAGCGACTTATGCCTTGAACTCAAATTTCAAACAAGACTTTATCTGCTTTCCTAAAAATGTTGTGGTAAAGATTTAAAAGCAGTGGATTTACATAAAACAATGGAGAGCTTTTGAACTAAACATATTAGCAAATTTACATATTTCTTATAATTAAACCTGCAGTGAAAATTAAAAGCTTTCTTTACCTTTGTAGTGATTTGGTACCTCCCTAGCTACATTGCTTGCATGTTGCATGTAGCTTTCGTTCTGCATCCCTTTGTGTTTTAGGTTCAGTTGACTTATGTGTGTTGTGGCATGTTTTGATTGGTTCTTAAGCCTTTGCTGTTTATAATTCAGTTTATACATTGGGCACATGTATATATGTGCATTCTCTCATTTCTAAGTGTAGCAGAAGAGAGATAGCACATATAATCTATGGAGCTAGCAAGTTCACCCGTTAAGTTGCTTTACTTTATCTAAGTACCTTTATCATACTAAGCACTTTTATCTTATCTACCAGCACAATCATCTAGGTACCTTTTGCTTTCTCTGAGTACCTTTACTATGTGGTTGTCATGTCTTTATCATACCATGTACTTTTATCTCATGTCTCAACAAGTTGCTTATATTATAGGACCTATACTGCATGCACATCAATCATATGTACCATACTTTATCAACACATTGTGTGCCAAAGCTCACTCACCTGCTTGGTATACGTTACTTATTGCATTCATTAGGTCCCATGATTTGGCTATGGCACAAGTGCCTATGGTAAAGCCAACACATATTTGTACCTAATTATTCACTGGGTATCTTCTGCCCAGCACATAAACATCACCTGCCCTGCTACACGCGGTAGCCTTTTCTGCTCATTCACTTATTCCGTCAATCCACCAAACAGTAACACATTCCTAACTCACTTGGATTGTTGCTGTAGTCATCTTGGTATATCCTATTAACTAACTACCCCTAGTGTAGGCATATCCGACTTGGTTACTCATAGCCTAGTTATACCAACATGCCCCCATCGTATTTACCATTACATCATCATTGTATGGTAGCGTATTCTTTTACTAGTAAGCACGCTCTGCCTATTTACTTAGTTATGCTTGTATTCACAGGGATCCTTCTGTTTTTTCACCCACAGGACCCTTTAGGGTGACAGCAGTTTAACTTGGCCATACCACGTCATCCAAACTAGTGGATTATAAGCTTACTCCCCAATTTTTTTTTAAACCTTGTAATGAATTATATTGTTTGATCTTTAAAAGGAATTTCTTTATATGAATTTCCCATTGTTGTTTTGATAATTACTTATATCATACTGCTTTAAAGATTAATAAATTTAGAAATAGCAAATAGTAAGGAGATGGTGATGTTTAAATTTTCTCTGTAACTTATCTCTATTTTCCACTTCTCCGTCCTTTGCCATATGTTACTTGTACACACTACTCCAAGCCATTTTTGAGAAAATATAGAAAAGCGGCTGTTTATTTGCATTCTGTTTTTGAAATTCCAGTATATGTAACTCCTGTGTATTAATTGCACTCTTGGTGAGTGTAAATAGTCCATTTGTTGATTTAATTACTTTTAGCAATAAGGGGAAATCCCAAATAACCCGAGTATCACAGTTTGTCTGTAAACTGGGAGAATATTTAACTGTTAAAAAGCAGCAAAATTTCTACTCAATATTCATTTTTTGTAGCTGTTTACATGATTCTCAATCAATGTTTAAAATTATTGTACTGAAAAGGAGAGGTCCTATTTTAAGGAACCGGTAAAATACATGAGCTAATAGACGTCCTGAAGCTGTATTGTTCATATTTTGTGATCAAAATGTAGAGAAAGATTGAGAGACCAGGCTGTCATATAGATTGTAAGATATTGCAATTTTAATTTTATTTTTGGAATCTGCAATCTCAATGAAAAAATCTACACTGTTACAATAATTTGAATTTTTCAAATGACTGTTTTGTGCCAAAAAGCCTAGCTTTTTTCCTGATTTTTCAACACATTTAAAAATTGTAAAAAGGGAGTGGACAACATTTAGTCATGAAATGCATGAATTTTTATCACTGAGCTCTTAAGTTTTGCCAGTCAAAGAAATTTTTCGCAGAAGTATTTCAAATTTGATAATTATAACACTAACATAAGGCTTTAATATTAGTATAGCAAAGCATTATGGGAAATATCACAAAATATCCATGTAACAAAAAATCCTAATTGAAGGAACTTTTTGGTTCCTTATTCTAGGATGAGACATCCTTTATCACTGTTGTTGAAACCTCAAATGTTTTCAATCTTAAAAAGCTTCTAAAATCTACAACATGAACATGTGGAGCCATAAATAAATCACCACCAAGTGAAGAGTTCTCATTTGTACTAATCTTTACGACCATACAACCTCAATTGACCACAATAATATCAAACTGACCTAAAAGAATGTAATTATTGGGTTCATACTCATACATACGGAATGGACATGGGATAGAAGGCTTGGATACACATCACTACTAGGAAATTAGGTTGGAAGGTTTAATTAAACGCCACCATGGTGATGGTCAAAATGTGCCAGAGAGGTGAAAGGATTGGTTCAGGGCTCAAGAAAGATCAGTAGTCAAGCAAGTTCAGTGGTCAAGCAAGTTCAGTGGTCAAGCAAGTTCAGTGGTCAAGCAAGTTCAGTGGTCAAGCAAGTTCAGTGGTCAAGCTAGTTCAGTGGTCAAGCAAGTTCAGTGGTCAAGCAAGTTCAGTGGTCAAGCAAGTTCAGTGGTCAAGCAAGTTCAGTGGTCAAGCTAGTTCAGTGGTCAAGCTAGTTCATATCTTATATGAAAGAGGTCTTCAAAATAGTGAAGAAACTACTTCAATATCTTATTCCTTTAAGGAGATATTCAAGTTTAAAGCTCTGTCTTATATATGTAGAAATGATTGGTGTTACTATGAAAGACTGGCACTCTTTTCCTCACATTCTTAACAACTGTTAATGTTTTTTCCTGAAACTTTCTTCATGTGGTAAATTATAATTACCCCTACAAGATTCTGTTTACTACTTTCCTAACATCACAACACAAAATACAATAGACTTTAAGGAATCTGAGGATGTGATGTCGCAACTAGTCTGATTTCAGTCATTTCTACACAAATGATACAAAACTTAAATATCTCCTTAACGAAATAAGATTTTTGAATGCTTTCTTCACCATTTTGTTTCTAATCCTTTAACTTATCCTTTAAGTTAGGTCAGCAAAGGAACAAAATAGTGAGAGTACGTAGTGAGACAGGTAAGAACTAGAAGGGGTCAGATGTTGTTGTAGTATTTGTGTTGCACGAAGGATAGGATTTTATATATAATATACATTTCAGCTATGAAATACAAAACATCATGACCTTGTGCCAATTAAAGGATATAGTTGAATAAATTGTTTAGCCAGTTCTTCTGAGGTCATAAACCACCGATGCATGAGAAACAGTAACCGTGGAAATGAAGAGTCATCCAGCACATTGCCTTTTTCATCTGAAAGAAAACAAACATTACAGAATCTAAAAAATTGCACATCATTTTATATTCAATTAACTCTATGCACACTCATCAAATGGAAAATAAGTTATGTGTCCATTGTTTGTAATATATAAGACCTACTCCTTGAACAAAATACATATTAAAAATTTTTGAAGATCAATAACATGCTATTTATAACTTACTTCCCCTCTCCCCTCTACTAGATAAGAACCAGCAAGGATGTGTTTGTACATCCTTGGAACCAGAAATCAATGTTGTATTCAAGGTCATGTTGTGAGGATCGAAAAAGAAATGTCTAATCTTAACAGTGAAAATTTAATTATCTGAAAAATGATAATATTTATCAAATGAATTATAGTGAATCAAAGTTAAAGGAACAGTTAGTAAAGTATTGAAGCTAGTTCACCATTCTATAAAGTTGACATATTACAACAGAGCCAAGCAGTTCACTTTATACAGACATCTTAAGTCTCTTCCTTTCCTTTTATTGTTTATGTGCCTCAGTCTGCTAATGCCACATTGTAATTATGTGTATATTGCAAATATAAACACATGCACAGAAATCTGTATGTCAATACAGTAAAAACTTCTGCACAATATACTGCAAAAGTAATTTACAATGATGAAAATGTCATGTCAAAAAATTGCATCAATTCAAGCCGTTTGTTTTAGGCTGTTCATCCAAATCTATAGGCACTGCTAAGCTTCCATCACTTCTTATGAGCTGCACAATACGGAAATGATAAGCTAGACAAAATGGGGATGTTTTTCAGAGAATCCAGGCACGTAATGACGAAATAGCCTTCACCCCTCAGGACAAGAAAACTAATACCATCCCTCCTTTGCTCGGTTTCTATCAATTGATGAATATGTACATGTGCTTCATCAGCACCAGAACAAATCATTATGTGCGAAGCTTTACACACACTGCATAGTTCATCATAGTGCAAAATCCAACAATTATGAGTGCGGTCGCTTATTCAATGATATCTTCTACATCTATTGACCCAGATGACGAACACGAGGGATACACTACTAAAGAGTCAACGACCGACTAGTAATGCGTAAAATACTCCTTGCCATATGTATAACAAGTTTTATCATTACTGGTAAAAAGCTACATTTTTGGTGATGAAGTAGAAGAAGGATAAACATAAACTATCAAAAAATTCCCTTCGAAGCTTAATAACAAAACAAAAATGAATTTAATCAAAATCCCTGTGTTCTTTAAAATTATGAAGATAAATTTGCATTGAAGTCATATTGATAATAAACAGGTGCTACCTTCACCTCTGATTTATGGCCCCTAAGTCTAGGGAGAATGGAAGTGCCTGGATATCATACCCTTGGAAATATTCAACATTGACTTGCTCTGAATTTACAAATTTGAAAAAAAGTGCACAGAAATTATTACATATTTCGAAACATGGAAAGACTAATTCAACTAAATGGAACTGAAAGTATGGATGGCAGAAACAGGAAAATGTTGTAACATATAACTTGATTCAAAACATAAACATGACATCGGCTCGCTTGACATGTCGTTGAGTACAGTAAAAAGCTACAGACATATGATACCCTATGGCATACATCGTTTAATCATCATGCAGGTACAGTACCAAAACATTACTATTTACACAGGAAATTGGATTGTCAGGTATTATAGATACATATGCAAATGGGCATTTGCATATGTGAAGATGCCATTGGAATAGCATTGATAATTACATGGACTACGTAGGTCAATAGGCTTTAACTGCATCTAAGATCAAATTACAATTTCCTCTTCGATGTATATTCATCTTGTTTGGACAACCACACAATGAATAAACATATCTGAATGATCTATGGACAGGTAGATACAATATTGCATCCGTTCCTTTAAGATATGATTAAAAAAAAAAAAACCTGTGAAATAGCAAAAATTCCCATCAAAACCCAATCTACCATGATTGACCATTTTATTGTTTTTTTTTTTTTTTTTTTTTAGGTCTTACAATGCAAACATGTATGTATTTGTCTTGTATGAGGTATAGGCTTGGGCAGTACCACAAAAATTTAGTACTGGTACTTTCGTTAAGACAATACCGGTACTATTTATAGTACTGCTTCTTCTTACGTGTGTAAAAAGGTAAAAAAACTATCTCTGTGTGCTTGGTATATTCGTCGTAGTATCACACTCAAATGTAACATTATAGACACATGTATACAGTACTAATACACTAATAACATTATAAATTATCGCGGGGAAAATAATTTCCTCTGGGCATATTCATAGAGTAACAGCAGGATGTATTGGGGAGAAAAATATTTATTATTACCTCCTCTATCGGGATTGATAAAAACTGTTGTCTTTCCCGGTTTTTTAAAGAAAATCAAGTGAATAAATGTCAAAAAAAGGCTCTATATCTTTTTATGTGAATCTTTTGTTTAAATTATAACCACAAATGTATGAAGGAAAGTAGATGAAAAATATTTTGTTTGTTAGTTATACCCCCCCCCCCCCCTCCCCTTCTCTTTCTCCACCACTACCACACACATTAAATATCAAGGTGGAGATGAAATTCTTCATTTCAAACACTAAAATCAAAGAAATAAATCTAAAGAATTACAAAAGCTGCCTTCCCATTCATGTTGTGCAGGAGAAAAACCCTTAAAGAAAATTCTCGCTTGCATCAAGCTTGAGAAAAGCGAACATTTTTGGCTCAACTATTCAAAGAATAGTGACAACTATTCTATTACCCCTGACATCAAAAAGTAGGGGGGAGGGGCAAAGTCAAAAGTGGGGGGAAATCACAAAATCATACTAAAATGCAAAAAATCACCATACAAAATTTGCAAATTCGAAAGAAAGTGGGAGAAAGTTCCCCCCAGCCCCTTCAAATCCCACCTATTGTTATGATAATGACATTCCAGCCATGAATAGCAATTAAAATATTAGTCTTGCCATGAATGAAAAAGCAAATAAAACATTCCTTTGCTCAAAACAATTTGAAATTAGGTGTCTTGGGTTTGAAAAGAAATATAAACAATGATTTTGGAGGAGTTTGTTTGTTATGATGATATTCTTGACATGAATAACAATCAAAATGTTTGTCTCAACATGAATGAAGAAGCAGACCAAAGATTCCTTGGCTCAAAAGAATTTGAAATTAGCTGTCTAGGGTATGAAAATAAATTAAACAAGTGGAATGTTGTGTCCATCATGATAAGTAGATGTAGGAATTAGAAAGAGGGTGGGGACTCATGTGGGACTGGTGGAAGTCAGGGCCTCTACCTACTTAGTTCCTTAGATGGAACTAAAAGAGGTGTTTTAGTTATAAAGAGTGTAAGCATTCACATGTTGTCTGAGTTACTGGGTGAGGTCATAACCTTGAGCTTTTTTGTCTCACAATATCTGGGACAACTCCCAAGATATGTTGAAGTAAAATGTTGTGAAAATCTAAAGCAAATGAAAATGTAAGTGCATTCTTCAAAGCTAAAGTAATTTGAAATCATTTGCCCCTACTAGTCTATTTCTGTATATACTTCCCTCAATAATCCCATTCTCTATACTAGCTTCGAATAGTTGAGCATGCTATACTTCCAGCAGTTCTAGTTTAGCTTGCTTCAACCTTCAGGCAAGCTTGTAGCAAGCTAGTACTAGCTTGCTGCAAGTGAATATTTGGAACAAATATAAGCTTGCTAGCTTGTGTAAACTTACATTAAGTTGGGCACTCTAGCAGAAAGTTTTTGCTAGTTTTTGCTAACTTTAAACCTTCAAACTTATAATTATGCAGCGTGGTCAATTTCACAAATATCTTTTGTGATACAGTAATGCATCTTTTAAACTTTTTGGTCAGAGGTCTAGAAGATATTGAATTTTCATCTGAATCTAGAGAGCTATTCAGCTGATGTCATCATCAATTTTTATTTCACCCCACTTACATGTATACTTTAAATGAGCTGCCTGGAAATTTGAAAAAATTGTCAAATGGACAATTTCTAACTTATCTGATGGAATTCTTAGCTCTTTCATTACAATCAATGGATTCTGAAATGATGTATAACTGTTGCCTCTATGTATTGACTAGGTTGTGGATTCTACATGCAGTTAAATGTGTTGACCAGGTTGTGAATTCTACATGCAGTTAACCCTATACCAGAGAAAGTTCCACTGACATAGAAGTTGGAATGGAAAATAAAACTGAACATTGTAACATCTTCCAGCAAATTCTCAGTCACCACCTTCACAAGACATTATACACTATTGGCACTCCATATCTAAGCTACTGCCAAAAAACATGCTAGGACTGATCGATTCTTTAGAACCCTTATTTCAAAGGAAAAATAGCATACATTAATTTTGCCCTTTACTCTCTCAAATAAACCCTGCCTGTGACATCAAACTAACTTAATACTTCATTAAACACACTGACGACATTCTCACCCATTTTTTACGTCATCCTAAAGCACGGCGGCAAAATGTAAAGTTTTAATATGTTGTGTCTTCAAAGCCTTTGGGATTTATGGGAGTGTTCTGTCCTATTGACCTTTTCCGTTCGCGTTCTATAGACAGTTAATGCTACACGGGATTTGAGTTCATCCATTTGCCTTCTGCAAATGAGCTTTCCTCTCATTAAATGACAACGACAGAAAATATATCAAGTTATTGTGCCATAAAAGCTGATGTATCTACAATTCTTAACATCAAAGATGTATGAATTTTCACCTGAGATTTTAAAGGGGATGGTAAAAGTGGGGAAGGGGGTTCTCCTTTTTGCTCTGTAAGAAATTTAGAAATAATGCAATGGAAGTTGTCTATCCATATGCATCATTGTTATGCTCACTAACAGGAATGAAAATATGGGTCAGCCTTAGCAGATATGCATGGAAATGTCACCAAATTGAGTTCCTCCTCAAATCACTAAAATAGATACTAATGCAAGCAGAGTACAGGCATTATTAGATCAGGGAGCGGACGTTTAGAATTACATTTCCATGATTAAATCAATTCCTGTATTTTAATGATTCTTGTCAGTTTTAATTGTGACCATCCAATATAGATGACCTTTTGCTGTATATTTATGTCGAATTCACAGACTATTTAGTGTGCTAACATATATAAATATATATATTTATATACATACATACATACATACATACATACATACATACATTTATATATATATATATATATAAGGTATAGACATTTAGGCCTATATATATATATATATATATATAAATAGGCCTGCATATAAATAGGCCTATATATATATATAGGCCTATAAATATAGGCCTATACATAGGCCTTTATATAGGCCTATATATAGGCCTATATATATACCTATATATAGACCTATATATAGACCTATATATATCTATATATAGGCCTATATATATTTATATAGGCCTATATATATAGGCCTATATATGTAGGCCCTGCATATAGGCCCTGCATATAGGCCCTGCATATAGGCCCTGCATATAGGCCCTGCATATACATAGGCCCTGCATATACATAGGCCCTGCATATACATAGGCCCTGCATATACATAGGCCCTGCATATACATAGGCCCTGCATATATATGAGCCCTGCATATATATAGGCACTGCATATATATATATATATAGGCACTGCATATATATATAGGCCTGCATATATGTAGACCTGCATATATATTGGCCTGCATATATATTGGCCTGCATATATATTGGCCTGCATATATATTGGCCTGCATATATATAGGCCTGCATATATATAGGCCTGCATATATATAGGCCTGCATATAAATAGGCCTGCACATAAATAGGCCTACATTAAATAGGCTTACAAGTTTTGTCCTGTTGGCACATGTCCTATTACAGTTTTTTCTGCTTGACCTTTGTGAAATCTACAATCAGAGACAAAAGTCTTGGCACTTTCTTCTCATCACTCCTGTTCAATCTTGGTATGCGATTTGCAAAAAAAGGTTTTGGTAATATATCTACAACATTGAACAATAAGTGGAAGGAAAAAAGTGTCTAGTACTTTTGTCCAGAATTCTTTAAAAATTTCAAAATATATGTATAGAACAATTTTTTGCTCATAAGTTTGTGAAGGTAATGGTTTGGCAAGGGATATATTGCATAATAAACTTTGTTATAATATCATGATTAATTTACAGTAAAAGACTGCCAGAATTGCTATTATTGAATATAAAATATTGAAGAAATATGTAGTTCCTGTGTCCTGAAACGTGTACAACGCTTGAAATAATAAATAATGTTAAAGACACACATTTTTCAAAATGTGCCTTCAAATTGCCATCATTCCAATGTGATTATCTTCTTTTAATCATAACAAAACATTATATTTTTAAGAAATAGAAGCAGGAGAACGGACAATTTTGTATCTATAAAAAGACTTTTTTTGCAATTCACAGATTCAATTCAGAATACTTGTAATATTAATATGATACACTATATTTATCGAAGTTATGAAAACATATCGCAGAAGGAACTGAGTCTCTTTAATGAAAACTTCAATATATCTCTTTAAGTGGACATGGAGAACAATGCTTCGTGAAAAGGTTGAACAAATATTAATGGTTTGTTTTGTAGCTGTTTATAAACGGCACCACAACAGTCAGAGTCAAATGTGCCAAGAGGGTGTTAAAAACTAAGGTGCTTGAGTTAGGAAAGAGAGGAGGGATAGAGGAAAGGGAGGAGAAAAGGTGAATAAGAAAAAGAAGTTAAGGTAATAAAAGGAAGATGAGAAAGGTAAGGCAGAGAAGGAAAGAATATTAATCTTTTATCTTATTTTTTTCGGAGGGGCATCGGTGCTCCAGTTAAAGATATACGATGAAGGTCCTTTAAAGAGCTATTAAATTATTCCTTTTTCTGCAATTTCTTGCATACAACTTGTCACATATTTTTCTTTTAAAGCTAATAGTCATGCTTAAAATGGAAATGGAAATCTCCTACAATTGTGCTTTAGATTTTTGAGTATTATATTCACCATAAAACAGAAAAATACTCAAAAAACACCCATAGTCATGTCATCACTTCTTCCATTACAAATAGTTAATCCCCTTTCTGGTTCACATACAATATGCAGCCAATTTCATGTATACTTCTCAGGTCCTCCCCCTCCCCCAACCATTATCCTTTTCTTTCTGGTATTTGTTACGTACAGCTTGCCACATGCATATTTCTCTTTTGAAAATATAAGGTCATGCTTCAAACGGAAATGTCAATTCCCTACAATTGCACTTTACAATTTTTTGAGCTTTACATTCACATTAAAACAGAAAAATACCCAAAATACACCCATAGTCATGATTTGATTTGATTTGATTTATTTATTTTTCATTTTCATACATATATTACAATATTTAAAATGAAAACACATAACAATTTATGAGAAAAAAGTGGAAGGGCTTAGAAGTTGGAGCTTTTACAAGAAGCCCACCGTGACTTAAATTGAATAATAATCACAAAGGAAATGTGTAGAAAAGTGAAATTGTGAAAATAGAAGGAAAAGAGGAACCCCCACCCTTCCCTTCCACCCCGGTAACATAAAGAAGCCTAGGGGAAAAGTAATAATGTGGTTGGGTAAAAATAGATAAGACGTCAAATATAATCATAAACCAAGTGGAGATGGAAATACATGAAGGTAAACTAGAGTTGTTCATATTTAGATTATAAGTGTCTTTTTTAGAAAATAATTTTACAGTTTTTATGTTTTTTAAAGAATCGCATATTTGATTCCAGAACTTAATACCATTAGATACAATGAAGCGTTTGAAAAGGTCAGAATGTATGGGAAGAGAAAATAAATGATGGAAGAACCTGGTATTGTAGGAATGTATATTATGAGTAAAAGAAAAGTAATCCTTGAAAATATCTGGTAATTGTTGATTAACAAATTTTAAAATGAATACAGCGCATTGGTGTCTGTGGATATCAAAAACATTAAGAAAACATAACCTGGTAAAAAGGGGGGATGTATGTGCTCAAAAACTTGATTGGGTGATAATACGAACAGCCTTTTTTTGAAATATGAATAATTGATTTAGATGAAAAGGGTGAGCATTACCCCATACTATATTGCAATAGCTTAAATGAGGAAGAATAAGAGTATTACATAAAAAATTAAGGATGTAACTAGGTACAAACTCTTTAATCTTATAGAAAACCCCAATTATTTTAGAAATAGATGTCTTAATTGTATTAATATGAGAAGACCATTTTAATAAAGGGTGGATGTATAAACCTAAAAATTTGATGGCATCAACACGTTTGATTTGGCAATTATCAATTAATATATCAATGTTATTTATATTCTTATGATGGGAATGAAAAACCATGAAATGAGTTTTGCTAATATTTAAAGATAGCTTATTAACCTTAAACCAATTGGCAACATGTTTTTAATTTAGACTTGATGACTGAAATGACATTATCAAAATTGTTATGCTTATAAAAAATACTAGTATCATCAGCAGAAAGTGTAAAGTGTAAAAGATGTGAAGAATAGGTAATATCATTTACATATGACAAAGTTTTAAGCACCACACATAATAATTCTATTTCAGGTTGAATATAATTCCTTTCTGCAATTTAAATATCGTTAACGTTCATTACTTTATTAACTTATACTACAAAATTTCATCCTATCCTGATATTACATTCTATTCTGAACACTCAGACAATCACGGACAAATGTCTTGACACTTTTCCCCCTTCACCCATATTCATTGCTGGTATGCAACCTACAAGAAAAGCTAGTATTTGAACAGGAGTATGAGAGGAAGGAAAAAGTGTCAATTTTGTTTGTCCGGGAATTGTAGATTGTATGCAGTGCCTTGCTTAAAACTGGTGGATAGGCCTTGCTTACATACCGGTGGATAGGCCGTGCTTGCTAGTTTTCATGAATGGCCTTTGGTTAAAAGCTTTATGATCTTTAGTAGAAACGTTCTCAGATTAGATGAACGTTTTCCATTTCTGTTTAACAGTGGAGAAGATTTTGAGAATTATTTTTTTTAAATTTCAAATCAGTCATACGCTTTTATTTAGATCTGTTCGCTTGACAAACCGAAACCAAAAAAGTGTGTGGGTCCGATGCCTTATTTTTTAAGAAGCTTTTGTAGTGCAGGTAGGATGCTAACGTTATTTTATGGACTCCTATTAAATGTTACTCCTTACATTATAATTAATATGGGAGAATATTGAGATCTGCTTAATTTCATTCTGTAAATCAGTTAGAGCCCCCAGTGAGAACCCATTTAAATTTCAAGCCAGCATATTTTACGGTTCCTTCCTCTCCAAACAGAGAAAATGTTGAATAGTATAGTCATATAGAAGCAGGTTTTAAAGCAATAGCAACTTTGAGCCCCAGTTGTGCAAATGACTCTTTGATGACAATTTTCCTCCTCCCCTAGTTGTAGGAATAAATCAAATTTGATTGCTAGGTGCTAATACATATCTGTGTTGTAAACTGACAAGTTTTTATATTTAAGTTTTAAAAAGCAGATAGATATATTGGGTATTTTACATCCGGTTTTTAACAGTTAAGGTTATATAGAGATAATCCACCTGTGCAGAACTAATGGAGGACCAGCCGGGAATTGAACCAGGGATATATACTTGGCAATGTCATAAAATGACCACTAGACCAAAGTATTTGTTTCTTTTAAGCTTTGAAATAATTGTACAAAGTAACTAATGATGACCAACCCGTGAAACATCCTTTGCAACGTGTTGCCATTGTTCAGCATTGAGAAGAAATGCACTCCAAAGGTGGCAGTCTTGTCACTGTGACCATCTATTTTTTTATCTAGTCTTTGTCCTGGGAGAACAATAATGCTATTACAGACAATAAACAAACAAAGGAACTTAGAATTATAAAATGGTAGTAATTCACAACAGTATAAAAAAGATTAATTTAATTGAAATTTAAACGTTGTGGGTCAAGTCAGGATATAAATTTTATAATTTCAAAATTAATTAAATTGATTAAATATGACATAAGCATGTGCACACTATCTAATGACATAAGCATGCTACATAATAAGCAAAACTGGCATGCAATTGTTAAGATTTGAAAGGTTCAAGATTTTTGCACTAAGCCCCACCCACTCATTAATATGTATGATATCAACACCAAAAACCATCTTTGTGTCACAATGTGCCAAATTTAACATGCCACTGATGTATGGTTAACAAGATACTGTGTTTACAAGCTCTTTTCAGTTAAACCACATTATGCCTGCCCACAATTGATATCAGTGATTTTCAACCCTTACAGGAATTTTGGCTTGCATCACGCTTGCAACAAGCTAACATTTTTAGCTTGTGCAAGCATGCGCAAGCTTGCACAAGCATACTGCAAGCTTGCACAAGCATGCTGCAAGCAGGTAATTGGAACTAGCTTGCTAGCTTGTGCAAGCTAACATTATCTTGGGCAAGCTAGCATAAGATATTTGTTAGCTTGCAGAACATTTTGTTAGCTTGCGCAAGCTTGCAGATAGTTTTTGCTAGCTTGCGCAAGCTAATTTGTTCCAAATACTAGATTCCAGCACGTTGCTGCAAGTTTGCAGCACGCTTATGCAAGCTAAAAATGTTAGCTTGTCACAAGTGTGCTGCAAGCTTGCTGCAAGCTAATATTTCTGTGAGGGAATTTTTTTTTGATAAGATGGGCATCTACACCAACACTAACACCTTATTTTTGCCAAAGAAGATGCAAAACAGATATATGGTTATCAAAATATGAGCATTTGAAGACTTTAACATTTTGCTCCACCCACTCATTAATATGAACGATATCATTACTAAAAACAATAGGAACCATCAATGGGTCATGATGCATCTATTTGCCAAATATGACATGGCATAGATATATGGTTCACTAGATACTGTGTTTACAAGCTGTTTTCAGTAAAACCACACATTATGCCCCACCCACAATTCATATCAGTGATTTTTTTTTTTTTTTGTAAGATGGGCATCTACACCAATCCTTACACTTTATCTTTGCCAAAGAAGATGCAAAACAGATATATGGTTACCAAAATATGACCATTTGAAGATTTTTACATTTTGCCCTGCCCACTCATTAATATGCACGAAATCAATATAAAAACAATTAAGACCATCTACTGGTCATGATGCATCTATGTGGCAAATACAGTATGACATGGTATAGATGTACTGTTCAGGAGATATCACGTCACAGACATACATACATACTTTCATACAAACATATATTTTGGCAGACGACTGCATAGGTTCCTGATACTAATAGTATCGGAACCAAAAATGTTAATTTGTTTGATGAGGGCTTAACAGCACCATGACAGCAAGGTCAAATTGTGCCTGAGAGGTTACATCATTCCAGAGGTAGGAAGCATGATGAAGAAAGGAGATAATTTTATCCAAAGGGTTTTCCTGGAAGAGCTCGGCTATTGGGTTGATGGGAGCGAGGAAAGCTCTGGGAAGGTTGTACAGGGGGCAAGCAAGGAGGACATGGTGGACTGTGAGGGTGTAATGGCAATTACTGCAGAGGGGTGGGGGAGCCAATAAGGAGGTGGGAGAGAGTGAGAGTGTGACCTATTCTGAGGTGGGTAATGTGAATGTTGTCGACATGGGAGAGATTGTGGATGGTGGGTTTGATCGGAATGGTGGGCTAGATGACGTGGAGTTTGTTATCAATTTGGGAGTCCCATGAGGTTTGCTAGCGGTCACAAACAAAGGAAGCGATAAGCAGTTTGATGTCAGATAGGGTTTGGGAAAAGGGGTAGGGGCGAGGTTGAGGCCAAGCTTAGTGGTTGCATCAGCTCTGTCATTGCCAGGATGCCAACATGGCTGGGTATCAAAAAGAAAATAATACTTTTTCTGCAGAGAGGGGGACGAAAGGAGTTTACTGAGGAGGTGAGATGTGGGGTTATCCCATTTAAGATTGAATAAAGAAGTAACGTCAGCCTTGGAGCCAGAGAAGATGGCAATTGCTGAGCGAGGAGTACTCAATAAAGTTGAGGTCGAGGAGGATGGCTTTGGCCTCAGCCAAGAAAATGGACGAGCCAGGAAAGCCTGCTACTGAGGGTGATGTCTTGGATGATGGCAGCAGCAGCTGTCTTGTCACCTTCCTTGGAGCCATCAGTATAAATGGAAGTGTAGTTTGAGAGTTGGTTTTTTATTTGGTTGTGTAGGTTGATGAAGTGGTTAGGGTGGGTTTGGGTTTTGTGACGAGTGAAAAGGCCCAGGTGGATAGAAGGGAGAGGGTGGCCCAGGGAGGAAAAGTAGGCCAGGAGAAGGTGCCAAGAGTGGTGGGGTTGATGCCGAGATGGAGGTCTGGTTTGATTTGTAAGTTGAAGGGAGGGATAGGGTTTTAGTCCTATCAAAGAGGTGGAGAAATTGAAGGGTGCCTAATGAGGTCGAAAACAGGGTTCTGGGTGTTGGTGGGGGCTCTAAAAGCATAGGAGAGGATAAGCTTTTTACACCTTAGCAGAAAGGGGGGTTCCTTGGCTTCAACCTAAAGGCTGGTGATGAGGGAGGTCCTGTAGACATCCAGACAAAGCCTGAGGGCTTCATTTTGGATGGTTTTAATGCTGTTGAGGTAAGAGTTGTGAGCGGCACAAAAGACAATATTGCCGTAGTCGAGCTTGGCACGAATGATGAGCCTGAAGATTTTGAGGAGAGCATGGGAGTTCGCACCCCAAGTGGTATTGGAGAGGAGGCGGAGAAGGTTGAAGGAGCTGTTGCATTTCTGTTTCAGGTTGGTGATGTGTTGCTTGTAGGAGAGCTTGGGGTTTAGGGTTAAACTCAGGAACTTAGTGTGGTCAACTTTAGGGATGCGATTGCCATTGAGCATGAGGTTCAGGTTGAGGTGGAGGTTGTTGAAATGACAGAAATGCATGCAGACTGTCTTGTGTTTGGAAAATTCAAAACCTTTATTGTTGTTGCACTAGTCTTACAGCCGGTTAAGGCTGAGTTTGCGCCTACTTTCGACAAGAGGAAAGCTTGGGGAGGAGTAGAAGATGGTCAAATCATCCATTTAGAGGGCACGTTTAATGTTGGGGCTAAGGTTGTCTGCAATGTCGTTAATGCTCAGGTTGAAGAGAGTGGGAGAGAGGATGCTGCCTTAAGAGACGCTCTCTTCTTAGGGGTAGGGGCTGGAGAGGGTGTGGCCAATATGAACTTAAATTTGCCTGAATGAGAGGAAGTTTTGAATGAAGATGGGTAGGTGGCCTCTTGAGGCTGATGGTGTGAAGTTTGCGGGTAATGCCGTATTTCCAAGTAGTGTCGAAAGCTATAGCAATGAGGTGTTCGTTTTTTGCAAAGGAGTCCTGGATAGCGGTGTCAAGTGTAATTAACTGGTCCAGGGTATTGCAACATTTCCGGAAGCTGCTTTGGTGAGGGGAGAGGAATCTGTTGGTCTAAAGGAACCAGTTTAATGATCCTTTCCATAATTTTACAGAGACAGCAGGTGAGGGCGATGGGGCAGTAGCTGGAGGGGCCAGTACTGTCCTTACCTGGTTTGGGGACAGGGGTAATGATAGCTGTCCTTCAGATAGGGGGAAGGAGTGTGAGAATCAAATGTGGTTTAGAATGGTGAGTAGGGTATTGGTGGCCTTGTTAGGGAAGGTGCTTCAGGGAACTGGTAGGGGATGTTTTCTGGGCCCTTGGAGGTGCAGCCAGCATCGTGATGGCTTGTTTTAATTTCAGAAAGGGTTAGAGGGGTGTTGTAGCTCTCAGTGTTATTGGAGGTAAAGGTGATACTCTGGGCTTCATCGCGAGCTTTTTTGGCTTTGAAAGCATTGGGTAAACTATTTGTTCAAATCTACCATTGTTGTGTCACCATTTTTGTGTTATATCCTTAACTTGTACCATTTATTTATTACTTGTACAAAGGCCAGAGGCCTAGAGAAGCAGATAAATTATATTGTATTGTATCATTGTATTGTATTGTTGAGTCACTAAGAAATTCAGCCAAAAAATCATTATAATTCCAAACACAACAATTATCTTTTATTTAGATTCTGAGTATTCCATTCAGCTGTAAAGAAATCAAAGATGCTGGATAGAAGTATCAACAACAGTCTATCAATCATCTAATAAGTAAGCTCTATAAAACCCCTTTTTTTTTCTCTCGAAACAAAACAAATGACACAAAATAAAACCAATTTCAAATGCATTTTACCCCATGTGACTAATTCATTGTGAAAATCCTGCACTTTTGCTTCAGTTCTGAGAAATGTTTTGAACAGCTCAGCAAATCATTTCCTCATTCTTACTTAGGACAAACTCACACAAGCAAATAACACAGTCAGGCTAAAAACACCATAAAGTAACACACATATGCAAGTAATCACACTACATACAATAATATAATATTGTTATTAGTTTATATATGCATTTATAATTTATTCTATTCAAAAGTATAATATTCCCCTGTTTGAAAAATATATAGTATGGACAGTCATTATTTACATTCTTTGTTTTTTATATATATCATCATCATCATCATATCGAGCAAACTCAGGCACTGTCGACAAAGATTCTCCACTGCTTGCAATCATCCATGGCACCTAGCAGGACATCTCTTTTAATTCCAGTGTCCTTCTCAAGAACATCAATGTAGGTTATTGCTGGCCTACTACGACTTCTTTTTTCAGGTTTTGGGTCCCAGAGAAGTGTCTGATGTATGACTTCATCTCTGCTCCTCCAAGAGTGGCCAGCAAATTTAAGGCGTCTTGCCTGGATGACTTCAGAAATAGGCTGTAAGTTTCCATAAAGTTGGCTGTTAGGGAGGTGCTGTTGCCATGACACACTAAGGGCAAATCTCAGCAATCTTTTGTACGTACCATCCAGTCTCCTTAAAAGTGCACCTGTCATATTCCATCCCTCAGATCCATACAACAGCACACTTTAAACAGCTACCTTGAAGAAATTGATTTTGAGATCTCTGGAGAGATCACTACGCCATATGTTGCTCAGCTTGGAACAGGCAGTCCATGCTTTTCCAATTCGGACATCTATGTCTTTCTTGGTGGAGTCTACCCACGAACCAAGATACTGAAAGTTGGTGACTTGCTTTGAAGTGGTACCGGTAATGTCCTTGAGGCTAGCTTGTGGATGGTTGTACATCATGTACTCAAGTCTTTTGACTATTTATTGTCAGACCAACCTCTTTGGCAGCCTGTTCAACTTTGTGTAATAGATGTTCAGCATCAGCAATGTTGTCTGACAGCAGCGCAATGTCATCTGCAAAATCAGTGTCAGTTAATGTTGTAGATGGGTGGCGTCTGCTCTGCCGTTGCTTCAAGGTGAAACCCAGGAGTTCATGGTTCTCCATAGCTTTCCTCCAAGCATAGTCGAGTGTTATGATAAACAGGAAGGGAGCAAGAGTGTCTCCTTGTAGAACTCCGGCCAGAATTTGGAAAAAGTCTGTATCACCATCAAGACTTCTGACCCTTGCTGTTGTGTTTTTATACATAATACCAATGGCATTGACAATGAAAGGCGGTATACCATAAGCAAGGAGGATTTGCAGCATTTTTTCACGATGAATACTATCAAAAGCTTTGCGAAAATCAACAAAAGTGAGCACCGCAGGTAAGTGTTTTGCCTTTATGCCTTCAATGAGTCGCGAAGTGTCAAAATTTGCGATATTGTGCCCCGTTTTGGTCTAAAACCATTCTGATTGTTACGAAGAAACGGTTCAATGTGTGCTCAGATATGACATAACAATAGTTTGTTAAAGATCTTTGCTGAGATGCATGGAAGGCTGATACTCCTGTAATTACTGGTCACACCAAGGTCACCTTTCTTTGGTATAGGTATAATTTCACTCTTGGTCCATGTAGTTGGTATGTTACCTTGTAAAGCCAAGTTGCTAGTTTAATATTCCATTTTTTCAAACCTCTGTTGGTACGTTATCATAACCAGTTGCTTTGTTAAGGGACATAGTTTGGATGAATGTAGTTAGCTCTGTCATAGTGAATGGTTCAGTGTTAATAGGAAGCTCACCTTCAACTACAGATAAGATTGCAGCATCATTTGTGTTTGGTGGTTGCCCCAGCAGTTGTTGAAAATGCTGTTGCCACTTTTCAAGTCTTTCTTTAGGTGTATCTGCTCTGATTTTTCCTTTGGTTGAGCTTTTCCTGCCACTAACTTCATTAATAATTGACCAAGCTATCCTGGACTTACGCTGGTGAGCAGCATCTGTAATCTCTTTTGTCTTCTTACGAATATATTTTTCCTGTTTTCTTGTGTATGCCGATTTTATTTCCTGTTTCAGGTGATCATACTTTGTAAAGTCTATATTTTCCTCACTACTCTGGCATAAAGCGTGATATGCCATCTTCAGCGCCAGTCGTATATATTCATATATATTCTCTAACAATAAACAAAAGTTTGTTGATAGGCAAGAATCAAACAGTAAATAATCCCAATGAAACCATATACAATGATACCATTGTATCGATAGTTGTGTTTACAGGAAAAAGGGTTATTCTTATATGGACAGGTCAAGATATGATAATAATCCTATTTAAGAGCTTTTATTTCGGAACATAATTAGTCTTCAAATTACAACAAAATCAACTAGTTTCTGAACTTGTTAGCTATCAAGCACATATGGTGTGGCAAAGAGTGGTGGTGCCAGGATTTTTATGCAGAGGGGGTGGGCTATAGGGGGAGGCCAATAGATTGAGGGGCCAGAAAATTACAAAATTGCAACAATGTAACTTTAAATGGAAGTAACAAAACATACACTTTTAATTACTAAATAAACACGTTGCATAGCCAGAATTGATTGATTAGCAGTGTATTGAACACTACTTAACATATGATTAATTTCTTTATGGTTTTCTTGTCCCCCTCCCCCATGTAACTGCCAGTGTTGATAAAAAAACTGAATTCATTAATCCTAGCTCATTCAGTGTTACAAATAAATCGTTTTGGATGCCTGCAGAAAAGATAGCATGCAGCACGCTTGCAAAAAGCTAACATTTTAAGCTTAAACAAGCATACTGCAAGGTTGCAGCAAGCGTATTGCAAAGTTGCAGCAAGCGTGCTGCAAAGTTGCAGCAAGCATGCTGCAAAGTTGGCAAGGTAACATTAGCTTATGCAAACTAACATTAACTTACGCAAACTAATATCAGCTTGCACAAACTAACATCAGCTTGCACAAACTAACATCAGCTTGCATAACTAACATCAGCTTGCGCAAACTTACATCAGCTGCGCAAACTAACATTAGCTTGCACATACTAACATTAGCTTGTACAAAGTAACATTAGCTTGTGCAAACTAACATTAGCTTGCACAAACTAACATCAGCTTGCGCAAACTAACATCAGCTTGTGCAAACTAATATTGGCTTGTGTAAACTAACATTCTAACATTAGTTTGTGCAAACTAAGATCAGCTTGCACAAACTAACATAAGCTTGTGCAAACATTCTAATATTAGCTTGCTCAAACTAACATTAGCTTGTACACAAACTAAGATTAACGAAAAATATTCACAAGTCTTGCAGAACTTTTTTTCTAGCTTGTGTAAGCTATTGTTAGTTTGCACAAACTAGTAAGTTCTAAATGCTTGCGCAAACTAAAACCATTGCCTTCTCACAAGCGTGCTGCATGCTAGATTTGTCTGTAAGGGTGCTCTCTGCTATTCGCCCAAGTTTAGGAAACCTCTAGGGAGATGTGGGCCTGGATAAAAGATTTTACTTCCTGCATCACTCTCTTTTGTTTGTATGGGATCAATTTCACCTGCATATGTATCATGGGAGTAGTTAAGAGGGTTGATTGGGTTGTACAACCCCCAAAAAAGAAAAATAAGGTAAAAAGGTAAAGAATATGTGCTAAAAGGTTCAAATTTAAAGTATTATGACCTTTTTTGCTCTTTAGTTGAAGTTAGCCTCTAGACAGTTTAAAAGATCTACTACTTTAAAGGCAAGATATTGTACCAAAAATAAATTCAGAAGTGAACGCTGCCACGTCACATCTGATTTTCAACTATCTAATACATTTCAAAACAATCTGTGATGTTATCGATTATGCATGTAGGCAGCCCCTATGTTTGGTCCGCAGATGTGTGATATGTAACATCTCTGATTTCTCGTGATCAACAGAGAAAAATGACAAACGGAAGTGACATTATCATCACGGCGGCGTGTACCTCTGAATGTATTTATGGGACAATATCTTTCCTTCGACCAAATTGTTATGCCATAAGCAATATTTTCCCTTCTCAACCCCGTGAAGTGAGAAAAAAATGAAAGGCTGGATCCACAACTGTACATAAACATGGGTTTCATTTCTCAACCATAACTACATCAAGTAATACATCGACATAATTTTTTAGCAAATAAATACAGTTTTAATGACAGAATTGCAACAATATCCTTCTCTGTAAAGAATGTTCCTTAATAGGAGCCTACACGACTCTCTATGATTATAAAACTCCATGAACCAGGCAAGCCAGCTTTGTTTGATTTTTTCTGTACACCATTGACGTAATTCATTTCTGATGTAGTATGTATTAACACCCAAGGGAACTGTGATTTGATTTGCCAGTGGAGATATGTACCACAAGAGCAAATTTCATGTACTGTATGTCTCCAATTTTGTGCATGTGTAGAAAGCCATGAAAATGTTATACAAGCCATTGTCCGTAACCTTTTCATATTCTAGCTTACACTTAGAAAAAGAAGGAAACTTGTTAAGTGAAAACAGAATCTGTTGGATTGAAAGCATTTACGTACAGTATAACTGAATCAGGTAATTAAAAGTTATAATATGAAGAACATTTTGGAAGGAGAAAATGAAGAAAAGCAATGTATTCTATTATTTACATAAATTTATAAATGTTTTCGTGTTAATTTATAATTTAAAGGTCTGCTTCATGAAAAAATGCAAAACAACATTAGATAAGAAAATTCTGCCCAGTAACCTCTGCTGGTGAATCTGTTCAGGTATATATGCAGACAATGACATAGTTTTCCTTCAAAAAGAGGAAAGGTAGGGAGAATTAGAACCACATTTTCCTTCACAAAATGAAAGAGGGACAATTGTATTACATTTTTTTTATTCCACCTAAAAGTTTTGTGCCAGAGGAATTACGACCTTGTACGCATACAGTGACAAAGTCAGATATTTCGACCCAAAGATGTTGAAGCAAGGGCATAAATGCCCTCTCAGCATATGGTAAGTTTTTGGTTAATATTCTATCTGTAATTTGAGTATTTTCACATTAGGCCATGGGCCTAATAAAAAATGGCACTTAAAATTCTCCCAGGGTTAGCATTAATGTTGATATTTTCATTTAAACTCGATTTTTCTGCCATTTCCAAGAAATTAGGCCCAAAATAGGCTAACTTTGAATGTCCATATCTTTGAAACGGTAAAGCTAAAATCTTTAGGATGTTCTATATACATAATTTCCAACACATGTGCTAAGTTTCAAGGAAACCTAAGATGGTGGGTGTCATGGCCTGGTTGAATTGACATGGAATGACCCTTGAAATATAAGCCTTTTGTCAGCCATTTAGTTTTCTCTGCCCACTTGGATGACAAAAAATGTATTAATATGCATGAAATTAAAGCAGAAAGTATCTAATTTAATTTTAATGATTATTTATTTGCATTTTTCTGAACTTGGTGTCCATTTTGTCTTTTTCTGCCATTTTGAAAAGTGCAGACCAATATTTTACTTTTATCAGTTGAAAACATGTTCAGTGAACCCTAAGGCTTTAGAAAAATATTGGTTCTGGAAGTTGTGGGCGGGGGGGGGGGGAGTGGGGGGGTAGTGCATCTGGCCCATGGCCTACATGAAATAGGAGTAAAATATCACAACAGATCATTCTCATATATTGAACATATATGACATAAAATTTGAACATAGAAGTATTCATAGTAAGAATAATTTTCAAAATAGAGACAATTCTCATCCCATTTGCAGATAATACTATTTCTCCTGAATATCACAAATTTTCATCAAAATCGCATCATGACTTTGAGATATTTTATGAAATATAACTGAAAACAGATAAATCAATCACCACAAGGAAAGCATGAACATCTTCCGTCTTCAGTTTTGAGCAGTTGCTGAGAAAGTTTCCTGAATCATGACATTTGATAACAACAACTGAAAATGAAAGTAACAAAATATACACTCTAAATAAACAGGTTGGGCAGAATTGATTGATTAGCAATGTTTTTGATCACTACTTAAAAGTACATTTAATTCCTTTGGCTTTTTTTTTGTATATTACCCCTTCAACCTCCCCCCCCCCCCCACCCCTCTCTTCCTCCCTTTCCCATCTCAACATTCCACCTTCCCTATTTCACATAAAGATAACCTTTGGTTGTACAAGAACCAACAAGATTATCCTATAAACACAGAGCTCCTTGCATGTCTATGAAATGTTCAGACTTTTTTGATGCTGCAGTCAAGCTGAATAAAAAGATATACAAAATAGTATATGATATAGCTCTAGGGATATATACAGGCAGACAGAGTAATGAGAACCTGGAACATAGGCTTCTGTGGGTTTTTCAAAAATGAGAATGTAAATAACACTTACATGTTACAAGATCCTGTTTTGATTCAAAAATCCCGTTTTTAGTGAATTCTGAGAGCAAGAAAACTGTTTTGTTTTGTTTTTTCTCAGAGATTCCTCCTGTTCTGAAGGACCACATTAATAATAGTTGTTTCAATACTGCTTAAATGACCAGCCAAAATGTTTACACCCCCTAACACCAGAGCCATGATTTATTTGACGGGGACAACTTTTCTCCATGACATGAGGGGACAACCTTTTTCAAAAGCTATGTATTTGTTTAATTTCCTCTGCCCAGCACACCTTTTTATGCCTTGGCTAAGCTGACCAAATCTTAGGATAATTGTTTTATTTAAGATAACTGGACAACCCACCAGCCAATCAATCAGTGTGCAATATTTGATGGTACAGTATGTAAGTTAATACATTCAAGACAGTTCACAAATTAAGACTTCATATGTTCATTCTTCAGGCACAATCTTACCCTACCTCTAACTTGAGCTCCAAATATAAAACCATTACTTTTGAAAACTTGAGGTCCAACCATTGAAAAATATATGGCAACGAAAGACAAAATACTTTACCTTTGGAATGCAGTTTGGAGAGATAATTTCATTTCTTCATTTTATATGTGTATGCTTGATGAAGGACAATATTTTAATTGAGCTACCCTGGATAATGATTTCCAGTTGATATACCTAGCCCAAAGCGCTTTAAGGAATTTGGTATTCAAGCTCCAATGAAGTGAAACAAACTTCATTATGATGGTATTTCAACCAAGAAAATCTCAATTATGATTGCCATAAATTGCAAATACAGTGCAGTTGTCTGTGGTAGGTTTACGTCTACTTTGTTATTATTAGTGGTTTGCTCCTAGGAAGCTATAAATCACATTTTAATTAAGAAATGTAGTTCCGCAGTCTACACAAACTTAAAGTGATACAAGATTTTTCATAAACTGAACAAGCATATCAATACGTATAGTACAGTATATATTTGAGAGGAGATTGAGGACATAGCTAGAGGGAGGGGGGGTAGAGCCTTCATTTAACTGGTCTGTATGCAATCAATTGGACCAGTTGGCAAATCAAGATGAGTTTAAGTACAAGAGACACAAATATATTAATAAATTAGAAAATGCAAATGCCTCCCTCCCCCACCCCCTCCCCCCCAAAAAATACAGATTTTAAAGCTGTTTTCCCTCACACAAAAACTTCCATTGTAAGGTTTACACGGCTTCACCGGGACCTCCATGAACAGAGTTAAGGAATTTCTGTATTCTTATTATTTGCTTGTGCAATATGGTGTAGCGATTTAAAATCTCAAAATCAGAGTTGACAAAATTGGTCATGGTCTTGGAACTGACATAAGTCAATTGACTACATTCACCACACATGCCTATATTACTATTTAGGAAATTAATATGTTTGATAGAATCACATATTTATCTCATGTTGAGCATGCATTTTTCCTACATTTTTTAGCCTGAAAAGCACTTCAATATCCCATCCAATAGTAGATCTTCCAGTCTCAAAGCATCTTTCCTGGACCAAACAATAGGGCCCTTTAAATTCCTCCTGGTCCCCCATGCATGCAAGGTGTTACATGCCTCATGATCAAACTCTCATATAGTATATGGCAATACAATATTCAGTCCCGTTCGTACCCCCGATCAGGAGAACAGTTTTGTTCTACTAATCGGGGAATCCTTTACAGAAGTATCCCACAATGCATCTAAACCAATTCAAAATTTGTATGGGAATATCATAAGAATGACACACATTTTCAGTGCGGGAAACTCAACCACTGCGAAAGGTTCAAATATTTCTTCATGATTTAAAATAATGGCATATGAATTATCTTTTCACACAGCGTTTTTAAAATCCACCTTGCGGTTTATGAGAAATTTGAAGAAAAGTGATGAAATCTTTTTATATATGAATTTCCGTTAGGCAGTCGCGCTTTAACAATGTTTTCTGAAATTGTGAGAAATAACTTGTGGATTTGTGAAAATTATTTAGCAATTACTGGGTGATATAGTAACAAAGTTGTTTTACTTTCGCGAAATTGAAGATTAATAAAGCAAACTTTGTTACAAACCTTCAATGAAACGCATGATAAAGCTCTATGACTGAAGCGTCATAATAAAAAATGGGGGATTCCATATATCACTGTAAGCTCAGTGCACATGCTTGAGTCTCCCGATCGGGGGACTTATTGAGTCCCCCGATCGGCGGTACGAACCGAACTGATATTAGACACTGCAGTTCAGAAAATGAACAACATTTTCAAAGACTAAAATCAAGGAAAAGAATATTACAAAAAAGAATTACAAATACATTTGGAGCTGCCTACCCATTCATACACTTCCAATGACTTGAATTTTACGAGCAAAATTGATCAAGATTTTGAGCTTTTGCCATACATTACAAAATTAACATCCTAAAAATGCTTCAAACTTTGAACAGATATCACTTGGAAACTGAAGTTTCTGAGCTACTTCCAAAATTCAAAGACAGTTTTACCGAGAATTTAAAGCTTCTTTGATGAGCTGCTCAGCTTTACACATCCATTAACCTTTAAAACCTTCCCATATACAGTGGCGTATTAGTGGAAGGGGGTCGGGTCGGGGGGCAACTTGCCCCACTGTAAAATGTTAGTAGCGGGATATAACAGATATATAATATGTTATAGTACATATTCCGTAAGTAAAAGTTGAAATATTGCCCAGATTTCTTTAATTTTCGGGAAATTTTCTTCGATTTGAGGAAAATTGTCTTCATTTTCGGAGAAAACAAATTTCATTTTCAGAGAGAAAAAATTTCATTTTCGGGAAATGTTGTGAGATTTTACCATAATTTCCAATAATTTCACGAATGTTCCAATAATTTCACTAAGATTTCCAATAATTTAACCAACATTTCCAATAATTTTACCAAGATTTCCAATAATTTTACCAACATTTCCAATCATTTTTCCAAGATTTCCAAAAATGTTATCAACTTTATGTTAATAATTAACAACAAATTTTACCTCCCAACCGAGAAGGAAGCATGCCCAGGAAGGTGAAATCTTACCAGGGGGGCAGTTTCCCATTCCCCGGCATCCTACACCTCTCAATACAGCCTTTTCTGATAATTACTGTTTCCCCCTCCCCCCTCCTCCCCCCCCCCTCCCCGGCACCGAAAGCTGAATACACCACTGCTATGGCCCTTTTTATCTGATGTCACATGATATAGGATCATAAATCACAGGGGCAATGCCATATTGCAGGGGATTGGGGCATACAGCTCACACTAGTTGTGATAACCATAACTTCTTTGTCAGATAAAACTTTGTCAGATAGAAATAAAATTGTTGATTGTACCTGACATTGAATTCCTCCTCCCAATCCTTCCCCTGCTCCCACAAATGAGAAATATCAAATATATTAGAAGTGTGGCAAAAATGAACAATCTTTGTGCATCACAAGATGGAGACTTGCTCCCCTAAGATTTGTTTTTATTTCAATTGCTTAATTCTTAATCCCCAATTATTAAGTTTGTTCATTTCAAAAGCAAAATAATTCTTTTATGCTTGGTGTCTAATATTCTCATGAAAATAAGAACACCATATATACCAAAACAGGAAATACAAACGTTCAGCCATGCCCTCAGTTATAATTATTACCATTTATGATATCTCAACTGCAGCATACAGAGGAACAAAATCAGCATCTGCTTCTAACCGCCGTGAATAAGATCAAATTCTCCCTGATTAACATATCAAGGGCAATAGCAACCAAACGCTTCATCAGCTGAAACCATGTGGATAAGATTTCCCGTAACCGGATCAAGTTAAACAGAATATGGAAAGATGATAGCATTATGAAGATTTCAGTTTACAATATCAGTCAACAAAATGAATTAAGGAGAATACAATTTTGGTGGGTGAGCAATTATGGCTTGGTTACATTTAAGCTTTGCAGACGACAGGAATCAGGCTTGGTTACATTTGAGTTTTGCAGACGACAGGAATCAGGCTTGGTTACATTTGAGCTTTGCAGACGACAGGAATCAGGCTTGGTTACATTTGAGCTTTGCAGACGACAGGAATCAGGCTTGGTTACATTTGAGCTTTGCAGACGATAGGAATCAGGCTTGGTTAGATTTAAGCTTTGCAGACGACAGGAATCAGGCTTGGTTACATTGGAGCTTGGCAGACGACAGGAATCAGGCTTGGTTACATTTGAGCTTTGCAGACGACAGGAATCAGCTTGGTTACATTTGAGCTTTGTAGACGACAGGAAATCAGGCTTGGTTACATTTGAGCTTTGCAGACGACAGGAACCATTCTAACTACACAAAGGTGTTGTATAGAAAGACTGGATTGTTCAGTTACTAGCTAATAGAAAGAATAGGATTCTGGATTATTAGTTGAGACCTGAAGAACATACAGGTTTTACTTCATTTTTTATTTACATTGAGTTAAATTTTACCGTCTCATTCAAATACGGTAAAATTGGGGATGCAATATCTTGACGTCACTTCCGATTGTGGATGCAAGATTCGATCCACTGTCTGTTTGTACATGGAGTTACAAGAGAACTCGATGGTTTGTACAGCCAGACACTAGCATGTACGTTGTGTGTGCCGAGTCACATACACGCGCATTACGTTACTATGACGAGAAACTTTTTTCTTTTTTTCAAAGCGTTTGTCGGAAAGTGAAATTTAGTATTATAATACTACAATAATAGTCACCAAATGAAAATTACTGAGAGAAAAAAAACAGAAGAAGATGAAAGCAAAAGTCGCAATAAACGATTCTACCGGGGCTCGAACTCACAACATTTGATTTGAAAAAAAATTGCTTCCAATCACCGTAACCAACTCGGCTAACTCGTGTAATGACCTTCAAAGCGTTTCAAATAACTATACACCTTGCAATACAAGACAACGAATCGTGCAGCAAAATTTAAACCAATCAAAAAATTTGAAAGGAATTCTAAAAATTGTGCACACATGACGATTTTGCCTCTTTAAGTCTGTTGTATTTATCAGTATTTACTGATATCTATTTACCTGAAATAAGGGCATACCAGTAAAATAATAATTCTAACAAAACAACAAATTTTATTTCTTGCAGTTTTATAAAATAAAATACTTTCACTGTAAGAGAAAAAGTGTTCCATTAATATTTTGCACCACTAAAAAGAACACATTCTTAACCATGTACATGTAGGGCAGTTTAAGAAAGAATCTGTATATAGTAAATAAATCCACCTAAAAATTATTTCTTTCTTCATTTTTGATATCTCTGGGTTTATGCAATCAATTTCACTGGACCTCATTTTGTCTTTGTAAGCTCCCTAACTTTTTGGATAGAATTGGCAAGAAAATGAATTAGTTTTGCAATATGCGACCCCACAAACTGACAGTACAGGCTTACCATAAAAGATGACAATTTAGCTGCTCGCTTATAGGAACATGCACAGTAAAATGTGTTTTCACTCATATTCTAAAAACTTCAACTGTTATCAGGATTACCATTTTGAAGGATGAATCGAATTCTTTTAGATCTTCTTTTTTACAAGTAATATACATACTGTACTGCTGATAGCATATAAAAGTACAGTTTGCAACTGTGCAAGTGGTGTTGAATATTTACACAGCTAGTGTACTAAAACAGGGGTATAGCTGCACAGCTGGATTGATCTTTCCAGCATTTATTCTTCTAAATTGATCAATCATTCTCATTTTTTGTTCAATCCCTTTCATGTACTTTTGGAAGCTATGTTTACCACTCAAAGACTGAGCTTCTCTCAGTAATCATAAATAATGTATGAGTACAAACAGATCATGGAAGCAAACAGATCATGAAAGCAAACAGACCTGGAATTTCTATTTCATGAATTACATCAAAATTGTAAATGATGTACAAAATTTCAAATGAATTATTTACAACTTATATGATTATACTCCCTGACTAATTCTGAGAAATATGTGAAGAGAATTAAGATATATTTTTCCACAGGGACCTGTTTGTGAAATCCATACAGCGTAAACTTGTCAGTTATTGTGTTAGTGTGGAGATGAATATATGTTACAATTCAACGTTTCTGATTGGATGAAATATTGTACACATATTCTGACAAGCCGCAGAAGTGACGTTTAAATCTGAGTTGCTGATGAAGTATCTTGGGACAAGATCCATCCTTTAAACTGTTAATTCGGAATGTATAGAAATATGTTATCACTAGTAGCATGTCGCCATTGTAGACAAAAACCTGAGCTGATTTTAATGTCACCATAACCCCTTACATGCTTGTGGCAAGCTCATACATGGCTAACTACGATTGTGGCAACCTCATACAATCTTAAAGACTTTTAAATGCACTTAAATCATTCAAACTTTTGTTACAATTGCTAATAATTACACAGTTAAAAGATAAAAATGAGTACTATTCTGAACTATGGACAAATAAGAAAGCCAAAATATTTTAACTATACTGTTTAGAGGAATATTCCCATGTTTTAAAGGAATATTCCCATGTTTTTAAAGGAATATTCCATGTTTTTAAAGGAATATTCCATGTTTTTAAAGGAATATTCCCATGTTTAAAGGAATGTTCCCATGTTTAAAGGAATGTTCCCATGTTTATAAAGGAATGTTCCCATCTTTTTAAAAAATACTCCCATGTTTTTTAAGGAATATTCCCATGTTTTTAAAGGAATATTCCCATGTTATTGAAAAATTGCACTCATGTTTTTTTGTAAGCTTTCATAAAGAGAACATTTTTAAAAACAATTTACTACAAAAATCATCTTGATATGTTATTCCTAGCAGGAAATATTTAAATTTTAAGGTTCACAAAAATGCCAATAAACGAATAGGCAAAGGCTCCATATGACATCACAGCAACACATTCTCCCACAAAGTTGATGTATTTCATTCAAATCTATCATCTTTTTTTATTACTAAAACCTGCTAGAAAAATTAATTGATGAAAGTTAGGTATGTGTGTACATTGCCAAAGATACCCTACTTCAATAACTTTTGGAAAATTGTTTCTAATCACACAGAAACAACCAATTAATGTTCAAAGAAATATGATATATAAACATTTGCAATGGAATTGCATCTATGACATCATCAAACACGAATTCATCATACTGCACAAAAACTTTAAAATGCAATTGGAAAATCTCTAAAAATCCATATCTCCTGAACGGAATATGATATCAACCTGATTTGTGTACCAAATTGACTCTAAAAGTATGCTCTTATGAATAAAATTGTACAAAAACCCATGGGAATATTCCTTTAAATTTCAGATATTTACTCTATTTAGTATTCTAAATCATTTAGCAACATCACCATCAAGATTCATACTAAGTATTTATATTCTATCTCTGTTAATCAATGAGACCCATGATTGGCAATATTCAGTAACCAATCCCAGCCATGATTACACAGCTGAGTTAATACAAATATTTAAACAAACCAGAAACAAATGTAAGCTGGCCTTGTTCAGTGTATCAAAAGCAGATCTTGTCCACCTCTAGAAAGCTTGCTAATCAACAGGCTGAAATTGCCAGTCTATAATACCAGCTGATGTTACCTGATTTGTTGTGTAACAGCTGTGTTGTTAGCAGTGGCCGCTCCATAATTTTAATTCGGGAGGGGGGGGAAGAGGGGCAGTTTTGTCTCATGGGTGGGCAAAGGCCTATATATCGAACAAAATATATATGAATTTACACAATTTTCTGGGTGGGCAAGTGGGGGAAAAACGATCTTGCAGTGGGAAAATTACAGGGGACAAATGTCCCCCATAGTACCGCCCCTGGTTAGCCAATAACATGATCCACTGAGGACAAAAAGTGGCAGAAGCAAAACTACTCATGGAGCAATGTTCTGAGATTTGCCCGACAACTTCAGCCTTTACACAATTTGAGCATATTTAGCCCTTGATCAGCCATATGCAGTGGTTTTTCATGTCGTGTATACATTTCCTGCCACTTCTTGTAACCCATGTATTGGCTAAATGTCTGTGATGTAAGGAGCAGAGGACATATATCCCCATAGTTTCTGTTAATTCCTGAATTTGCATGTTGATTACTGATAATACAAAAATATATCAAATGGTTAATCGATTATAATTCAATTGTTATTTCATGATTTCTGATACATTTAAAGCAATTAAGATGTTGTCTCAATGACCTTTACAGACTCTATCACAATTACATTAACAAGCTGTATCAATGGCAAGAAAGGTACCAGCAAATATTATTTCCAAGATTTTATATCAGTACCAAAATATTTAATGAAAAATTTTCTTCAATTTTGAAGAAGCAATGATAGTTAAATGAATAACGATTTATGGCATTGTGTACAATGACATTACAAATGACAGCAGAAACTTCCATCTGCTCAAAGCCAGCCTGAAGCAATACACACTAAAATTTCTGAAACATTCTTTGTCTTACAGTGCCAGACAAAAGATATTTAATGTTCTCTATAAAGTTAAATAATAATGTGCAAGTTTAAAGTTTAGGTGGCTGCAAATGATAACTCTTGGTTGGAAACTTTTGAAGTGTCACTGTTAAATAACACCTTTTATTGCAATTACACCCCCCCCCCCTCCCCCACACACACACACCAAAGGGATGCTTAGATATTACTTTTTTTCACTTCAAAGCAATATTTTAAGAAGGTTCAGCTCTGTCTATAGCCCTACAGGAACCTTTAAAGTAAATTTGCTCCCACAGACGGTCTGCTGATCCTGTATGCTCCCTCAGACTGTCTGCTGATCCTGTCTACTTCCACAGACTGTCTGCTGATCCTGTCTGCTCCCACAGACATGTCTGCTGATCATGTCTGCCTTAACAGACTGTCTGCTGATCCTGTATGCTCCCACAGACTTGTCTGCTGATCCTGTCTGCTCCCACAGACTGTCTGCTAATCCTGTCTGCTCCCACAGATTGTCTGCTGATCCTGTCTGCTCCCACAGACTGTCTGCTGATCCTGTCTGCTGATTCTGCCTGCTACCACAGACTGTCTGCTGATCCTGTCTACTCCCACAGACTGTCTGCTGATCCTGTCTGCTCCCACAGACTGTCTGCTGAGCCTGTATACTCCCACAGACTGTCTGCTGATCCTGTCTACTCCCACAGACTGTCTGCTGATCCTGTCTGCTCCCACAGATTGTCTGCTGATCCTGTCTGCTGCCATAGACTGTCTGCTGATCCTGCCTGCTACCATAGACTGTCTGCTGATTCTGTCTACTCCCACAGTCTGTCTGCTGATCCTGTTTTGTCTACCTTATTTGCTCCAATTAAAGGACCACTAGACCGAAAAGTGAGAGCGTTTTTTTAGGCAGTCCCCCTCAAAATAAAATGCTTATTTAGCATGCAACAGCATAGAAATGTTCTGTTTAATATGAATGTTCAAGTGACCGTTGCCCTCACATAATCTGTAGCTATAGAGGCATACATTTTATTGATATGTTGTGTATAATCGAGCGCCCTCACTTTTCAGTCTAGTGCTC
Source organism: Chiridota heheva (assembly GCA_020152595.1). Classification (NCBI taxonomy): domain Eukaryota; kingdom Metazoa; phylum Echinodermata; class Holothuroidea; order Apodida; family Chiridotidae; genus Chiridota; species Chiridota heheva. Next base: position 624,675 of record JAIGNY010001034.1, on the reverse strand, counting down.
CTTTAATGCTCCTGCATTTACTTCAAAATGGTTTTAGTGTGTGTTTGACATAATTCTTAAGCAATTTCCTGCCACCAAAAACACAAAAATGCAAGGCTTTGGAGGAAGGGGGAGGGGATCCATTCCTGGTCCCCACCAGGGGTCCATAAGTGGGCCCCTGGATACCACACCATTGTGCGCAGTACTGCCAAAGGCAGTACACACTTATACATGCAATTTTATTTATGCCTCCCAATAAATTTCTTCTGCCAGTATATATATATATATATATATATATATATATATATATATATATATATATATATATATATATATATATATATATATATATATATATATATAGAGAGAGAGAGAGAGAGAGAGATAGATAGATAGATAGATATATAGATAGATATATATATAGATATATATATATATATATATATATATATATATATATATATATATATATATATATATATATATATATATATATATATGTATATATATATATATATTCAACATGCATGATTACATGAATCATTTACAATGGTTCTTCTAGGTCTCTTTGTCAATTTCAGTAGGATTTACTCAATTGATTCATTGAGTTGAAAATTTATTGGTAAGATTTAAAAGAACATGGTGGAAAAATATTCATATGCTTTAGTGGTGCTGTAAATGGCCCAGTGGTTTAAAGGAGTCATGCTCGAATGGTACCGGGCTTGAATCCCACTCGCGAGTGCTGCAAATTAACCTCACTGACTTAGATGATTGACAGCTTTTTCAACCAATCACCCGCATGAATTTGCCTAGCAACAAAATCTGCATAACTAAGTGGGGCGAAAAGCTTACGAGGCACTGGTACAGTACAGCTAGCTAGCGGCACGCGCTAAGCAGTCAATGCAATATACTACACAAAACAAATTTCTGTACACATACCGTGTGACGACAAGATGGTGAACAAAAATTGCATCTGCAAGCCCGTTACAGGCTTTGTAAATCTAATTCTTGTTACCCAGAATGGTTAGCAAACTGAATTTTGTTTATATCTTTTGCTAAAATCTCTAAAGATTCGGGGAAATACCATAAATGAATCAAAACTTGTGGCAGACCACACTGAGCTGGTTTAAAGGAGTCATGTCTGAAGGAGACATCTAAATGTCAATGCAATGGTCAGACATGATTGCAGATTTGAGGTTTGTTTGCTCCACCTAGTTACAGTGTTGCTATGGTAGGTGTGGATTATTTCGGATCTCAGAGACGTTAATTGTGTCCTTGAGCAAGACACTTTACTTGATCCAGTCTTCGCAGATGTACAATAAGTACTAGCACTGCTGGGGACTTAACTAGCGTCGGACTGTTGTCCCATACAGAGGGAGCCATATGATTTCATTTGCTTGATCCATGGAAATTGGGAATAAGCACAGACTCTGTGGGCTTAATGGATCTAACTTATATAATTATGATGAAAACTTTACTTTGTAGTGGTAAAGTTTCCTGAGCTCTAATTTATCTGAATCTAATATGATTGTGCGCAAAGTTTGAATTTGGATAGATGCATTGTGGGACACTTCCGTGCAGGATCAAAAGATCAAAACTGCCCACCCTATCAGGTGTAAGATAAGAACTGGACTGTTAATGAGTTAAAGGCAACTACAAAGCACTCCTTTATTAGAGTAATCACATAATCCAGACAGGTTATATTTTTGTATACATTTTTGCCTACTGTGCAATATCTCAAATATCTAAAACTTTTAAAGATTAGTTCAGTGGTCAAGCATGTCCATCTTATATAAAAGAAACAAATTGGTGAAGAAAGCACTCAAAAATCTTATTCCATTAAGAAGATATTCAAGTTTTAAGTTTGGTATCATTTGTGTAAAAACGACTGAAATCACAGCCTCAGATTCCTCAAAATCTGTATGTATTCTATCATATTTTTTTTCACTATTTAAAATTATTTTCCTCAAACTTTTTTCAGGTGGTATATTATAAATACCCTTATCAAATTCACTTGTACTACTTTTTTGACATATCCCATGGTGTTTAAGCCACAAAATCACAGGACAAAATATGATAGAATATCATATTGAGGAATCTGAGGCTATAACATCACAACTAGTCTTGATTTCAATCATTTTTACACAAATGATACCAAACTTAAAACTTAAATATCTCCTTAACGGAATAAGATTTTTAATGCTTTTTCACCCTTTTGTTTCTTTTGAAGTCCTCTTTCATATAAAATAAACATGCCTGAACACTGAACTTATCCTTTAAAGTAATGATGTAAATGCTGATGTAAACACCCATCAAATTTGTCATATAACATGAGTAGTTTAGTATTTCTATTTTATAAAATCTATGTATATAAATACATTTACTGCTCTGAAAAAGACAAAATAAGTCATTGATTTTCTAAATCTATCATGTATTTTATCTTACACTAAATCACACATGTATTTAAACTACAAATGTGTACAAAACTCCCTGAATAAATCAAGGAATAATTTTTCTTTAAAAACAAAGTTTAATAAACAAAATTGTAATCGTTCCCATGCCCCACAGCATAACTACTAGCACAAATTATTCAGTTCAATGAATATTATTCAACATTTTTCACACAGACTAGTAATTCGAAAAGAACGAAAATTGAAAGTCTTGATGACGGTGATAACGTTTCAATACGCCTGATAATATCCTCAAATTTTAATGATCTCCCCATGGATAATTGATGTTGTGAAAGCAGGTTGAGTTTGCCTGACTAAGCCAAAGGAATGTAATTATCGTGAATACATATTAATTTGTTCAAAACAACTTGATGAAGTACTACAATCAATTTCCAGGGTAAGCGAAATGATGATGCACTGTATTTTTTTTAAAAGATATTTGTTGTGTATAGGAGACACTGTATGTGCTGCTAAGATACATGCATGTGCAGCTTTGGTTGCTCTCAAACCACTTGTATTCATGTCACAAAACTAAGATGCCTTTTTCAAAAATAATGGTACATTTTGGATTCTCTAAAATAAATAAGTCCTTGAAATAATTGTACATATGTTTTTTTGTGATGGAAATTTAAGTCTGTAAGCCTGTGCTGAAATCATACTTGTTTGCTCAACACCACCTGGAATACCTACAATGACAATTTATTCTTGGTTTGGTTTGTTGATGTTTAAGGGCACTGTGACAGTCAGAGTCAAATGTGCCAAGAGGATGTTAAAAACTAATGTGCTTGATTTAGGACAGAGAGGAAAGAGAGGTGGGTTGAGAAAGAAAGGGAGAAAAGGTAAATAAGGGAAAGAATTTTTGGGAAAATTATTTTTTGGCTGCATATGTAATTAAGGCTATGAACTATAGCTATGTATGTGTAGAGACAAATTAGCTAAATAAACTGCCTAATATTTTTAGCTAAATTGCTTTCAAATTGACCACTATGCGTCTCTAATTCTCAGGTACCAATATGCAAATTGTGGATGTATTACATGGCATGAACATGTGATAACCAGATTTAAAAAGGTACGAACTGCATTAAACATTAATCCATACTCACTCCCAATTAATTTACTTTAGGTCATTCCTCAGGCATAATCCCCACAGATACTATAAAGTGGTAATATTGTGAAAATGTTTCTAAATTTCTATTTTAATTTGTTCAACAATAACCCCTTCCACTCCCCCTCCTTCCCTTCCACTCCCCCCCCCCTTTCCACTCCCCCTCACACACACACACAGCAGCCCAAGTTCTGAACAAATTATCCACACAACGACTTCTACTACTTTTTTTCAAGACTCTCATCGTCAACCTTATGCATGCACTGGCTCACCAAAATTGAGTTCCACTTTCCTGAAAATCGTACCCTCCCCTCCCAGGCTCAGACCAGCCCCTGCGCCCTGTCATTAGCAACACAAAATAAGAACAAAACCCTCTTTTATCTATTTGAATCAAGTATGCCTTCTTGAAAACTGTATATTAGTTTGATTGAAAAATATACCTTAAATTGAATTATGACATAATGAAGTTTTATCCCAAGGATAAACATTATATGTAATCTAAGTCTAAACCTTACATCTACTGTACGTCCTTGTACAACAGATTCTCTGGACTATATTTCAAGTGCTGGTCTTCTTTTCAATATAATTTCACCAATTAGAACACACCTTGGAGACATGTTCTTTATATGAATAAAGTAAGACAAGACGAGCCTAACGAGCATAATGAAAGACATACTCGACCAATTAAAATAGAATGGACTCGCAAGATTCTGTAACGTGTATAGTAATATATGTAAAATGAAATCTGGGTAGATTTGATACTGACAGGAAAAATCTGTGAACAAGACAAATAAGCAGACATCTGAAAATGTGGAGTTAATTTTATGTTAAAGGAGTGGTAGCATATTTGAAGAGTTTGGGTGGGTGTGTGTGTTTGTTCTTTTTTTTTTTTTTTTAAGTGGGGTAAGGAAGGCACTGTAACAATATATGTTTGCAGGGATTTATTCATATTTAATAATGATTATTGTTATTTTTTACTTAAAAACTTATTCATGTTAAACATTCCTTTAATGTAAGCATTTATGAAAAGGATCTTGAAGAGCCTTGTAACAAGTTCTTGGCTAATTACAAGTTTACCCCCTCATTCATGTATATTTTCCTTGCATTTCTTATGTTTTTATCTTGATCTATTTATTTTTCTCACAAGGCAAGTCAATAGATGATTTACCTTAGATCTTTGCATAAGATTTAAGTTCTTTTTGGAAGTCATCTCCCAAACAACACCATCAACCCTCCCCTCTCACTGCCACAAGATACTTTTACTTATTGACATGCTGATGATTACACAAAGAGACAGAAAGGAAGAGAACCAGACTTTACCGTAAAGATCTATGTGTCTCTTCAGTTGAATAGCTTAATAGAAAGCAGGGTTGGCAGAGCGTTCCAAATATTGAGTGAGGGGAAATAATGAGGTCTGGTAAAGTTATGACGCATCTTTACCTAAATTTTTTGGAGGGGTTAATGAAGTCGGATAATGTGATAATACATTTTCACCTAAAATCACAGCTCTCCTCCCTACCCCCTTACTCCACTGACCATGGAAAGAGTTCTAAATTTGAGGTAGAACAGTCTTTCTATTTCTAAAATAACTTTTTTACTGCATGATAAATGTTTGAGGAATTTTCATTTGTTTCTACATTTGTACTGTTTGACTGCCTAGACACTTAACATCTTTATGTAATTCTTTATATTTCTTCCCTATATCATGAAAAATGATGAGAAAGTCTATTCCTGCTAGAATTTGATTGAGGGTATATCACAGACCCTCAATTGGTTGGTCACTGAAAATTTGCTGACCCATGTCAAAAAATTATGAGTGACAAACAAAAACAAAAGAAATACATCAGGCAATACCAGTCATACATAAAGGCCATCATAACAAAATTCCACGCGAAAATCGCACTTGCACATTTTGTAACATGCACAAACTCGAAGATGAGTTTCATTTTTAGCTTAAATGCCCACGCTTTTCTGAAATAAAATCATTGTATATTCCAAAGTATTTTTATGTTAATCCATCAATTCAGCAATTCCATGTGTTACTGACAAAAAGCAAATCCTTTGATTTAAAATATGTCATTGTTTAGAGAAAGCTTGGGTATTTTGAAGAGAAATTGATTCATATGATTAGTTGCATGATCTAATTTATCTTAAGTTTGTTGAAAATGTATGTATTATATGTTCTATTTTGCTGCTGTAAGCATTGCCATGTTGTTAATATGAAAAGGGCGGTGGCCTATCAAGTAAATAAACTGAATTCAGGGATTCATTGAGTCTTACAATATTCTACAGTTCATCACAAATTTATATTAAAAATAATTGACACATGAAAGTTCATACAGCTATAAAATTCTATTTTCATGGTTTTCAAAAACAATTATTTATGTTTCTTCTACCCGTCCATAGACCGTACCTTTATACATGCCCCCTGTTTATACATGACCTGGTATTCCTGCCTAAAGTTATATAGATCAGTTTCCCTAGCGATACATATAAAAAGAATAAATGTCATGGATTTTAAAAACAATTAGCTATATTTCTTCTATCTGTCCATAGACCAAATGATAAATGTTCCTATTTATACATCCCTCCCCCCCCCTTCCTCCCCTTCTGTATTCCCACCAAAAGTTATATAAATTACAGTTTCCCTAGTGATACACATAAAAAGAATAAATGTGTACAATTTCTGCCAACAAATTTCCTACTTCGCACTTCTCTAACAACTGAAACGTGTCAGTATCGCAATAAGAAACACGAACAGATCCAAAAAATGTAGCACTTGTCTCTGTGCGCTAACATTTAAAATGCCTTTCGTAGCAATAAATAAACCGGCAGTAAAGGCAGGTAAATTAGCATGACTCAGATTTAACTTAATAACAAAGACTGTACACTTTCAAAAATCAATATTGCACACTTAGTGGTCTCCATTTACCAGGCTTCTGAAAAAAGAAGCAGTACATTCATTCCGTCTATAACTACTACCATTCATGCAGTGTTTAAACTTGAGTGTAAACGGTTTCTTTACGCTGTATTATGATTGGTCATTTGCAGCGACTTGGCAAACATCACAGGTTGATTGAAATGGTTCAGAGATGAATACAGTCCAAGTGATGGCTTCAAAAGGTCTAGGGAAACATCCAAATGCGATACTTGCCAATTATGCACTGATTTCCCCAATCTGAAGTCACTTTAAAGGATTAGGTCATGGGTCAAGCAAGTTTATTTTATATGAAAGAGATGCAAATATGAAAGAGATGCAAATATGAGAGATGCAATAACTCAGTGCTCATATTAGAAAGGTAACTGGTATATTCCAGCCGTGAGCATTGCATTGTGTCATTGAGCAAGGCACTTTACTCTACTTGCTTCAGTCCACTCAGCTGTAAACTGAGTACCAGCACTGCTGGGGAGTTAACCTGCGATGAACTGGCATCCCATCTAGGGGGAGTCATCCACTTGCACCATGGAAACCGGGAATAAGCACCGGACCAATAAACCTAATGGCTGAGATGGATTTAACTTTTAAATTTAAATAAACGGTCTCTTTACGATTTAATGTGATTGGTCATTTGCAGCGATATATCCAAATGCAATACTTACCAATAATGCACTGCTTTTGCTAATTTGAAATCCATTTAAAGGATTAAATCATGGGTCAAGCAAGTCTATCTTATATAAAAGAGGACTTTAAAAGAAACAAAATGGTGAAGAAAGCATTCAAAAAAGAGATATTTAAGTTTAAAGTTATGTATCAGTTGTATAGAAACGACTGAAAGTCAAGGTATTCTATCATATTTTCTTTAAAATGCATTTAAGAATTGTTAAGAATGTGAGGATGAGGGCAACTGCACCAAACATTTCTACACATATTAGACAAAGTTTTAAACTTGAATAGCCTATCTCTTTAATGGAATGATATTTTTAATGCTTTCTTCACCATTTTGTTTCCTTTAACTCTTTCATATAAGATAAACTTGCTTAACCACTGAACTACTGTAATCCTTCAACATTTCATTTTTCATTATACATCTTGGTCAGTTAGAAGATAAAAAGTCACTGTTTCCTTACAATCGTAAGTGTATAGATTGTGAGCTTAGGGGGAGGGGTATTGGCCAAAGCAAAATGAGGTTACCCACCACCATGTGAACATTTATAGAAATTTGTAAATTATTTGGAAAATTAAATAGAGGATATTTTCTAGCAAAAATATCTTGTCATTTGACTTTTGTCATTTGATGTTTTGTCATATGATGTTTTGTCATTTGATGTTTTGCAAAGTGGTCAATACTAAGTGGATTAACATTCAATCATTTGCTAATTTGTGAATTATTTATCTATATTTGTATTTATATATTTATTTATTATTATTATTACTATTTTATTCATTTATTATTATTTTTATTAATTATTTATTTATTTTATTATTATAATATATATATATATACATATATATATATATATAATATATATATATATATATATATATATATATATATATATATATATATATATATATATATATATATATATATATATATATATATATATATATATATATATATATATATATATATATATATATATATATATATATATTTATATTATATATATATATATATTATATATATATATATAAACAATATATAATATGATTTTTTTTTTTTTTTGGGGCATTATCAACTTTTCCAAACAATAAAAATTATGGATCTCATTTTAAGTAAAAATGATAGAATTTGTGTTATTACCTGGGTTATATGGCAAGTTTTAGAGTAGCCTTTTTATCAACATAGAGGTACAGTTGCTCAGTGGTTAATGAGTCATGCTCGTAATGGAAACGTACCGGGTTTGATTCCCGTTGTGAGCACTGCATTGTGTCCTTGAGCAAGACACTTTACTTGCTTCAGTCCACTTAGCTGTAAAATGAGTAGAAGCACTGCTGCAGAGATAATCTATGATGGACTGGCATCCCGTCCAGGAAGACCTGGATGGGATAAGCACGAGCAGAGGCAGCAGAAAATGTTTGAATCTAGGGATGGACAGGATTTGAGGAGCACTTTCGAACTGTTGTATTTTCAAAGCATGTAACACAGCAGTACAGCTTTATAGGGTCAACCTCCTCCCTCCCCCCCCTCCCCCACTGAAAAATTTCTAAACTTGTATCAGTCAAAAATTACTGGTGACCCATTTTCCCTTCTTTTTAAGATTTACAGATTTCCAAAATTCGTACAATAGAACAAATTTATATCAAAATCTACACAATTTGGAAAAATTATACATCATAAGTCTTGAAATTGGAAGGATTTAGACTTATCTTGATTAGCCAATAATGTATTAGTTATGAATCGGAATATATTTAATGTCTACAATAATGTGAAAACTATGCAAATAAGTGGTCCTTAAATTATTATTCAGAACTTGAAGGCCATCATTTTCTTGGTGAGAATAAATGTAATTTGGTATATCAGCAGGCTTATAAATTAGACCAGAATGTGTTACTTTCTTTAATCTGTCAATAAAAAAAAAATTATAATAAGGGGACAATATATTTTAATATAATACTTTTTTATCTCTGTAAAGGGGCACATTTTAATCTTTAAAAAGAAGATGGGAGAGGGCACGTTAGCTTGTGTCATGACAACGGCCCAGGTAGTAGGTTTTGCCCTGCATAGCCCACTTCAAAGATCCACACTAATGAAATTTGGGGTGGCTCCCACACTCACGTAAGGTCCTATTTTTAAGAGTTTTTACAAATTATAAGCTGGGAAAACAAAGGTAGGCAGAGGTAAAGGTCTTTTAAGTATTAACTACTTTAATGTGTAGGGCTGTTGGGCCCGCAACATTGTCTTTAGGGGAAAATTAAAATAGTGCATGCACGTGAAGCGCGTGGAATTTCACAATTTTAATCTTTTTATGACAAATACTTATGTCACTTTCTTTAATCTGTTAATGCAAAAATCAGATATATAGTCTTTAAAGAAAAAGTTTTTTCAATATTTGAAAGGGCAGGTTCCTTCTCTAAAAAATACACTTGTCATCTTTAAAAGGGCAGTTTTTCTTCTGAAAAAGGGCAGTTTTCCTTCTAAAAAAGGGCACTTTTCCCTCAGAAAAAGGGCACTTTTCCTCTCTGAAAAAGGGCACTTTTAAACCTTTAAGAAAAGTGGGGGCACATACCCCTGTGCTCCCGGTTCTGCCACCTATGAGCACTGGCTCTATAAGCCTATCGTGGCTTGGATGGATTAGCTAGCTTTCTTATCAACAGCCTGGAAAACAGCCTTAATCAACAATGCCTTCCCCACCCATTTCCCTCAACTTACATCTGAACTTCAAAAAGTTAAAAATATTTACTCATCAATATCATCCTCATTTTGATTGGATTTGGCCTTCAACAGCCTGGAAAACCCATTAACAATGCCTTCCCCACCCATTTTCCTCAACTTACATCTGAACTTCAAAAAGTTAAAAATATTTACTCATCAATATCATCCTCATTTTGATAAATATCGGTCAAAAATTATCCCTTCCTTCTTGATCCAAATTTACTAACAAAATCTCAAAAGGACCACCATCAATAAAACATAAAAATATGATGATGAGTGCCTTGAGTAGGCCTACCAACTGCCACGTAGTCTAACCTTCCATTGCTTTAAGCTTAATTTAAGAATCAAAAAAAAGCTTTGAAAATTGATTATGTTCTAACTGTACTCATGGCTGGGCTTGAAATGAGCATTCACAGTCCTGTTTAACTTCCTTGCACCATTTTCCACTAGCCTGTCTGAACATTTCACAAACCCATTATGGGTTTTTTTTTCCCTTCTGACATAAGACATAATACTGTATACGTATTTATACTAGACAATACAAATTATATGAATCCCTTCCACCCTCTGTCCCACATACCATCCCCAATCTCCACTCACATAATTCTCCACTCACAAACCCACCAACCCTATACAAAAATACTATCTTTTTGCCTCTCATCTACCAACTACATATACTCTAAACTTAACACACCCCATTAATCATCCCAACCTTAACTGTAACCTTCCTTCACTCCATAGCCAAAGCTCCTAATAATTCACATAAACAGAAAAACCAAACAATGCTCACCTTAAAAATATAACAACTTCATATCTTTACAAATTAATTAGATAGAGGACTACCTGTCTACCATATCAGAATGCATACTCATTGCAGATGAATTGGGAGATAATTACACTGCAAGTCTACTATCTTTCCACTCAAGCTAGAACTTATATTTCTATTCATGCCTGAGACACTTATTTTGAAATTCTTTTGAGGTGTCAGACTCTATTGCTTGACTTTTCATGCCAGATATGCATTTTTTGCAAATTCTTTTAAGGCAAAGAGTTTCTATCAATTTCCTTTCAAGGTAACCATAAAATATTTGGAATTTCCATCATGCACAATGCATGTGGTCGGATTGACTCAGATGGGCAACATGTTAATGAATGGTTGAATGGATGAAGGGACGGATAAACAGTACAGATCTACATGCTATATCCCTTCTTCACAAACTACATTGGCGAGGGGATAGGCCTAATAAATGCTAATAAAGTTTTAGACTAGCCCGATGGCCTTAAGTGACTGAAATTGCACTAACCCATACATAACATCAACTATCCCAGGATTGTAAATTTCAAGCACTGGGTTGTTGAACTTTACAGTAAGATACAACTGGGCACTGGAGCATTTGCACCAAACATAGCAAAGTATCAAACACATAGCAACATCATAAGTGTATCCTGTTTCACATTTCACTCATGTGTCCACATATCTTGTTACCATAAAGGGAAAGTGAAATGTGGATTCACATCAAACAAAACATAAACATATCTCAGAAATGCTGGACAGTACTTTACAGTGTGAAGCCAGGGAGTTGGCATTTAATGCCAACTTCCTGGTGAAACATCATGGTAACTTCTTTTGAGAAAGGTTGCTAGACATAAGATTTTAAAATAAATCACAAAGATAGGAACAAAATTAAATAAGCAGTAGCCAGGAAAACAAATCATAATGCCCCTTCACAACAATGTACATTTGGAAAATGCATCACAGCAACTACTTAATGTATCTTTGAAAATCATACCCAAATCACAGACAACAGGCTCATGACCTACTGTACCAATCATGCAGATTGGGAAAAAGCCAATCAATTTGCAGTCATGCTAGACTAAGCTGCAACAAAGCTGGAATTGTCCATGCACAGTAAGCATTCCTGAACAACTTTTAGATGAAATATGATAAACATTACAAAGAAATATTCACATTTTAAAACATTTTCAATATTCAGAGCTAGTCTACAGCTGAACACCTGAAATGTTTATGTACATTCAGGAACATTGCAGCATGCCTAACCAAGACACACATAAGTGACCTGTTTTTGACTTGTTTCAAGTTCGCTTTTTTATATTTTACAAAACTGCATTTTAGGCTGATTAAAAGGAGCACTAGACCGAAAAGTGAGGGCGCTTGTTTTTGCGAATGTCACAGATATACAGTATCATCCACAAATGATCGATAAACTTCATGCCTTCATAGCCCACAGACAACATGAAGGCAAAGATTACTTAAATATTCATATTAACCAGAAATTTGCTATACTGTTGCATGCTAGATAAGCATTTTATTTTTTGGGGACCCCCTAAAATACGCCCTCACTTTTCGGTCTAGTGCTCCTTTAATGTTTGATGTTTAGGCATACAGGGATGTGTAAAGTATTACCACCTAATCTAAAGGTTTACCGATCTTCTCTTTCACTCATTTAAAAGGAGATTTAAATCCTGAGCAGAACATTCTTTAAATTCTGAAGACAGCAAAATTACCTTCTTAATTATGTCTGATTAAACTTTTACAATTTTGAATACTGTATTCGACATAATAACTGCCAGGGGCGCTTACGAAAATACAATTGTGCCATTTTTAGGTCCAAATTTTCTTCCTAATAAGTGCCCATGTTATGAGATCACGTGCAGTGTCCTACTCAAACCGCACTTTGTGAACTGGTTCTATACTAGCCTCAAATTAACCACGACAAAAACATTGTCAGCGTCAGACGCAAAATAAGGAATAATGTAACACAACTAATTAGAAGTCTCAAATTAATGAAATTGATTGCATTATCAGTCAAAAAATGTTGGGTGAGCACTTATTAGAGCACGGGCGCTTAATAAGTTGAATACGGTATTTGCAATGTCTTTTATGTGCAAAAAAATCTATAATAAATGATTACACAAAAGGAAGTCGTCATCACAGAATGGCACTATAAAGCCAACATCCAACAATCTCTTTAAAATCCCTGTGCTAGATATTTTCATAATGATATACTTAAAGGTCTGGTTTGGTTTGTTGATGTTTAATGGCACCGACCAATCAGTGTCAAATGTGCCAAGAGGGTGTTAAAAACTAAGGTGCTTGAGTTAGGACAGAGAGGAAAGAGAAGAGGGGTACAGGGAAGGACGGAGAGAAGGTGAATAAGGGAAAGAAATTAAGGTAATAAAATGAAGATGAGGAAGGTAAGGCAGAGAAGGGAAGGAAAGGGAGGTTTAAATCAGGTGGAATAAATTGCTGTTCCCAAGAAAGGTGATGAGTTGGAGGTAGGATTGTTCTTGAAAAAATCGAAAATGGAGGTGGAGGGGGAGAGGTGTGATCTGGCGTTCAGGTATATGGGACAGGTTAAGAGGATATAATTGATCGAGAGATCAGTGTTGCATGTATGGCAGAGAGGCGCAGGGGAGCCGGAAAGTAGGTGAGAGTGGGTGAGAAAGGTGTGGCTGAGGCGGATGCGGGTCATAACAACGCCCTCCCTGCGGTTGTGACTGTCCAGGGGGACGTTAGTCCCGACTTTGGGTTTGATGGTGTGAAGTTTGTTACTGGTCTCGAGATTCCAGGAGTCTTGCCAGGTCTTGTTGAGGTAGCTGGAAGTGAAGAAACGGAGGTCTGAGTGTGGGATAGGAAAAGGAAAGATGTGATTCAACAGAGCGTTGTTGGCAGCTCTGTCAGCTCCCTCCTTGCTAAGAATGCCGACATGGCTGGTGGATCCAGAAAAAGAAAAAAAAAAATCCCTGAGAAGGAAAGAGCATAAACTAAAGGTTTGACTAAGACTGCACATTTGTGTATTAAGTGGCATATCAAGCATACTGTCATCTGTAAACAAGTGCCCTCCTACACTATAGTTATGGAATTCTGCTGGTATTCCAACATAACTCATATATATTTATAGTTATTGCAATGGGAAACTTATAAATGATGATCAAAGATAGATCCACCTGATAAAATACAAGTACCTCTATTTTAATTCAGCAGATGTAGTGGATGCCAGATAGAAATATTTGCAAAATGTGATGGATGTGACAATCATTTTAGCTTATAAATGCACAGCTTCATACCCATTAACACTTTTAATAAGGGGGTAACCAGCATTTTGGATTTGGAAAGATGGAGGGGGGGGGGAGGGGGGGGAGGTCACAAGGTAAAAACAATTGCTGATGGCATAAATGTTTTCTCTCTAAAATTGTGTAACCAGAACCAAAAGGCATTGTTTGTGGTTCTGATGCTTTTTTTTCATATGCTAAATGATTAATAAGTTTTGTATCAACTGTCATGTTATTGCATATCATGAACTATTTGTTCCACGATATTCATTCATAAGCCACACCCACCATGCAGATCAATAAAAAGGTTGACAACATTAGCATTTGCACAATAACTAACAACATTATCATAGCAAGTATGATGCAAAAACGGTTGCTCACTTATCCTATTTCACAATTTTTTAGAATGCTCCGCCTACTCATAAATATTCATAATATCACTACCACAACATTAGAACATATGTATAGACCATAAACCGTCTGTGTACCACATATGGCATTAACCTATATACCGTTCATGAGATATGGTGTTTATATCATTTAGCATTTTGACATGAGTACACCATGCCTATATCATTTAGCATTTTCACATATGAGTATACCATGCCTACCATGCATATATATATATATATATATATATATATATATATATATATATATATATATATATATATATATATATATATATATATATATATATATATATATATATATATATATATATATATATATATATATATATATATATATATATATATATATATATATATATATATATATATATATATATATATATATATATATATATATATTATATATATATATATCTATATATAATATATATATATATATACATATATATATATACATATATATATATATATATATATATATATATATATATATATATATATATATTTAATGGCATCTGTTGATAACATACATGTATACAATAACAATATCATCATGCCCAGTATGATGCAAAACGGACATACAGTTACTCACTTATCACTTTTTCAAAATTTACACTATAAGCCCTGCCCACTTATTAATATGCATGGCATCACCACCAAAAACATTTGGGTACATCTATAGACCATGGGCTATCTGTGTACCACACATGAAGTAAATCCAATTCATAGTTCTTTAAATATCATGTTTACAAGCTTTTTGTTTAGAAAATCATATTAAGCTCCACCCTCTATGCATATTAATGAAATTCAACATTTTTACACAATAAACATGTACACACTAGCTAACATCATAATTTTATCAAATATGAAACAAAACAGACATGCGATTGTCAAAATATGAGCATTTCCAAATTTTACATTAAGCCCTGCCTACTCAATAATATGCATGACATCACCATCAAAAACAATCGGGCACATTTACGGACCATGGGCTATCAGTGTACCAAATATGACATAAATCCATTTACGAGCTTGCCGTCACAAACACACACACACACAAGCATGCATACACCCACATACACAAACACGCCATCATGACAGCATAGGTTCCTCAGATGCTATCGCATCGAACCAAAAATAAGTCTTTAAACTCCTCAGGGATTCTAATGAAGGTCATTGCCCTAAAATCATGAACCTGTACATTTCAGCAAAATTTCTAGACCTTTGATCAAACATTCTAGACCTTGTTACCTTTTGGGAAGCCATTGGGGGAGGGGGGTTGACAACCCAGACAACCCTCATGGTTACACCCATATTTTTTTAATTTTATATGGCAACTTCATCTTTTCAAGCTGACTGGAATCAGCATGTGCATGGAAAATGAATGCAATGTGCCTGTCACTTAACCAGTTTTCCCAATCCCTGATGTATATAAAAAGCCTTTAAAAGCAGTATTTCCTAAGTGTAGAAACCAGTTTGCAAGTTGTAACCCTTCAAGATGATGAAAACAAAAAGCTTTGCAACCCCTTGCTTATGTGACATATAAATCACAAGTTATTATGCATCCATCATACCTGAAGTGAGGTGAAATAAAGACATGCCAAACATCAGATATGCCATAACCATGTTTAGTATAAGCCACTGACAAGCTATCCTCAAGAAATCCAATATCAATTCGCCCATGCGGTACAAGTCTTTACTTTTGTGCTTTTACAGTTCAAATATGACATTAAACTTAAAATTCATATTACAAATCTAACCTTACATTAACTAAAGATGCAGTGATGGTGAACATCATTATGGTGTAGGCCCCATGACGAGCCCTGGTGGGTGACCTGGGGTCAAATGCCACAGAAGTCATGTGATATGGAGTCATTTGTTGGTATAAAATCTTATTATCACTTTCTTTTCTTTCAGTTTTTATCATTATATACTGCTGTCCAGCACAAGAGTGGTGGTTCAAGGACCCCCACCCCAGTCTCTGCAGTTCCTGGGAAAATCTTGGAATCTTTGATGATTGCATTTAGGCACGCATTTTTCAGATTTTATTGTTCTTTTATCCATCAATCTGTTTCTGTGGATTTCATTACAGTACTGTAGGAATGTAATTCAAAATTATGTTATTACAAGGAATGGGGCTAAATCTAGGAGAGGTATCCATTGTTGTGAAGAAGACAGGGCCCAAAGGGCACAAGGGAAAGATTATATAAAACAAAAACAGAAGACTTACCAAAAAATTCAGCACACGTCAAAGCTAGTCGTTCCAATGGTACGGACTTCACCGAGGATGATAAACCTGGTATAGACACCCGATCCTCTTCTGAATTTTCCGAGGAGGATTTCCGATGACTCCTCTTATTCGGACTATGAATCTCAGCACTCATTATTCCTGTAAAAAAACAACCAAAAGGAATTTCATTGATCCTTTGAAAAACAAATTCAGATTAAGCATCACATTACCTTAAAATATAGAACAAATGAGCTTTATCTGAAGTATGAAGAAGTAGTACAAAATATAAATCTCACAAATGCATGACAAAATGAGTAGTCATTTTAATGTTACTTTAGATATATGGTCTGCCATACTGTAGGTGAGCAACATACAAAACTAACATGATCAAAAAATCATTATTTTGTTTGGTCATTGCCTAAGCAATACAGGATTTAAACACATGACACCAACTTTGAATATTCTGTCAAGGGAAATTCCATTTTTTTTATTTATAGCTAGCGTAGCAATACATGATTCAATATCGTCTATCATTTTAAATTCAGAAAAAGATTTGTCTATCATTTAGAGAATGGTAAGAAGATTCAAGGAGGGCAAAAAAATAACCCAAAGGTCACAAAAGTGGGGATTGGGGCACCAGCATCTTGAGGGCATTTCTTTCTCATGAGAGAGTGAAATTCACACTTGTCTACGAATAACAATTTTGACAAGGGAACAAAAAGGTCTGCGCTCAGCACCTGAAATAATAAGCAACTAGAAAGGAAGCATGCAAACAAGTTTGTTTGTTAAGGTTTAATGGCATGGCAACAGTCATTTGTGCCAAACAAACATGCTAACAATAATCAAATACTCCCTTCCCCAACCCCAACCTATTCAGCCAGTTTTTCAACTGGATTGAGCATAGGAATAGAAAGAAAATCTCTTTTTGTTGGGGGAAGGGTGGCTGAAAATTTCAGACTTCAAATGAGGCCCCCATATTTTCTCTCTGCAAAAGTAGGAGCAAAGTATATTTCAGTATACTTCTTTTCTTTTTTTTAATGGGGGAAGGAAAAATATATATTTCTTTCCTTAGTTTTTTCTTGAGTTGCTATGCTTCTGTACCCTTTTGCTCCTTTCGTGGGCCACCTGGAAGAAGTAGTGGTCTGACCATCCTAAGGGTCTGACCCATGATACCTTGCCTTGCCCCCCTCCCCCCTCCCTTCTTGGTGGTTACTACATACAAATGAATGAAAATATCTAAACATTTTTCACACAAAAAGGGGAAAGAAACAGTCAATTATGCTTCCAAATTTTAGATTCAGTGTGAGTCCCCATTCTCTCATTACAAATTAAAGATCTTAAACCTTGTGTGGAGGATACTATGAATATATATTCACTGAAAAATTGCAAGTAATAGCAAATAAGGACAGAGAAAATTTTTCATAAAGCTAATAACAACAATATTTTCCACAGGGTATTGCCTTCTATTATGTCCAATATTGACTTTGACTTAAAACCCTGTTTAGGTGACAGAGGGAATAAAGGAAACATCAGTTCAGAAAGAAAATTAGCACAAAAGTGTTACTTAATTTGTAGTCAAAAATGCACTCTACTCCCATGACAATCAGGCCAGGTTTAAAATTGTTTGCTTGGAGTAAATCATCTTACTTGTTTTGAAAAAGTATGTCTACCCGGTAGGAAGGTAAACATTTTTTTTTTTTTTTGGGGAGGGGGCCATATTCAAGCTTTTTGTACCTTTTCTACACTTAGAGTGCTATAATTTCTGATAAATGAAAACAACAATTATTTGAATAGGTATGAATTTTGTTGGGTAGGTAGGGTTACTTTAAAATAAACAATTTTTCAAAGATGGCTTTAAAAATATAAGTCTTCATCAAGGGTTAACTTGATAACTGGTACATGTTACATGTATGCTTATGTCACTAATTTTCTCCATCACATGTCCTACAAAGCTTCAACACAATCATGGGCCATATTTGCCTACCGAAAATGTGGGGAGGGGGAAAAGTCACTAAATCAAAATAAGATATTATCAGTATTATTCTTTCAAAAAAAATCACCATAAAACAATATAGATACAGAAAAAAAGTGGATGGACCCCCCCCCCTTGCCCCCAGGAGGCCTAATCCCACCTAGAAACATCTCTTTCTTATCATCAATCACACTGTATCCTGTATAGCAGTCAAACTTACCACTTTATCTTGAACTATTCCTTCTAGCTGATATAAAGTATTCCATTCACCGTATCATTTTCGCACCAAATCATGATTTACATTTGCAAAATTTGTACCATCCTCCCAATGTTTGTGACTTCAATCAAATATTAAAACCCTTCCTGGACAATTTCTAATAATTGCTCACAGTACATGACTTTCTTTTCCTGTAATTTCAACAGTACGTGAAGAAAGTCATTCATGCATAAACAGTTTTCCATTAAGTAGGTCAAAACTTGATCAATTCACTTTTGAAAATTTATTTCCTTTTAAGCATTTATGTTGGAGAATAAGTAGTCACAAAAAACAGCTATTGCTGACTTCGCATAATATGATATTCTCCTTTGCCGATGCTTAAACAAATCACGTGAAGCTACTTTCATCTGAACACTTTAATGATACCTGTAAAATAGCAGTTTCTACACTACGCTTAAAATGTCTGCAACTCGTAAAACTTTCCATTTTTTTACACAGTATTTTCCTTCACTAAACCAAACAATGCTCAAAATTGATTTAAATCCACAAATAGATGAGCTTGCATCGACTGCACATTTTCATTTCTTCAGTACATCACCAATTATTAATCTTGGTCACAGCTAACTGAATGCAATGGCAGATTTCAACGACAAAGCAAGAGAGAGAATACTCCAGTTCTTGCCAGTACATAGCACAACTGCCCTGGGCAATGTAAATGCAGTCAGGTTAAAAATCTCAAAATCAGCCCATATGAAAAGTACACAAAGGGCATATGTTCAAATGATTTGAATTTTATTTTATACTGTATACGAGAGGAAGATATTAAACAGAAATCTCATTTGTTTATCAGACTGTTTAAAAACAGTAAGATGATGTTCAGGTTGGGTGGAGGCAAGCATCCGTCTGAGAATCTTAAGATTTAAGTAGGAAGATGACGAGGAGATTCAACACATAAACATGTTTTCAGAACATCATAGCAAAACAAATCCCTGAAAACATTTTTTTTGTAAACAGATTTTTGATACTTTTATCATTTCTATTACATTGTACGCTCTTGCCATTTATTTGATATGTATAATCTATTCGCTTTTGAGGCAGTCACAGAAATCAACTTGACCTACTAAGGCGTAACTAAGGCCTGCTATGCCAAATAAGAATAAGGATTAAATGAATGAAATTGTGCATTCACCTGAAAGGTCCCCAAATTCAAAAGCGCTCAAAGCACTTTTCCTGTGGCAATCTGAGCGCATCTATATTTCAAAAACGAATGAAGCAGAGAGTAGGCACTAAAGTTTATACATAATACAGGTAGGACAAAAGCTGTATGACTGCAAAGAAACAAACTGCTAACATTTTAGACAGAAAGGGGTTAACTTTAAAGTGATATAAATGAAAATGACTACAGAATTCTTAAATACACACAGGTACATGATTTTGATAACAAAACTATCAGTAGAAAACAAAGAGCTAATTAATGACCAAAGAAATCAATTGACTACATGGTACAATTTATCAGCATTTTTTGCATTAGAACGATATACAGTATACTAGAAGATATTTCATAAACAAAGAAAACATTACCCATGTACTGTATCTAATACAGCTGCAGATTGAACCAAACACTTGCCCCCTTTTTTTAATTACAGCTAAGGAACAGGGAGCGGGAATTTACTCCACATCTTTCTGCTATAAACCTGGAACGTCTGAGATTATTTTAGTCAGTCTCTACTATAGACTTCTACACCTACTGTAAATATGTTACACTAGTCAGTAAATCCTTCTTGTGCATAGGTGGGATTTGGGGGTGTACATGTGGGATTTGGGGTACATAAGTAGGATTTGAGGGTGCATAAGTGGGATTTGGGAGTGCATAGGTGGGATTTGGGGGTGCATAGGTGGAATTTGGGGGTGCATAAGTAGAATTTGGGGTGCATAGATGGAATTTGGGGTGCATAGGTGGAATTTAGGGGTGCATAGGTGGGATTTGGGGTGCATAGGTGGGATTTGGGGGTGCATAGATGGGATTTGGGGTGCATAAATGGGATTTGGAGGTGCATAAATGGGATTTGGGGGTGCATAGATGGGATTTGGGGTGCATAAATGGGATTTGGAGGTGCATAATGGGATTTGGCATTGCATAGGTGAGATTCGGGGGTGCGTAGGTGGGATTTGGAAATGCGTATGTGGGATTTGGGGATGCATAGATGGGGTTTGGGGGAGCAAGGGGAGCACTTCCCCCTTCCACACATTCTTTCAAAATTTGTATCTTTTATATTGTGCCACTTTGACATTGCTCTCTGAACCCCACTTTCGAAAGGCATATCCCGCCTACAATATGCTCTTGTACAGATCACCACCCTAACCATTACAATCATAGTCCTGCTTAAAAAAACTACATGAATCCAAACTCCACGTGACAAATTTCATTTGACTTAGAGGGGAACAGTTGCATAAACTTCCTAATACGCATAAGATGTTAAATATTTTGTACTTACAAAGAAGCAAATATTTCATTAACATTTTAATAAGATAACAACTTTTACAAAAGTATACATTCGTAGCATTACTACAGCATAGTGCCTGGCTTACATGATATAAATCAATAATTCTAATCCAATTCCAACAATATATTTGCTTAATCACCCATTAAATTCTGAGAAAAACAGTTGGTAAATTTTGAATCAATTGTCGGAATGTATTTTCAGATCTTGAAAATAATGTCGTTTTTAATCAGATTTCAATTCAGGGTTATTGGCAGATTTAGCTGTAACTACAGATAGAGATGAAATGAAAGTTACTCGACAAGATTGCTGGACCATGGATACTGGACCATGCTACCAAATACCGGGAGCTGAGTTGAAAGCAAAATTCTGAGTGGTCATACTTAGTAGAGTCTTATTTCTTGTAAGACTTAATTTCTAATGACTTTTTCCTAGCTATGTCCCAGATGTTCATATCTTATTGAAAATAATTTCCATTTAACTAGGAAATTCTTTCTGCTCAGATCATGGAGGCTTAGGGTGTCGGAAGGAACTCAAGGCAAGGGGGAGGGGAGGGGGGCAAAATTCAAGTGAGGGCAATTTTTTGACAGTAATTGAGAGGAACTTTTCATTTTAAAAAAAGGCACTTTTTATTTTCAAAAAGGGGCACTTTTGTCAGATTTCGAAAAAGTGGGGGGCACATGTGCCCTCTGGTTCCCACACATACGGTTTGAGCATGTAGGCAAAAAATGGAAGGAGCAAGGAGGTACTTGTCCCACCCCCAAATGTATGCTTTTGTATGGTGATGTTTCGAATCTTAGCATGATTTTGTGATTCTCACCCCACTTTTTGACTCCCACCACTCTTGCCCTTCCCCTATCCCACTTATGGGTTTGAGATTAAGGAGCCAGGACCAATGTTGGCAATTACCCATCGGGAAATAGGTAAAAAGCCTACTTTTGAAAATTACCTTTTTACCTCTCCTCTCCTGACTGTGGAGATTAAGGCTTCATGGAGTAGCTTCTTCCATTTCTTCCAGTCTCTTGCAAATTCTGTCGCCTCCCTCCAACTTTTTCACCCAAGCTCCTTCCTTTCATTCTTAACTGTCCTTCTCAAGTTGTTTTTATCTTCCTCTTTTCCTGCTTCCCTACAGGGGCCACAACAATGCGATTTTTGCATAATAATCATTTTCTCTCCTCATCAATGCCCAATCCATCATCTTCTTGTATAAATTGTCTTGCTAATTGGTTTTGTCTGTCTTCTTTCATATAATTCATCATTGCTGATCTTCATTGGCCATCTTATTTTATTATTTTCCTAAGGCAGTTCCTTTAAAATATGTCCAGTTGATTTTTGTCTGATTTCTTGAACTTCCAGGTTTCAGAACTATAAAGTAACACTGATATAAGATTGGTGTTAAAAATTTAAGTTTGATTTTTCTCTTGTATATGTTTGAATTCCATATTTTACTAAGTTGTTGAAATGTGGTCAGTGCTAAAACGATTCTCCTTATGTCATCTTTGCTGCCTCCATCTTTAGACAATGTTGTGCCCAGATATACAAACTTGTCTACATCTTCTAGCTCGTTATTTAATACAGTTATTGCTCTTTCGCTGTTATTGTTTATCGTCATTGTTTTTGTTTGGTTTGGTTTGCTGATGTTTAATGGCACTGCAACAATCAGAGTCAAATGTGCTAAAAGGGTCTTAAAAACTAAGGTGCTTGAGTTACGACAGAAAAGAAAGGGAGGAGGGATAGAGGGAAGGGAGGAGAGAAGGTTAATAAGGGAAAGAAGTTAAGGTAATCAAAAGGAAGATAAGGAAGGTAAGGCAGAGAAGGGAACAAAAGGGAAGTGTGAAGTTTGTTACTGGTCTCGAGATTCCAGGAGTCTTGCCAGGTCTTACTGAGCTAGCCGGAAGTGGAGAAATGGAGGTCTGAGTGTGGGATAGAAGAAGGAGAGATGTGATTTGACAGAGTGTTGTTGGCAGCTCTGTCAGCTCTCTTGTTTCCGGGAATGCCGATGTGGCGGGGATCCAGAAAAAGATAATTTTTTTCCCTAAGGAGGAAAGAAATGAACTTTATTGAGGATTTGTAGGATGAGTGGATTGGACCAGAGCATGTTAAGGATGCCAGTAAGGATGGATTTAGAGTTGGAGAAGATGACGAAGCAGGAGGTGGAAGGAAAGTTCAACAAAGTTTTAAGGCCAAAAGGATGGCCTTGGCTTCAGCAGAGTAGATTGAGGCTCCATCAGGCAACCTTGAAGAGATGGTGAGGCCAAGACAGGCGATGGTAGCTGCAGAGGACCTTTCCGTATGGAGCCATCGGTGAAGAGGAAAGAGAAGTCGTGGAAATGTCTACTGAGTTGGCAGTATTTGGAGTGAAAGAAGGCTGGGTTGTGGAGAGCTTTCGTGAAGGAGGAAAGGCCAAGGAAAACCTTGGGGGGATTGATAACCCAGGTGGGCATGGGAGGAATAGTGTGCCTGGCAATCGAGAAAATGTTAATGTTGGCTTTGATGAAGTGAGAGTCCATCCGAATCCCAAAAGGTGGGGAGATGCGTTTGTTGAGGTCGAAGAGGTTGGTGAAGGAGGGAGAGCAAATGGAACGGAAGCAAGGGTTCTGTGGATCGGTGAGGATACGAAGAGCGAAGGAGAGGCCAGTCCTGGTGCACCTGAGGTTAAAGGGGCCAAATTGTCTTTGTCTTCTTTTCCTTCATTTTCAGCCCAACATATGTTCCAATTTCATGAAGTCAAGATATTTTCTTCTGTAGATTTTCCCTTGTGTTTGAAATTAAAGCAATTATCATCAGCCTAATCCAGATCTTCTATTGTTGTGCACATGTTCCATCTGATTTCAAGTCTGTGGTTGGCTTCATAATCAAGTCTAGTGCCAGAATGAAGAAAAAACCTGACATTGCACATCCTTGCCTGACTCCTGTGTTGATAATGAACCAGTCTGATCATTTTCCATCAAAATCCACTGCGCTTACACTTACTTCATACCAATCCTGTATTATGTTAATGAGCTTTTGAGGATTCCATAACTTTTCATTATTTTCCATAAAATATTTCTGTTAACACTGTCAAAAGCCTTTGTAAAATCAACAAAGTTTAGATACAGTGGTGCTCCCAATTCTATGCTCTGCTCTATTATGTTTCTTAATGTGAATATCTGTTCTGTTGTTGTTCCCTCCCACATCTGAAACCAACTTGTTCAACTCTTAATGTATCATCTACAGCATCCTTAATTCTATCAATAATTAACCTTCCAAAAATTTTGCTCCCAGTCAGCAGTAGTGAAATCCCTCTGAAATTGTTGCATCTTGTTCTTGTTAAATCACCTTTCTTGGGCACAACTACAATTATGCTTTTCTTCCATGTCTCAGGGAACTTTTCTTTTCCATTATCTTATTAAATAACCTTGTTAATAATTCTTGAGACTTCTCTACTGCCTTTACACATTTCTGTAGTTAGGTCAAATATTCCAGCTGCTTTACTATTTTTCATTTTGTTAACACTTTTCTCACTTCTTGGGTTGTAATTCTACATTCAGTTATCTGTAACTCTTCATCATGAGCATCCATAACTCATCTAGCTCATCATTTATAGCCTCTCCCATTGGTTGGTTTAATGTGCATCTAATAACTAGTCTAGCTCATCATTTATAGCCTCCCATTGGTTAGTTTAACGTTTTATTCAAAATGATCCTTCCATCTATCTCTTATCTTCACCTGTAATCAATTCTCCATCTCTGCTTCTTATTCCTGCACTTTTCTTTCTTCCTTTATAGCATAATTTTTTTGTAATCTTGTACAAGCTGCTCATATCACCTCTTGATGCTGCTCATGTCACCTCTTGATGCTGTACATGTCACCTCTTGATGCTGTTCATGTCACCTCTCGATGCTGCTCATGTCACCTCTTGATGCTGCTCATGTCACCTCTAATGCTGTTCATGTCACCTCTTGATGCTGTTCATGTCACCTCTTAATGCTGTTCATGTCACCTCTTGATGCTGTTCATGTCACCTCTTGATGCTGCTTCTTCTGCATCTTTTGCTGCATCATCTACCATTCTTCTTTGTCAGCATGTACTCTCCTTTTCATCTCCTTATCCTTTTTCTCATCTCACTTTGTATGAGCTGCCTAATATGTACAGATTTAGCATCTTCCATTTGTTGCTTTCTCTCTTCCATTCTTTTCATGACTCCACAGATATTCAAGGTTTGTTTGAACCCTGTCTCTTCCAGATACTTTCATGGCTGTCTTGTGTGCAGTTTATATCTGTTTCCATTCTTCATTTATACTTCCATTCCTCCTATTTGATGGAATCTTCTTCAATTCTCTCTCATACTCTTGCCCTCAGTACACTTCAGATTGTTTGATTCATACACAGATCTAGTTTGTCCATGTTTCTTCTGTACTCTTAATTTAATTCTAAAGCTGCCAGTAAGTAGGTTGTGATCACTGTGAATATCAGCTCCACGCTTTGTTCTTACGTCTAGAAGTGAGAATCTGTATTTCTTTGATATAGCAATATGGTCACTTTGATTCTTTGTGTTACCAGATGGTGATGTCCAAGTGTATTTGTGAATTTCCTTATGCTTGAATAAAGTGCCACCGATTACCAGGCCATTCATTTCGTGAAAATCAGCAAAATGCTCTCTATTATTGTTCATGACTCCCATTCCTTGCCTTTCCATGATGATCTCTTTCCATCATTACATCTTCCAACCTTTGAGTTAGCGTCTCCCATTACCACTAACATTTCATGCTTCTGCACCTCATCAATAACTCTTTGCAATTGCTTGTAGAATTAATCTTTTGCCTCATCAATGGCTTTCTCTGTTGGACTATAGATCTGTACAATCGTCATATTCATACATTTTGTCTTAAATCAAGCTTTTATGATTCTTTCTGTAATTGGTTTGCACTCGATTAAGCTTCTCTTCATTCTTTTGCTATGCAACTTGCGACAACTCTTTCATGATTATCTTCACTGCATGAATAAAGTATCATCTCACCAAATTAGTAACCAATTTCCCAAAACCAGTCCATCTTAACTCACTGATTCCTAGCACTCCAATGTTATATCTCATCTCCTTAACCAGTACTGCAGTCTTTCCGGATTCAAATAAGGTCCTGACATTCCAGCATTATATTGTTTGGATTCTAGCGTTTACTGGCGTGTCACCACAAAAGCCTTTCCGCTTCCTACTCTTTAGTACAATGGCTTCCCATAGGCTTTCACCCCTGGACGTCATACTTTGATCATCTTGTATCCAATGTAAGGTTGAGCCACTTGGGATCAAACAGGTTGCATCACAGGTTGAATTATCAATTGCTACTTTTGAAGTTTCCATTGACAAAATGTTTTTTTGCTAGATGGGATTGTCAACCGTATGCAGAACCTGAATTAGGAGTGAGGGCCCCTTAGATAGTTGTCTGTTAAACGACATCATCACCATCATCATCTGAAATAAGAGTTTTCCGTCTCCTAGAAAGGTTGTCTGCCAAGACTGACAGGCCAATCTCCCCAGGTTTTATCAGGTTTTCCTTCCAAACCAGAGCCCCTTCACTTACTCTAGCTGCAAAGCATGAGCATACAGTTGGTACCACGTGAAGGTAGGTGTTGAGTGTGAGCAGGAGACGATTATGGACAGCTAGACTTACAAAATTGCTATCTGTACATACAGCAAGGAGAGCGTAGAATGAAAAAAAAAACAGGGGATGGGTAAAGTTAAGATATATAGATCAAATACAAAGAGGTGATGAGGGAAAAAGTCAAGCAAAGCAAGCTGGAGGTGTGCATCAAGACACCTTATCAATTAACAATTACTGCTAAGAAAAATATTGATATTGAGGGCCATGCGAAGCTCCCACCATGGCTCTCAGTGCATTAATTGTGTCTAATAAATACTATATGTATATGTTACAACTTCTATGTACTATTACTACTATGTAGGATTTGTGAGTGAGTGGATTTCTATTTGTTTTTAAGCTTCAAGAATGACCTAGAATAATTTCATATAACTTTCAAAAGGGTGCCTCCTGTCCCGGTCTGCCCTAAACTTTCAAACGGACATCTCCTACCCCCCATACTCTAAGGCTAGGGGGATAGTGGCCCCCGCCCCCCTTAATCCTGTGGTTCCGACATCACTGTGGAGGCTGCCTCCATGCTCAGATAAATCTCAATTTTATCTAAATATACACTGTGTAAGGATTTCAATTCTACTACAGAACAATGCAATCTGGCTGTACTTAGTTTTTGCATATATTTCCATTTTTAGACAAATGACATGGCCAAATGGTTTTGAGTAGAATGTATTTGACATTAAGATTAATTAAATGAGGGAAGTCAGACAAGATTTGGAAATACAACTAAACCTTCATGGCAGCGATTCCTACTTGACAGTAAATTTCAATCTAGTTTAAGAGGATCCAATTATATTTGTTTAACTGAATTGCACTTGTCTAAAATTGCAACACACTTGAATTAAATCTGCATTTCACTTAAAAAGAGCTCTCGGTCTCTTAGTCTCTTTTGCTTAATCAAGAAAAGTTTGAAATAACACAGGTCTAATTTTTGATACTCTTGTCAATGAAAATGTAGTTAAGTTGTTGTTGTTGTTGTTTGTTGATGTTTAACTGCACCGCAACAGTCAGAGTCAAATTTGCCAAAAGGGTGTTAGAAAAGTAAGGTGCAAGAGTTAGAACGATATGAATAATAAATAAATTGTTTGTTTGATGAGGGCTTAATGGCACCACGACAACGAGGGTCAAATTGTGCCTGAGAGGTTAGATCATTCTAGAAGTAGGAAGGAAAGAAAACAGCAGGAGAATGAGAGAAACACAAGAACTAAAAGTCAGAAAGCTGGGATTGAGAAAGGAGGTGCATGGGTGAGAACAAATTTTCAGAGGGGAAGGGGGGGGGGTGGAAGAGGACTAAATATGGTTGTAGAGGGAAGCAAGATGAAAGAAGGAGATAATCTTATCCAGAGGATTTTTCTGGAAGAACTTGGCAATTGAGTTGTGGGGAGCGAGAGAAACTCTGGGAAGGTTGCACAAGAGGAAAGCAAGGAGAACGTGATGGACTATGAGGGTGCAATGGCAATTGTTGCAGAGGGGTTTAAGGGGAGCCAATAAGGAGGTGGGAGTGAGTGAGGTGGTTGTGACCTATTCTAAGACGGATAATATGTCGATAGAGAGAGGTTGTTGATGGTGGGTTTGATCAGAATGGTGGGCTGGATGACGTGGAGTTTGTTATCAATTTGGGAGTCCCATGAGGTTGCCAGCGGTCATGAACAAGGGAAGCGATAAGCACTTTGATGTCAGAAAGGGTTTGGGAAATGGGGTAGGGGGGAGGTTGAGGGCAAGCTTAGCAGCTGCATTAGCCCTGTCATTGCCAGGGATGCCAACATGGCTGGGTATCCAGAAGAAAAGAATACTTTTCCTGCAGAGGGTGGGCGATAGGAGTTTACAGAGGAGGAGGTAGGATGTGAAGTTATCCCATTTAAGATTGAGTAAAGAAGAACAGCCTTGAGTCGGAGAAGATGGCAAAGTGGCTGAGCGGAGAGTACTCAATGAAGTTGAGGGCGAGGAGGATGGCCTTTACCTCAGCTGAAAAAATTACAGAGTAGTCAGGAAGTCTGCTACTGAGGGTGATGTGTTGGATGACAGCAGCAGCAGCAGCTGTCTTGTTGCCTTCCTTGGAGCCATTAGTATAGATGGAGGTGTAGTTTGAGAGTTGGTCTTTGATTTGGTTGTGGAGATTGATGAAGAGGTTAGGGTAGATTTGGGTTTTGTGATCAGTGGAAAGGCCCAGGTGGATAGAAGGGGGTGGCCCAAAGAGGAAAAGTGGGCCAGGAGAAGATGCCAATAGTGATGCCGAGATGGAGGTCTAATTTAAGGGTAAGCTAAATCGAGGGGATATGGAGTCCTATCAAAGAGGGTGGAGAAATTGGGGTACCTAATGAGCTTATAAACAGGGTTCTGGGTGTTGGTGAGGACTATAAAAGCATAGGATAGGCTAAGCTTTCTACATCTAAGTAGAAAGTTGGGTTCGTTGGCTTTAACATGAAAGTTGGTGATTGGGGAGGTCCTGTAGGCATCCAGACAAAGCCTGACGGCTTCATTTTAAATGGTGTGTTGATGTGGTTCAGGTATGAGTTGTGAGCGACACAGTAGACAATATTGCCATGGTCAAGCTTGGCACGAATGGTGAGCCTGAATATTTTGAGGAGAGCATGGCGATTTGCACACCAAGTGGTGTTGGAAAGGAGGCGGAGAATATTGAAGGAGCTGTTGCATTTCTGTTTCAGGTTAGTGATGTGTTGCTTGTAGGAGAGCTTGGGGTCTAGAGTTAAATCCAGGAACTTTGTGTGTTCAACTTAAGGGATGCGATTGTCATTGAGCACGAGGTTTGGGTTGGGTGGAGGTTGTTGAAATGACAGAAGTGCATGCAGACTGTCTTGTCTTTGGAGAATTTAAAACCATTATTGTTGCACCAGACTTGCAGCTGGTTGAGGCCAAGTTAGAGTCTATTTTTGACAAGAGGAAAATAGGGGAGGAGTAGAAGATGGTGAAGTCGTCCACGTAGAGGGTACGTTTGATGTTGGGGCCAAGGTTGTCCGCGATGTCATTAATGCTCAGGTTGGAGAGAGTGGGGAGAGGTGCTGCCTTTGGAGACGCCCTCTTCTTAGGGGTAGGGCTTAGAGAGGGTGTGGCCAATACGAACTTGGAACTGCCTGGGTGAGAGGAAGTTTTGAATAAAGATGGGGAGGTGGCCCCTTAAGGCCAATGGTGTAAAGTTTGCGGATAATGCCGTATTTCCAAGAAGTGTCAAAAGCTTTCTCGAGGTCGAAAAAGATGGCATTAAGGTGTTCCTTTTTTGCAACAGATTCCCGGATAGTGGTGTCGAGCGTAATTAACTGGTCTAATAATTAAAGAAGCAAATAGAGGTAAGAAAAGGGGAGGAATAGAAAGGTGGGATAGAAAAGAAAGGGAGTGTGGGTAAGAGTTAGATCAGGTGGAATAAGTTGCAGTTGCGGAGGAAGTTGATGATGTTAGAGGAGGGATTGTTATTGAAGAGATCAGAAATGGAAGTGGAGAAGGAGAGGAGAGATCTGGAGTTCCGAAATAAGAGACAGCTTAAGAGGATATGCTTGATCGAGAGACTAGTGTTGCAAGTGGGTATACAGGTGTAGGAGAGCTGGAAAGGAGGAAGGAGTGGGTGAGAAAGGAGTAACTGAGGCAGATGCGGGTGACAACAACGTCCTCCCTATGATTGTGACTGTGCAGAGGAGGGTTGGTCCCAACTTTGGGATTGATAGTGTGAAGTTTGTTACTGGTCTCAAGATTCCAGAAGTCTTGCAGGTCTTCCTGAGGTAGCTAGAAATGGTGAAGCGGAAGTCAGAAAGTGGAATAAGGATATGTGAAATGTGGTTCGACAGAGCATTGTTGGCAGCTCTGTCAGCCCTCTCATTGCCGGGGATGCCGACGTGGCTGGGGATCCAGAAAAAGATAATTTTCTTCCTATGTCAGACACCTTTTAAATGTGATGCTTATGGAAATGAAGGAACTTAAAATGAAGTAATGCTTACATCACATTTTGTGCCTATTATTTCCTATCGTTAATACTGAAGGACATTCACCCACTGCATACAATCCAACAAACACACATAATGCAATGCTCAGAAATATGATCTGTGCCCCCATAGGCTTGATTTAGATATGCAAGGGGCACTTTTTCCCCCATTTTTCATATTTGTATCTTTCGTATGGTATTTTTTTGTATTAAAGTATTACTTTATTATTCGCCCCATCCCCACCCCCAAGAATGAAAAAGATATGAACCATACCGAGTTCGAATTGATTATCAAATTTCCTGACGAATTATGGTGCCGAATATCTTTGCATGAAAAATTGCGACAAAAATAATATTAATGTAGTGAATAAAAGTTGATATACTCCTTTATTTTGCAATTTAATGTACTTTTCATTGCACAAAACATTTTAGAGCACATATTTACCACATATACTGTTGTTTACTCAAGAAATCTAAAACAATAACTAAAAATGTTAATGATTTTTTTTTTCTCCAGTAAAAGGACATGATCAATCCAGGGGAGAGAACTGGAAATGTGCCCTCACACGTTTGGTGAAGTTGGAAAAGAGTCCCATCCCTTTGGTGAATAGCGCACTTAAAATCCAAAAAGTGTTTAAATTTAAATTAAATAGATGGATTTCAGAAAGAAAAAACAATGTAAAAAGAAAAAAAAGAAATGCGTATTTTCATAATAAACTGTATTAATCTTAAAACATCATTGAAAACCCTAGAATTGAGCTTTCTTTATGTTTTGCTTTAATTCCAACCTACTTTTTTTTCTCTTATTGAAAAATTAGAACACTATCAAATTCAAACGGTGCCTTTAAATTTTGTGCCCCTCTAAATTTGAAATTCTTTGATCTATTGCCCCTTAATCAGTTATATGATGGAGGCACTGTAGTCTATCACCTCCTCCTACATGATAAGGGTACGATAAGCAACACTTTACATCCCTGTATGTTTAATATAATCCTAAAATCTTCAAAAAATGTTATGACAAAATTAGCTTTGCAAAGAATTTTCAGCCTGATTTTTAATTCTAATAATACCATTCCATTAATCAATATCTAAGATTTTTATATTATATACAATCCACATACCTCTTTAAATGTTCAGCAATCATCTTAAATTAACTCACTACTAACTTAACTCTCCTTTGAATAACTCTCTATTTGCCTAATTCATTATTAATTTAATCTGAGAAATAATGGAACTCACACTGATTTTGAGAAATATTGCATGCCCACTATCTTCCTTTTAGAGTCATAATTCTCCTCCCCCCCCCCTCCCAATCCCCTCCCTTCCTCCTCACATCATGTAAAGAAATGAATTAGGTGTAGATGTACATATGCTGGCCTGGAAAATTCTTAGGTGCCAGACCAAGAAATTCTACAGTAAAAATGAGGGCGCCATTTGTAAAATACTAACTATAATTTTTATGTATGTGCAAGGTGAATTCATTTAACTGCTTAAGCCACTGTAAAGGAAATTAAATTGCATAGCCTTTGTTAAATGTTTAATTGCATACAAATCTAAATTAAAAGATTTTAATGAATTAGGTGCATTTTTCAGCATTTCAATGCTCCTTTAACAGTCTTTGTTAACTTCCTAGCAAAAATAATGCTCACAGTAAATTCAATCAAGATACTATCATGTTATTACTTCTTCATGAGAAGTTTTTACTTACATATTTATTTGCTTTTTAGAAACTTATTTTTTTTTGGGGGGACATACACAATATAGAATAGGCCTCCCTGTCCCCTAGGGGACCCCACCTGAGCCTATATAAGTGTCTAAACAATTATACCAAAAGCTGTTCAAAAGGTACAGTGGCGTGCCACATTTCATCAGTGTCACATAAGAATGCGTAGTATTCTATAAGGGAGTAAAGTTGAAGTGGAAGGTGTCTTTTCTAATGGGACAATTATTCAACCTTTTGCAAACCAGTTTCCCAAAATCAATCAAAAATTACAAAAACAACAGACAAATAGGCGACTTTAAATTCTATTCTCAAAAAAGTGACACTGGTTAATGCTTAAGCAGCTGACTAATATTCTGAAGGAAGTATCTTTTAATAAGTGCGTTGTTTCTTCGCAATGTGTTGCGGCATGATCATACATACTGTAGGTCAAGGTTCATACAAACAGTTATTCCCTGATTCAACAGTTATTCAGTTTGCTTGGACTTCGTTTCCCTTATTCCTATTCTCCAAGCCTGTCTGCTTGTCTTGTGAACTTAGGTTTCAAATACTACTTACATACACCTGAGAAGCTGTCTAAATAAACAACTGTTTGCTTATATAACATGCACGTTTCACTTCATGCTCTAGTAAAGCTTCTGAAATAATATTAAACTTTGTTCAGTTTCATAAACAGTTTGGTTCATACCGCCAATAAGTCCCCCGATCGGGAGGCTCAAGCATGCGCACTGAGCCTACAGTGATATATGAAAGCCACCATTTTTATTGCGGAGTTTCAGTCATATACACTTATCAGTTATTTCATTGTTTGTTACAAAGTTTGCTTTGTTCATGTTAATTTCACAAAAGTAAAACAACTTTGTTACTATCATGTAGTTATTGCTAAATAATTTTCTTAAATCCCCAAGTTATTTCTCATAATTTCAAAAACCTTATTAAAATGTGACTGCCTAACATAACACATAATCAGAGTTCATCACTTTTCTTCAAATTTCTCGAAAACCGCACGGTAAATTTTAAAAGCACACAGTGAAAAGATCATTTATGCCATTATTTTAAATCATAAAGAAAATTTTAACCTTCAATGGTTGAGTTTCCCACACTCGAAATGTGTCTGATTCTTATGTTATTCCTATACAAACTTTGAATTTGGATAGATGCATTTTAGGATACTTCTGTAAAGGATCCCCAATCAGGAGAACAAAACTGTTCTCCCGATCGGGGTATGAACCAGACAGATAAACCAAACAATCAGCTATTACACAAGAATATTATCATCTTTGCCAATGCATAAGGAATGTATGTTTCACATACATCATCATTCTACACCACTTGATCGTTCTTGATATATTGTCAGTTTACAAGCTTTTGTCACAGAAATATGTGCGTATGCCCAAACCCATACATACAACAGCTATCATGACTGTGAAATTAAATCATGAAATGAAAATGAAATACTTAACACAAAGATATACTTGTTCTGCCCCTCTTGCAAAGATCTCAGAGCTAAGCCCTGCTCCTCTCAACCCCTAGCTATTTTATACCCTTCCTTCCCTACCCTTATTTACTGACTAATCTATGTGTCCCTTTCCCTCAAATTCAAACTTTTCAGTACCACTTTCTTGGTATATTTGATTCCAGGATCTTCAAAGAAATTTTTCAATCTTTTAAAGAAGTAAAAATTAAACTGCAAAAACTGGTGACATTAAAGCTTTGATTGTTTTCAAATAATGGCTCTTTCTACTGTACATATTAAATGCCATCTCTATGACTACAATGATACAATATTGAAGCACAGAGATTATGCCTTTAAATTACCCATTACTGATGAATGATAATGCAGCCGTTGCTTCTCTATATCAAACACTGAATCTTATTTATGTCATGTTGAAATGTCATTGGTTCAAGTAAGTTCACAAGATTATCATTGGTGGCCTAATTCAAATATCAAAATTAAAACCATTTTTACAAACTTGGGAATGGGACAATAACATTAATTTAATTAAAACACTCAGTTGGTGTTAGTCACTGAATTCTTTTATTAGTCTGGAAAAACCATGATTTTAAGGATCACTCAGAAGTCTCAGATCCTTAATATTAGGGATAATTGTTGCAAAGCAGGTCTCCATTTAAGCCTATTACTCAGAATACACCACACATCCCATACATTTTTACTATGTACAGAAACAATGTAACATTGTAGAAAGTTTACACACATTGAAAATCAAAGAAAGGTGGGCATCTCTATTTAGATTTTTAAAAGAGGGATTCAGCAGCAAGATTCATTAAGTAAAATCACTCTTTTGGTCTGCATATTCCTATGTATACTTTATATAACATGATCACATGGTACAAGTGGGTTTTATTTAATAATGTTGATATAATGTTACCCTGTAATTGTTGTCCAAAATAAAGTAAGCACTGTTGATGTTAACTGTTGTTAATGGCTTTCAACTCATGAAGAACAATATAGACCTTTTCATATCGGAATCAGTAATTTCCATACAACTAATTTAATTAATGTCACATGGCTGAGATTCACATGTCCATAATGGACCAACCATATATCAAAGGAATCTTATTGACCAATAAAATACTGGAGGAATCTTGGCCGTCTGCACAATTCACGCATGGTATGGGACCAAGTAATATGCGCACGTATTGCTGCTTAAATTTTTTCATCAAACCTGCACCTGATTGGTTGGGAAACAAAGGAAAAGTCCCCCAGCATTTGATTGGTTGAAGTACTAAAGAAATCACGTTCGACTAGACTCGGTTTGAAAAGGTCTATAAGCGCCAGCTGTTAGTTGAACTGTTAAAGCTAAATCCATCCAAGCCATCAGGCCTAATATCCCTGGTTTCCATGGTGCAAGCGGATGAGAGCCAATGACTCTCCCTGGATGAGACGCCAGTCCATCACAGGTTAACTCTCCTGGTGTTCAGTTTCACAGCCTGAGTGGCGCTGAAGTAAGCAGGATAAAGCGCCTTCCCAAAGGTCACAACACAGCTGCTTGACCAAGAATCAAACTA
Source organism: Chiridota heheva (assembly GCA_020152595.1). Taxonomy (NCBI): domain Eukaryota; kingdom Metazoa; phylum Echinodermata; class Holothuroidea; order Apodida; family Chiridotidae; genus Chiridota; species Chiridota heheva. Next base: position 589,106 of record JAIGNY010001034.1, on the reverse strand, counting down.
GGTACTTTTGTTTTGAACACAGACTTCCAGTCCAAGTCATCATATTTTACTCCTTTATTCTAAAATTCGCCTTAAATTAGAAATCCTTATTTTTTCATGATCCTGGAAATTATGGTTTCTCCCAGATTATATTCTTGCAGAAATGTAGTAAAATGAGAAACAGCTTACATAAGTACTTTCCAATAGTGACCACATATTTCCCTTAATTAATCCATCATTTTCATGTTCATTCTAATTATGCCCTTACATAACCAAATAGTTGCTGGTACTTGTTGTTCAAACTTTGTTTTAACCTGTGCAGAGTATATTTACAGTTAGTGCAGAGTATATTTACAGTTAAGTACAAAATAGTGGATGATTGGGGATCCTCAGAAAGCTGAGAAAAGCTAAGTAAAGAAGGATCCCCTGATTAACACTTGTAACAAAGTTAAGCAATATAACATAGATTCAGCAGTTAGGGGAAATGAAATTTGAGTACTAAAGGAACAATGAACAAATACAGTAAAACAAAGTTTTTACTTTGAAAATATAATTTTCAAACAGCAAGGCAAAAAAACCACAACAAACGGTAGAGCAAGAAAACCACAACATCAATGGATATAGTAGCTCAACATATATCTTGAGGCAGATTTTAATGGTGGCACACTATAGTGGAGTTTAGTGGTGTAAGGAGGGCCAGATATGATGGCAGTATTTGTAAGTAATGAGTAATGGCCAGGCTACCCTGCATTGATGTTGAGCTAAACACACTTTTGAGGCCTGCTAGATCTTACTCAGGAAATGCAGCCTTAACTTGCGCTTAAATAAAAGAAATATATTCAAAGATTTAATAGAATCTGGTGATGAATTATATCTTAGTACAGCAGAGTATTTGATATATTGTTGACTTATACAGTATACTTATAAACAAGGACTGAAGAATAAGAGATAAATAGATTTACGAGTATCATAGTGATGATAAGAAGGAAAAACTTAACATTTAGGAAATGTTATACACAAATATAGGTGTTATCAATGAGTTCATAGAAATTCTGGAAAAGAGGTTTTTATGGCTAATGTATGGAACACCATTATAATGCAAAGCTTTCTTTGTGCACTGTATTGTTTTTCTTAATATTCGAAATATCTGTACTTGTCTTGAATATCATACCAAAAAAGACCTTAAGAAGGTAATATAAAGAGAAATATTCAACAATGAAATATATGATAATGAATTGAATATAAATCATGAAGAAAACAAATTCTGTTTTGAGTTAAGATTTATAGTTATTAATGCAATTAAAGAACTAAAGAGTTTCCATATTTATTTAAGCACTGTTAAATTTATCTAGCAAAAAATATTTCCTCTGTGATATAAATTCTACGAATTTGAGTCTCATGTTCATTCTTTGTCTCATTTGAATAGTAATAACTGGCATGGAAATTCTACAGTAACAAACTTACCTGTATTATCCCTTAAATAATGAAGCTGGGGTAGCTACAATTCTCAATAAATCCTCCAATATCAATTAAACAGGCCACAATACACATTTTTACTCAAAATTAAAGATGTGTAAAATGATTTTGAGAAGGAATACATTTAAAATTCACAGAACCTATTTGTCTCATTGTTGTCTCTCAAAAGCAGATTCCTTATAAACAATGGAAGTCTCTAAAGTCTGCAATTCATTTCTCCACCAAAACAATAAAACCAAACTTAGCACACAACAATCTCTCCGGCCTGCCACACATGTACATTGCAAACATCTTCTTAATCATAGATTAAACATAGATACAAAGTGTGCCTAGTACAGGTTTCATTTTAATCGCCAACTTTGCAAAAAAGTGCTTTCTTGGAATTCAGAAGTATTGTGCATGCTCCTGGGAGTCATATTTCATTTACTAACATTATACAGTATGAATATCAAACATATTAAAAAATGTAATATGATAACACAAGAGTTTCATTATCCTGGAAGATCTGAAACAGAGAGAGAAGAAAAAGATAAGAAAAGCAATTTTTCCCATTCTGGTCATATTTTTGCACAAATGGGAGTGAAAACATGTACAGTACAGAACTGTAGCATGTATTGTTTTCATAGCATGTTTACACATATTTATACAATGCAAACAAAAATACTTACTTCTGTTCATTAGTGATCATCATTGAAACTATACATGTGGATACTATATTTGGAAGCACAGAAATTACAGTAGCTAAATTGCTTTAAAATCATATTAGCAACAAATTCATACAATTACCAGTAATTTACCAGGACAGCCATCCACTCATTTCTGGGCTTCTGCGGCCAAAGGTAAAGAAGCCTTCCAGCCCATATTATACCCTTTAAGATCCTTGTTGACTAACACTGACCATCTTACATCGTTTTGAAATCTCAGGCATTAATTTGCAAACTTTATACAAATTTTGTGATGTATTACTAGCCGACCTTGGTATACCAGTGACCGATAGGCAGCAATCATGGGGAACATGTTCCCTCCAATAATTTTGTTGGGGAGGACAAATATGCTTATGTCCCTCCATAAAGAAATAAGCCTTATATAATGCCTTTATGGCTGGCTACACCCATCTGGGTTTGTTCCCCATCCCCCCCCCCTCCCCTCCAATGTTGGAAAGAAATCGCCGCCACTGCATTCACCTACAAATTAAGCTTGGGTAAATATATTGCTATTTCGATATATTTTTATATTGACTCATATCAGTACATGGCCGATATTAAGTTCAAGGGTCATATCGATATATCGATTTTAATCAATGTAGATATTTTTAAAGTATAATGTGTGTTTATTTGAAGAATTCTATTTTGCTATGATTTCTGTTAATTTACACATGAAGTTTCATTTGATTTTTTTGTGCTGAGATGAAATGACCTCATACAGAACAGTGACTATGATTGAAGTATGATGTCATATAATTTGCATAAATATATCGCTATTCTTTAGGATATATCGATATAGTATAATGATCAATATTTCCCAAGCTCAACTTATTACAAACACACTCATTCAAGCCTGTTCACCTTTCATGATATTTTACATTATATTGTAAATGAAGTATTCAAAATTCTATTTTTCTTTAAAGATGTCAAGTTCTGCAAAGATTTCAAACATTTTGGTAGAAACGATTGGTAGCAAAATAGGCATCACATCTTCATACTCCTTATTTTTTGGTGAAATTTTGAGCTTACAACCCATTAGATATATCAAAAGAATAAAGGCTGTTACACACCGAACGCAACGCGGCAAGCAATCTTTTAAACAAAATTGAATAAAACAAAGGAAAAGAAACATTTTGACCTCGTGTTTTCAGAGAAGCATCGTCATCGCATGGCTATTCAGGATGATAACTGAAAATTGATTGAAAGGGCCTTTCTACGCCCATTAAAGCAAAATCGTGCCCCACTAAAGTGAATTTTTCCAGTTTGAACAAAAAAGCATTTCTGACAAATTTTCATTATCATCAGAAAGCTTCAATTGTAAACTTCATCGTGTGTAAGCAAAATCAAAGCATCTTATGATATTTGTTTCCTGTATGATTATCTAAAAATCGCTCGCCGCGTAGCATTCAGTGTATTACAACCTTAATACAGCAGGGTCCAGAGTTACTATGATGGCAGCACTCTGCTGAGATTTACCATCTTTATCAACAAAATATTTCAATTATTGAAAAAAAGTCAATTAATCTAATTTTAAAAAGATATATTAACAAGGCATAGCAAAATGATACAAATTCCATCAAAACTTGCATTGCACACATACTAACAAGCCATTACCTCACCAAATTGTTCAGATAATTGGCAATACGAGAATCTCAGAAGCCCATACATCAGTACATGCAAATTGCTACAGTTATTCAGTAAGTCACAAGGGGGAGCGACCATTCCCACTGCTCCCCTCTGGTTATGTGTCTGTCGTTTATAGATAAATGGGGCAAATACAAATTTTCGTCTGCCAAATTTGTCTTAGACCCCACAAATTTGCACTGATACATTAGGTTTCTATCAATAGTTCCTGCTAATCTGTAAATATCCTTACATTCCGGACAATTTTCTTCAATTTTCGGAAAATATCACTTCATTTTCAGGAAATTTTTATCAATATTCAGAAAAATTTCCCTTATTTTCTGACAATTTTCTACAACTTCCTTCCTTTTCCGACAATTTTTGGAAAGTTTTGCCAAAAATTTGCCAACATTCTTCAATGTACCTCCACTCTTGTTTAAACAGTTTCTTTTTTCACCTTCCCTATTTTTTTGACACCCCTCCCACCACTCCCCCAGACTGACTAAATTACTGACCTCAACTAACCTTCACATCCACCATTTTACCACAGCTGTCTGCTGTCCTTATTACTGCCCATTCTGGCATGTGGGCCAGCATGCCTGTGGGAGAGTGAGAGTATTAGATCTTGATCTTTATGGCTCAACACCCCAGGTGGGGTAAAACGAGTCAGGTGTGTGTGGTGCAATCAATGGCACCAAAATGTTTTTTAAGTTGGGGAGCAACCATATATTGCCGTGGGGTCCAAGGGCCCACTAAAGGCCCAGGCCCGGAAGCTCTGCGGTTTTAGGCTTAAATCTAAGTAACAAGCCATTACCTCACCAAATTGTTCAGATAATTGGCAATACAAGAATCTCAGAAGCCCATACATCAGTACATGCAAATTGCTACAGTTATTCAGTAAGTCACAAGGGGGAGCGACCATTCCCACTGCTCCCCTCTGGTTATGTGTCTGTCGTTTATAGATAAGTGGGGCAAATACAAATTTTCGTCTGCCAAATTTGTCTTAGACCCCACATATTTGCACTGATACATTAGGTTTCTATCAATAGTTCCTGCTAATCTATAAATATCCTTACATTCCGGACAATTTTCTTCAATTTTCGGAAAATATCACTTCATTTTCAGGAAATTTTCATCAATATTCAGAAAAATTTCCCTTATTTTCTGACAATTTTCTACAACTTCCTTCCTTTTCCGACAATTTTTGGAAAGTTTTGCCAAAAATTTGCCAAAATTCTTCAATGTAACTCCACTCTTGTTTAAACAGTTTCTTTTTTCACCTTCCCTATTTTTTTGACACCCCTCCCACCACTCCCCCAGACTGACTAAATGCCTGACCTCAATTAACCTTCACATCCACCATTTTACCACAGCTGTCTGCTGTCCTTATTACTGCCCATTCTGGCATGTGGGCCAGCATGCCTGTGGGAGAGTGAGAGTATTAGATCTTGATCTTTATGGCTCAACACCCCAGGTGGGGTAAAACGAGTCAGGTGTGTGTGGTGCAATCAATGGCACCAAAATGTTTTTTAAGTTGGGGAGCAACCATATATTGCCGAGGGGTCCAAGGGCCCACTAAAGGCCCAGTCCTGGAAGCTCTGTGGTTTTAGGCTTAAATCTAGGTAAATTTTGCATATTAAAACTAACAAATTCAATAATAAGTTAAAGATGCTAACCAATTGGGCCAAAACTCTCATTTCACCTTCCCATGGTACCGGTTGGAAGGTAAAATGGATAAATTATTGAAACCATATTGAAAAATTTGAAGGGAAATTTAGTAAAATTAAAGAAAAATTATAAGAAATTTGGGTGAAAAATGGCAAGATTTCCCCTCAAAGTTGAAGAAAATTAGCAAAATTTCTAAGAAATTGAAAAAACTGCCTGAGAATAAGCCAAAGATTCCCAAAATTGAGCAAACTTTAAGTTATGCTTCCCAATAATTAAAGAAAAATTTCCCCAAAAATCTACAAAACTTGTCCAAAAAATGATGGAAATATCCCAAAAAATGAAGGAAAATTTGTCCCGATTAGCAGTAGCTTGAATGTTGATAGAAACTTCATTAACCAGTAAATTGTTTCCGCTTGTAATCAGGAAATTTTTGGGGTCTTTACCCCCACCCCTGAGGACACCCTAAATTCCTACACCCCTGATGCTGATCTATCCTTTGCTAAAATGTCATCATTTTTATTTGGGATGATGGCTATCTGCCATTGAAGGCCTTTTATGTAAGATCGAGCGATGTCAGAACCACAGGGGCAGGTGCCATTTAAAAATGTATATTATTAAGAAACAAATTGTTCATAGTTTAGCACTACACTTGCAGGAATTTAACACTAAATTACTGGAACCATAGGTGGCAGAACCAAGGGACAATTAGTGTAACCATAGGTGGTGGAACCGAGGGACAATTAGTGTAACCATAGGTGGCGGAACCGAGGGACAATTATTGTAACCATAGGTGGCGGAACCGAGTGACAATTACTGGAACCAGAGGTGGTAGAACCAAGGGACAATTACTATAACCATAGGTGGCGGAACCGAGGGACAATTACCAGAGGTGGCCCACACACTTTTCCCAAAGTTAAGCTGGGGCCAAACAACCCTTCAATGGACTATTTCATTCTGAAAAACAAGGCATTTGCATCTGCTAACGTTTATTTTTCCTGCTTATAATTTAGTGGTGCATTTTTTGAATGGAGCCCTGAGACAAACTTATAGCGATGTATGTCCAGCCCCTTCATGCCCTTGTCATTATACTGACGTGCCCTCCTCCACCTCATTTGCAAAGTTAAAACTTGTAGTGCTTATTTTCAGAAATAAAAGTATTCTTTCAAATATTTAAAACAAATCCTCTAAGATCTTTTTGTTGACAGATTAAAGAAAGTATTGCTAAGTTGCTACAGTATGTTCAAGCTACCCAATCTTCAACAGTGGAGCACTTTTAATTTGTCCAGGGGAAAACAATTGGGGCCCTTGTCACTGACTTGCTGAAGACTGAGCTGCTGAGTGTGAAACTGAGAAAATGATGAAAAGCCTCCTGAACCATATCAAAGACCCTTAGTTCTGTACTTGCTTTTAACATTGTTTGGGACATTAGATATTTTGAATCATGATCAACACAAGGGACTAATTGTGATGTAAATAATTTTGATTTCAAGACTTATAATCTTTAAAATTCCCCATTCTTGTAGATCTTCGTATGATATTTTCCTACTTTCCCTAAATATCTTGATCTAACAGTCTAAAATATGCAAATTACAGTACTGATGTGAGCAGTTTGACACCGGCGAGTTTTTTTAGCGTTTTACCAGCGTTTTACCGGCGCTTTACCGGTGTTTTATCGGAGCTTTACCAGGGCTTTACCAGGTGCTTTACAGGCGAGTTTGAAAATGACAAAATCGGGAGATATTGTGTTCAGTTTCACAAGCCACCGCCACTTACGAAACAATTTAAATTAGTGTCGTTATAACATAGTGTTATTATAACAAAAATATTGCCGTGCCTGTTCAGTTAAGTAATTAATAAAAGGTCTGAATTGAGTGAAAACGTTCGACAACATTGAAACGCAATGTGAGTTTGAAACATCATACCAAAGTATCATTAGGGCCTACATGATTAGTATGTGAACATCACATCAGAATATTCACATCGGAATATTCACATCGGAATATTAGTAGAAAATCACATCAAAATAATTAAATTCATTCATGAATTTAATAACAACAAGTTATGATTTTGAATTATAAAACAAGCTTAAACCAAATCAAAACAATCCCCTATGGAAATAAAGTTTCTACTTTCCTTCCAGCTTAGTGTTTTCCTTTTCAATGTGCAGATTAATTTTAGTCGCTAGTGTATATTGCTTGTACTTTTTTTCCTTTTCTCTTATTTTTAATTGCAATATTTTGTAGTCTACATTTGTGTATGTAATTTCAATCTCGGTGAAATAGATACATGTACTGTATAACCAATAATTTTAAGCAAACATTTTTGCCAAATAATTGATGGAATATTTATTAGCCCCAGTTAATGGCCGCCAAGCTAATGTATAGCAAATTATTACCACATATCACATCGCAGTAGTATAAAATATACTTTTGAACACAAAATCATTAAAGCTGTGTCAGAAAAACAACAAAATATCTTGTTCAATGATATGCTGCCCAGCGTCCCCCTTCACATATTACTACTTCTGGGTGGTTTATAGCCTGGCGACAGGTATCCTCGAACTCCTCCACCACGCGGCGCTAATTGTAAAAGACAAGTTTTACTGCATGCATGACACTTTTATGTAAACATTCAAAATGGAGGAAAGCCATAAAAAAAGACTAATACCAAAACCAGGAGAGGGGGTGGACATCTAGCATTTTGTGAAGTGAGAAATATGAGGAAATTCACTGAGCATGGGAGGGGATGATAGAAGCATCTCCTTATCTTTATTCAGGAAAACAAATCATGAAAATGGGGAGGGGGAAGGGACAATATCATATACCAAGTGTGTTTTCACAGTAAAAAGAATGTTTGGTGGTCAAATTTGCCGTTTGAAACCTGCAAATGGGGAGATCTTAACAAAAACCATGGCACTGCCGCCCGCCCACACCCCACCCCTACCCACCCCCTTCTTCCTATTCGTAATACTTCCATTTTTTGTGGAGAAATTTAAGAAAATGGGGGAGGGGACAATACGATCTACAAAATTATTTTTCATAAAAGAGAATGTCCCCACCCCAAATTTAATAGTTTAAAGATCCCAGTTTGTCGGCTTCAACTTGCAAAAGAGCTAGGACATCCACTCCCTTGCCGCCCTTGCCTTCCCTGCCCCTTCTTGCTGTCGTAATACTTTAATTTTTGTAGAGAAATTGAAGAAAATTGGTGAGGGGACAAGATAATCTACCAAATTATGTTTTCATACAGGAGAATGCCCCCACCCTAAATTCGATAGCCTGATAATATTAAATTAAACATGTAGAAGAAGGAATCACTCTGGAGTACCCCTCCAAATCACTGTTAACCGCTGTGATCCCCTGTCCCTTACCTATAACCACCAAACTCAAGTTTATGTCTTTAGACTTCAAATATTTGGAAGACAACATGAAAATCAGGAGGGGGCATATACCTTTGTAAGTATTTCCCTTTACATGTGCCAATCTTAATTAATTGGACCACACTAGGCCAAAATCCAGACGCAGCTGGCGTCAATTTGTAAACAAATCTGTCAAAGGTGCTGGGAATGGGGCAGAGGCATCATTTATAATTTTTGAGAAGTTTGCCGTGTTTTTGCAGTATGTGTTTCATAGAGATAATGTTGTTGGAGTTTATTGTTCGTAAGTTTTGGGTAAGAATTATAATATTTCTGTTGGAAGGAAAGACATTTTTGCACGATCTGATTTATAAAGAAATAACTCTGCACCTGGGTGTATCAAATAGTAGGAACTACATGTATGTTTCTGTTTACTTACGTCACTGATTTCGAACTTTCAGACATAGATTTTGATGCGTTCTTTTCAACATTGGAGGTCTACACTGAGCAAAGAGTGCTTAGTTCAGAATTGTATTTGTTCTCATTTTATTATATTTTCTATTCTTTTCTTTGGCACTTCACTTTTACTGTATATAGAACTACATATTAAAAAGTTTTTGACAACATTTCTAATATTTTGGTAGAAATATTTGAAGAGTTAAAATTTTACCCGACTATTTGGAATACTATTTATTTTGAAATAAAACATGGAAATTTCAGCAAGTTAAACTTTTTAATTCGTTTATTTTAGATATTAATTGATTCATTTTCATGCCCGCCAATAGTGCAGGTTCCTTACTTTTCAGGTTGTAATTTTTTGTTGAACTTATTGAAAATAAATAATGATCATAAATCTACGTAGTACACTCTGCATTGTCGCTACCAATTTATTGTGGGCTGAACTGTGTCCTTTAAAATACATGTGAAATGAAATATTTAATTTTGCTTAAAACAGCAATTTGCATCAGTTTAAAAGTATTATCTGAACTAAAGACATTAAGTGAAATTTGCAGGTTCGGTACGTGTGCTGACGTTAAATATTTCACACAGTAGGCCAAAGATTTTCCTCTCTGAAAGAAATAAGAGTTGTGATTGAAAAATATTGCTCGTGATAGTATCTTTGTATTTAAAAATTAAATCGCAAGTTGCATGAAAACTAATACCACTTTTTGGCTTCGAGAATGAGTTTTTTTCGGCGCTTTACCGGTGACATTACCAGCACTTTACCGGTGTTTTACCGGCGCTAAAATTACCGGCGCAATTGTCAAACTGCTCGCATTGGTACTGTAGTTGGCTGTAAATTTAAGAAGAAAAGGAAAATATTTAAACAGCAATATTCTGACCGATGAAAGTTTAGAAATTTTCCAATGTCACAGTCAGGGGTACATTATTGTCCCTTAATTTAATTTAGTAATAATTCTATCAAAATATATCAGTTGAAAAAGTGGCACTTCAATTCTGTGCTCCCCTCCCCTCACCCCTAACTTTCAGATTCATTTTTTTTTTTTTCCACCTCTGGCATGGAACTAAAGCCTTTTTCTTACTTACTCAAGCACCACAGAACAAAACAAAACTCCATACACAAATAATCCAACAATAAAGTAAAAACATAAAAAAAAAAAAATGAACACAAGATGTGCTGAAAGTGTTTCTGGAAGAAAAAAGTCTTCCGGTGTTTTTTGAACACATAGGAACTGTTTCTGATTTTGAAAGGTAAAGCATTCCTTAGAGGTGGCCAGCATGCAGAGGCGTAACTAAGGGAGCAGCCGCCCCCAGCCCGGGCCCTATAAGGGGTACACATGAAAAAATATATCATTATACCATATGAGCCTGCAGGGTCCCACTCTCTTCCCAGCCCACAGGGCCCTAGCTATGCCACTGCCGGCATGAAATAAAGCTTGGTTCTCTTTCTATTTTTAAGGGAAAGTAAGTATGTGTGAGTTTGTCAGTTGAGGATCTCAAAGGTCGGTTGGGGTGATAAATTGTGAATATGTCCTGAAGATAAGATGGTGTAAGCTTGTGAAAACATTTGAAGATATACGTCTGAAGGTAAAATTGTACTCTAAGATGACAAGGTAGCCAATGTACATGTAGATCAGCAAGTATTGGTGAAATGTGATCAACAGGAGTGCGCCATGTAACAACCCGAGGTGCTTTGTTTTGCATTAGCTGCAGATGTTTAATTTGTGTTTGCAAGATTCCTGTAAAAGAGAACAGCAACAATCAAGTCTTGATATAACAAGGCATTGGGTTACTGATTTGCAAGCCTTTCAATTTTTGATCACATGAAGAAAATTTATCTTGATAGCATTTAATTTTTAACTGAGATATGTGAAGGTTGACTTTATCCCGCTATTGATAGGGCAATACAGGATTACCACATATTGACAGGGCAGGGTGGATATGCCACCAGAGTTACAAACAAGTAACAAACCGAAACTCAGTAAATATTACACTCCTAGCGAAGAACAGAATTTGAGAGAGATTTTATTTATACTATTTTAGGGCTTGGTGTAGTAAGCGTTATTACTTATGAATATGTAAATTAGTTATACATGTATTTTATAATACATACCATGAACGCAAGGACAAGAAACAACTTAAGGGGTTATTGGAAGGGGGAGGGTGCTGTGAATCCAAAGAAACTAAAGTTTCTGAAAAGAAAAGACAACTAGGGAATGGTTAAGTTAGCAAGCATTGTGGCAAATATGTCTTTCACCACCTCAATATATTCCTCAGCCAACAAGTGTGAATAGCAATAGTGCAAAGCCTAATGACATGCATGAAGCTGATCTACTCTTTTATCTCATGATACTGTTGTAAAGAAAGGGATTGGGAGGAAAACATATAAATATGCCTTGACGATTGTAGATTTTGGCAGTCTTTATAAGGAAGCCGAGCCACTAACAAATAAAACAGCTGTCCAAGTAGCTCAAACATTTAAAAAGATCTATAAGCGAAGTCCATTAACATATCTAAAATAATAAAGGTGGATACAGGAAAAAAAATTATGGCAAATGATAATACTTTAATGAAAAAACATAATGTGAGTATTCAAAGAGGGGAAGTCAGAAATCATAGAGCACAAGCAATTGTTGAGAGGTTTAATAGAACACTAGCAGAAAGGTTATTTGGACATGAAATGTAAAAATGTATGCACAGGAAATGTCAAAGGTTACAACAAAGATCCACAGGGTGGGTTGGTAGGGTAGAACCGTTGTTGCAGCTTTGAATAATGAGGTAACTCGTCTCATTGAAATAAAACCTAAAGATGCTATTAAACTGAAATCAGTGTCACAACAACCTAGTGCACCGGCAAATAGACCTAAGGGTAGCATGGAGCAGATAATCCCAGGTTATTCAAAGTGAGATATCTTTACGCCTGGGTGAGGCAGAAAAAGATACCAGATGGCAAGCCACTGATCCTGTATGGTCTATCAAGACATACTCCATTAAAACTTATGCTTTTACAAGGAACCAACTTGTGTTATACTACTTGGACGGTGGACCCAAAGATCTTTTGTGAGAGAGGAATTTATGGTTATTCCTCCTGATACTGAGTTACCCCTGAGAAAATTAAGTAGGGAATATAAGTATTAAATAACTTAATAAAAAGACTTAAAAAATAAATTTCAAAAATGAAAACAAAATAATAATGATAATGTTAAATTTTTTAAAAATCTCTTTCAGTAATAAATTTTAAAGATAGGGGGTGCACCAGGATCCCCACTCCAGGGGTGGGCCCAGGCCCCCAGCTCATTTTAGGGTGAAAAACGGCAATCAGAGTGTTAAAATGGGTGTGCCAAAACCTCCATTATATTGTTTTTAGGGTCCTAGAAAGGTATCAAAAAAAGTTGTTTTAGGATGAAAAAACTTGTTAAATAAATAAATAGTCTTCTGACATAGATTAAAAGGTGTTTAAAGCATTAAAACAGGTGCACCAGAACCCCCCTTTATATACTACTAAAGCAAAATGGGTTAAAATAGCATTAGGTAGAAGAGAGGGTACCTGTAGATAATGTCCCAAACCATCATTTAGTTGAATACTCGTCTTGCACGTAAAATCTACCGAACTGTCAACATCTGAAAATCGAGATGTAAACAATTTTTGTCATAAATTGTGAAAAATCACAGTATCTATGCATGCATAGGAAAATATTATACTATAAATATTCAAGCGTATCAACAGACGTGAACTTGAAGTATGATACTAGTATAGTTTAAATCATTTGGCCAAAAATTGGTCAAATGAGTACACTACTCTTTGTCTACAAGTTCTGGTCAGGTTGCATGCTCATGGAATTTCATTGGAACAATGGAAATGCCATTGAGGCCCAGTCTGGATAGTATGTATATTACGCCGAAGATTCTTCGGCGTGGAGCTTAGCCAGTTTGACAAAATTTGGCATACTTTTCTCTAAGATTTATAAACAAATACAGTAAAATTATAGTGGTATGAACAAAACTGGCAAAAATAGCCAGGGTTTCAAAAATTCTGGTGTAAATCTTCAGCATAAAAAAAAAAACTTTCCACTGTGGATTAAGACCTGCGCTGTATAACATGTGAAAAGCTCAGTTTGCCCAGTGGTATTTACAGTCTATGCCTGTCTGCCGGTGTACTGTAACGTTAGTGAGTCGGTGAAGTAACCCTTACTCTACCACGCGGCAATATTATCGACGTTTTGGGTGCCCCATCTTTGAAATTGACCCCACTTCCAAAGCGCGTTTTGAAAAAAGTGCTGGTAGAATAAGGGTTCTCAGTCCGCGACATGTGTGCCAACTCAAAAATATATGCAGCATGGTCCTATTGGGCGACCCACTGAAGCAGAAGAAACCGGACTCTGCTGCTTGGAACACAGAGGACCCTTGGAAGACAGAGGACCCTTCAGTAGTCAGCCTGTGCTTAACCCTTACTCTAACACGCGTCGATATTATCGCCGTTTTGGGTGCCCCATATTCGACCCCGCCTCCCAAGCGCGTTTTCAAAGAAGTGATGGTAGTGGTAGCCTAGGTAAGGCCCGATAAACTTCAACTTAGCTAACGTAACGTTACGAATAAGTTAGGACTGAAACTTTGTGAACACAGTGAAGTGAAAACAAGAATTCAGCTGATCATCTTTTTTGCAATAACTATAGTCTACCTATCTATACATACCTATCTATTTCCTTTCACTTTTCCTAAATGATTTTTCACACAATCCTACGCAAACCGCAAATTATGTGGCTTTCAAGTTTCTTTTGCAGTCCTGTACCATTCTGTTTCCCCAACCATGTCGATTTAACTTTTAAGGATCAGGACCAGGAGCAGGTTGTTTACAAAAAACACCAAGAAGTCGAGCTTGATAGCGCCATCTATTATAACTTCTCCTCTTCAAGTTCAAGCTTCCTGCAATCATAGACTGAGTCATGGGCCCGATATAAACTGAATGGTACAATCAATGAACACATCCATCCAGGCCCGTACCGTGAAGGAGGGGCGATGGGTGGGATGCGGGAGGAGCGGACGTAAAAAGGAAGGTAAGAATTAAGAATGAAAATGGTCGAAATTTGAAGGAAAGTGCCCAAAAATTGAAGAAAATTTCTCGACAATTGAATTGAAGTAGGTTTCCCCGAAAATTGAAGATTTCCGATAATCAGCAAAGTCATTGATAGAACTTGTTTTCTACTTTCACCTGTCTTGTCCCTCCTCCCGAGAGGTGATCCTTCCTTCGCCTCTGCCTAACACTATTTACCAATATTAGTGGGAGTTTTGTCTCTTTCAATGCATCTGCCGTGATCGTCTTCTAAAAGATATGCTCATTTTATTCCCTCGCCCCTACCCCCCTCCCCTTACACCTTCCCCTCTCCCTCTCCCCTCCCCTCTCCCCTACCCCTTCCTCACACAGTGACATACACTTAATTTTTCCCTGCCCACGCCGCTGTCCGCTGGCACTGGAAAAATCAAGTTGACAAATTTTACCAGAATTCAAATAATTTTACAAAATTTCCCTTCAATTTTCTTTTTATTTCTGGGAAAATCCGTTCATTTTCGGGCACTTTCATTAAAATTTTAGTGAACAGTGTTTGTCAATTTTAGGCCATTTTTCTGCAATTTTGAGGAAATTGTTGTCAATTTTCGTGAATTTTGAATATAAGAGGCCTAAGGTTCATATTATTCAATCACATGATCTTGTTCCTTCATGGTGTCTCTAAAACTTCTTTCTCCTAGTTTTTGAAAGAATCTGAAGGAACTTTTTTAGAATACCCCACACACACACACACGCAATACTCCCCGTAGCCACGCCACTGCCAGGGGCGTATGTGTCTATGATAATTTTCTGTTCTGTTGTGGGGAGCTTTGAGAGGGCTCCTACCGGTATTTGTTTACGACTCCGATTTGGTGGGAGACGGGCATAAGTAAAAAAAAAAAACACTGACACGCCACTGGGAAAAAAGAATGGCTAATCATACAATACGTATAGGCCTAACTGATATGCATCATGCCACGGTAACAAAGCAGGGCCGGTGCAACTGCCCGCTATTCGAATATAAAGTCCCGGGCCCAACTGTTTGCAATCTTAAAGATACATAGACAGTTACATTATGAGCTTAAGTGGTTTAAAACATACTAAAAACCATTGAAACAGCAAAAAGTACCATCAAAACTAGTTAAAAATTGACTATTTTACTATATTTTAAAGGTTAGATACCTAATTAGGATAAATTGCGCAATACTTTGTAACCTCAGAATGGGACAACAAGAAAATTGCTCATTATTGACTTATTGTTTTTCGGTCCTTCAAATATAATAAATGGGAGAAGTTGGCTATAAAGTGAAAAGAAACCTTGATCTAAATTTAGCAGCAAAACGCATTTTAAGAACCTTTGATATTTGAAATTTGGAAAAGATTTCGAAATATACAAAATTACTTTAAAAAATTTAGCCGTACCCTTTTCATACATCATCACTTTGGCACATACTGAATATTTAACAAAATCATATCTTAACTTAAAAATATATACTTTCAATGCTATTGTGATCATTTAAAGACTGTTTTGCTCGAAATGTAATGTTCTTTTATTTGGGTATAAATTTGTATAATTACAATAGGCCTAATCATTATCGGTTCGTTATCACTTTCAATATCAATAACCATTGAGCTTTAATTCAAACACTAGAATCATCATTCTGTTGTTCTGCAAGACCATAACTTTTTTCGGAAAATGAGAGGGAAGGATGAGAGGGGAGAGAAGGGGGGAGGGGGGGAGGACTAATACTATCTGATGGATGCCTCAATTCAATTGATGGGAAGAATAAACTTAAATTATAGAAATACTAGACCAAAAGTGAGGGCGTATTTTTAGGGGTCCAAAACTCAAATGCCTATCTAGCACGCAACGTTATAGCCATTTTCTGGTTAATATGAATATTCAAGTGACCTTTGCCCACACGTCGTCTGTGGGCTATGGAGGCATGAAGTTTATCGATGTTGTGGATAATATATCATATGAAATTCGCAAAAACGAGTGTCCTCACTATTCGGTCTAGTGCTCTTTAACCGTACTGATTTCAACATTTGGGTATTTTCTTAACAGGATGACAGGCAGAGAAGAAATTTTTCCTGGAAAATTGAGAAAATTCGGATAAAAAGGCAATTAGGTAACCATTTCTAAACAGGCAGAAAAGAATATGACGGTTAAATTTGGGGAAAATTGTGGAGTCCAGGGGCCAAGACCCCACAAGCACTGAAGATTTCTTGTTTTGTTTTTTGATGTCCCAAAATGGCTTAAAGGCAATCTGTCGTGATTAAAATGTGAAAGCATACAATTTATTCCAAAGCGATACTGATTGGCTTATCAATATAAGTACACATTGTACCATTGTCTTCCGACCAACCAAAACTCGGAAATTAAATTTCATTTACCTCGTACGTTAGAGGCCACAACTGGCCTTTACCATCAAACAAACTTTAAAACTGCAATTGAAGAAGAATCTTAAATTAACATACTGATATGAGCATTTGGTTTTATATTGATTTCTAAACAGCTAGGAAGAGAAGACATTTCCTGTGGAAATTGAGAAAATTCGGACAAAATTATGTCGGGTCCAGGGGCGAAACTCCGAAGCCCTGGTAGGCGTCCACGAGGCAAAGCACCCGGAAGCTCTGAAGATGTTTTGTTATTGACGTCACAAAATGGCTTGAAATTGAACAAAAGGCTTCAAATTCAATCAATGAGGAGAAGAAACTTTTAAATTCTGTAATTAAAATCTACTGAAATATAAACATTTAGGCTGCCATTTCTAAACAGGCATGCAGAGAAATTTCTCCTGGAAATGTATCAATTTCGTGGGGTCCATGCAGGAGCGAAGTCCACTGCATTAGATGAAAAAATTAAAATCCAACGTTAAACTTTCAAACCAAGATAAACATTTGTGTTACCATTTCCAAACATGTAAGGATATGCGGGATTTTTTGGCAGGAGGGGAGAGGGAGAGGGGGGGGGGAACTTCCCTATTTTTTTCACAACAAAAATTGTATGGTGAAAGAAAGCTGCGAAAAAGGTCGCAAAAGCATGGAAAGATTTCGGTTCATCGAAAGTTACAATTTATTCAAACTTTCGAATGAATGAATCCTAAAATTAGAAATAGTATTAGGCTATACGGTCAGGCTATTAAATTCTCAGTCAGAAATATTTGTCAAAACTGCTGTCATATTATTTAAAGAGACATTGGATTTCAACTGCTATGTTTTCAAATTTTACCACCAATTTTCCAAATTTTACATTTCAACTGTTTAAAGCAGTAAGAAGATTTGGGTTGATTGGAAGATAACACGTAAGTCCAGTTTCGAATGTCTGAACTTTCAAAATAAGCAATAGCAAAACTGCATTAAGATTATTTGAAGAGTCGTTGGTTGAGTTTCCAACAATCATGTTTTCAATTTTGAGAACCAATTTTCCAACTGTTCAAATTTTACATGTTAAGTGTTTAAAGCACTTAGAAAATTTTGGTTGATCGGAAAATAACATGTTAGTCCAGATTTTGAATGTCTGAACCCCCAAAATAAGAAAAAGGCCAGACTATTAAATCATCAGCTAGAAGTATTTGTCAAAACTGCGTTCAGATTGTTTGAAAGGTTTTTGGTTGAGTTTCCAAATGTCATGTTTTTAAATCTGACCATCAATTTTCAAACTGTTTGAAATTATAGAATTTAATATTGGCGGCCATGTGACCATTTTGACCATCCTAATATTGAAATTCAGACGAATCGATTTGGAGGATCAGGTTCCCTTCACATCGTGCAAAGCGTGCGGTTAGAACAGATGAACATTATTTTCCGATGATACGTTTTTACCATGAGATAATTCTTAAGTTACGGTTTATGAAATATTATGACAAGCTATATAAGATATATAGAGTATTCAATTCTTCATACAGTCATAGACTTATAATGAAAAGAAATTGCTTAAATAATTAATTTTTCGGGAAATTTCCCTAATTTTCGAGAAAATGCTCTCCTTATTGGGAAATTTTTATACATCGGATCTAAAAGAGACTAAAATTGTGAAATTGCACGCGCATTGCACGCATATAATCTACTTTTAATTTTTCCTAAAGACAATTTGAGTCACACAGCCCTCAGGCTAGATTTAACTCTTTTTTTCTGCTGATGAAGCAATTGCATAAGCCTATCATTATATTTTTCCGCTTATAATTTGTAAAAATACTTTTGAAAAGAATCTTTGAAATGGCAGAATGGGGTACTCGGCAAAACTTCCAATGTGGACCCAGGCCCTTGTCATAGACTGACATGCCCTCCCCTACCTTCTTTACAAAGTTCAAAAAGTACCCCTTTACAGATAAAACCCACGGGAGTTTTAGTATTATATACCACCCACTTATTATAACTGATATTTTTACTGACAGATTGAAATCAAGTAGGCTAACACAAACATTTGTTATGAAATTAAAAATGACTATGCTTTGGTAATATTGCTAGGGTAAAAAGTGTTTGTGTAGGTGGATAGTTGTATGTACAACCCCTCCCAAAAATGGAGGGGATATATAGGCCAACCCCCACCACCCCCTCCCTTACCGGATCTAAGCCTATGATATAAGTAACACACACATTTGCTATTTCAAATTAAAAGTTACTATGCTTTGGGAATATTGGTAGGGGGAAAAAATGAGAATAATTATATATACCACCCATCTCAAAAATTGGAGAGGATCAGTGGCGTTGTCACGAGGGGAAATGGAGATTGCGCCCCCTCCTTTTCCGCTCTTCACACACACTTTTTCGAGGAAATTGTCACAAATTTAAAAAACAAAATTGCGCACAGAAGTAGGTTAAAGTTGAACACTTTGTCGTGGGAAGGGGGTCTAGGATCTTTTCGGGCCCCTTCACTTTTTTTAAAGCTGACTACGCCACTGGAGAAGATATATACCCCCATCCCCATCCCTTTTCCCACGATCTACACCTATGGTTGGAAGTATTATATGGACGAAGATACAAGCTTTGTCAAAACTGCTTGCGTTTAAGTTCGTCAAACCATTAAGTAAAAGGGCCATTTTAACCATTAACTAAAAGGGCCTTTTTTTACATAGGGAATTTTCTTTAAGATTTGCGTATTAAGATCTGAAATACTGTGAACTTTTTTATATTTGTTGTTTTGTTTTTGCTGGAAACTAAATACCATTTCCTGGTGTGTATTCTTATACATTATACTAGAGCATGTGATTACGCTTGTCAGCTGATTTGGACCAATCAAATTCAAGTAAATTTTAACGCCATTTGAAATTGCGTTGTGAAATGGACATCACTTGTTATCTTTAGTATATTTTGCTATAATTTCTCCCTTCAGGTGAACGAAATGGCAACCGTTTGGAGTATTGGCGATATTGGAACCCTTGCATATGTTATTAAACAAGAACTGAAGGAAAATTCCGTAAAAATTGGTAAAATTAAATGGTCGCAACGAGCCGCTCACCAGGTAAGACAGTAAGGGATGAAAGATATCTTGCTTATTATGTATACCACTTACGCGAAAATATAATCTTACCGCCTTAGTCAGATAACATTTTACTGTAGTATACGCTATAGCCACTACATGGCTGTCATACACAGTCAAAAAAACGCTTTATACCTGATAACGTTGAAACTGATGCATTGGCTTATCATTCATAGAAGCGTAGATGAATTTCGACTACGCACTAGAATATAAACTGTAGGCTGTGTAGCCTAGGCCTTT
Organism: Chiridota heheva; assembly: GCA_020152595.1. Classification (NCBI taxonomy): domain Eukaryota; kingdom Metazoa; phylum Echinodermata; class Holothuroidea; order Apodida; family Chiridotidae; genus Chiridota; species Chiridota heheva. The sequence goes on along the minus strand of JAIGNY010001034.1, from coordinate 569,073 downwards.
CTACGACGATCGCATGGCAACTTTTGACAATGCCTTTTATTGTCATGGATCACTTGTACGTAGGCCTTATACTAATTAAATAGATATATGCAATGATACTATATTGAGACATTCACATATGTTTTGTGCGTGGGTTTAATAAAGAAAACCTTTTCTATGAGTTAGTTGTGGAACATTTTTAATCAGCAACTTTTAATGGGAGAATTTTAGTTGTTATTTTCCACCGATAATATGTTGGTCGTTATGTTTCAAAACTTTTGTCGAGTGTCACGCCTGCGCATTTGTACTCGGGGCTTCTTCATTATACTAACAAGTGGAAAAAATCTATGTGTGCGGTATCTATGTCGTCTTCAAAATCAGTAAATAATTATTAAACATTTTCCTGTTTAAAGTGAACGATAAGTAGTTGCATTTCTTTGCATAATTCAAATTATTCTTCTACTTGTATTTCCATCATCTGACGAAAATCTAAAATGGACCCCGCATAGGAATTGCAAACGCCGTTGCAATTATTATTAGGTGGTAGTCATATGACTATCATTTTTTAACTTTGACATCCTCAGTACAAACTTAATGCTGTAGAGTACGGACAGAGAAAGTGCCAAAAATCATCTGATTTTGGTGTTAAAGCCGAATATATTTTCACACTTTTTTGCGGAAAAAACATAAAAAAGAAGTTGGAGAATTGTTTGAGTGCAAAGCGGAACACGCAAAAGACAGGTAATTTGAAAGAAGAGTTTCATGTCGGAAAACATAGCATCGTAACTCAGAATGAAATGCATCACGTAATTGCATAGGACTTGAATAACTCCGTCAAGCCATAAATCAGAAACAACAATCCGTGAACGTCAGCCAACAAGGAAAAAACAGATCAGTGGGGAAGTAAAAGGCCTGAAATGGGGTATATGATGAATAACTAGTGTAAACCTACACGATTAAAAACATTGTTTACCGTTTACAAAATTAATACATCGTTTACATGGAAAAATCACCCAGAAAGTGCCTCTATCATTAAATTTCTTAACAAAGTTGCATTCAAAATCAATAATCATTCACACCACAGGCACAAGTTTTAATCTATGATCTTACATTTAGATTTATAAACAATTCAAATTTACGAACGATCACCCAAGGATTTAACGCTTTTTAATGCGGGAGTTCAATTCGCGCAAAACTTTCACTTTGATTCACTGAATTTAGAGTTATTTGATGTAGAGGCTTAGGCCCGATTAACAATAGTAGCTTAGGCTCAGGCTTAAATCTGAATTAGGTTAACACCTGTTTAACAAGCTGTCAAATGGACCCAGAAATACACCAAAAAAGCATTAATTGTTTAATTTTCACCACAAATTAATGCAAAGATTTTCTGATGAGTCAAATAAAATTGTGCAAAAAAGAAAAGAAATTGCAAAATAAAGGAATACAAAATATTTCAAAGTTGCTGAGATTTCATCACATTTCGTGAAACATCAGCGCTATTTTCTTAAGAGGGTTTCATAAAATACAGTACAGTTGGGAATGACAATGGGTTGGAATATTTTTTTTACAGTACACTAGCTGCCAGCTGCAGGTACAGTAGTGGTGCACTTTCGAATCTTGTATGGCACTGCGATAAGTGTTAAAAACATTAAAATGCTTGCGAGACATGGCAATGTACTTGCTGATATTTCATTTCTGCATCATTTTAAAGTGCGGTAAAACCATGGATCATTATTTTTGACAACTTTTTTCAGCCTTACTGGTAATTTGAAGACTTATTATAGCCCCCTACTCAAGTTTTGTGATATTCCTCACTTATTTTTGGACTGAAATTTCACGATGACTACGTTGTGTTTATTGTAGGGATAGATAGGGATAGAACCAATTCCGCAAAAATTTCTGGAATATTTGGCTTGTTATTGCATTTTGGGGTGTGATTGTGATCACGATAAATGATCGAAAACATTCTCTGGTAAAATCCTAGTAGGGGCTACACAAATTGAAATACTGAAATAGAAAAGACGTAAACAGGGGCCTAGTCTAGATGCTTTGTTTTGCTGTTGTTTGTTGATATTATCTTTGCTTAATAGGAATTAACCACATAAGGTCTGCTCATCAATTCTTAAAGAATGGTATGAGAAGTCTTTATCTTTTATCCAATGACTGAGATGCTGGAGATACCAGGTTGGAGTCCAGCGATTTACGCAGCGAGTTTTCCACAGATATGCAAAACGATATATGCTGACATCAAGCGCAGAGGCTTGTCTTCTGCATCAAACCTTCCCCACCCGACCTTTGTGAAGAGTGGCCAATGGTTGGGTGGCGGTCACCGTCTTTCAGAGGGGACGTAAATAGGAGTTTCACCCCCTGCCTGGTTCTCTGAACACTTCTTGAAAAGAGCAAGGTGGTAACCTGGTGTTCATCCACTTTCCATCCTGGCAAATTCATCGGCTTCACACTGAAAACAAGTCATTGTGACTTTTGTGTGCATTCCCTAGCATAGCTGAATTTGAAGAACATAAATTGAAGAATTACATAAAGATTTTGAGATATGTTCTTCTTACTATATCACACATTCTGCATAAACTAACAAATCTTGAAACTTTGTTTGGTCATAAGTTAAAAATTAAATAAGCTTTTTACAAATTGTAAAGACTGTTTTACTCAGAATTCCATGTTCTTTCATCTCTTTCCGTCGTGTATAAACACAGCTTCTTTCCAGACACAATAAGAATTTGGAATTCCTTACAACAACAACTTGTGGACTGCTCATCCACTGACAGCTTTAAGCAGATGGTGCAAACCATCCGCCTCCGCTGTTAGTTATCTTCTGGTTACCATGTATTTTAACCTTTTACTTGCACCAACTATCACATCTGCACTGTGCAAGCTCTACATTTTGTGTCAGCCATACAATGATACACTAACAGTGGACTGTATTGGAAGAAATCTGAATTTGAATATCATTTGATATTCTTTATATATATACAGTATAGTATACTATTACAATTTAAAGTTTGAAAAGGTTGAGATGAATTGAAATACATTTGCAATGCTGCTTGGACTTTAAAATTTGGTTTAGAAAAAGGCAAAGTGTATTTATTGAGATAAAGATAATCATAAACTTCTTCGAACTTGCTCTTATACAGCAGTTTTGATCATTTGTGTGATTTGAAAAATGGAAATGATTTCAGGATTAATCAAGGATTGAGAAATATATTCGCATATTAACCGGAGTGTATTAGTATTATTATCAAAAATAATATTCATTTTAATATTCATTGATCATTCGTTGACATTCCCTTCTTTGTTCATAGGATAATGTGGATATTACAGCAATATTTGGTGTTCCTCTCAGAAATTTACCAATATGCAAAGATCCTCACACTGGTTTGGAAGTACCAAGGTAAGTATAGGACAGGGAATGATATATAGTATGTAGATACATGTAGCTAATATTAGCACTAAATAAAGTAATTATGATATAGTGAATAAAGTATTCAATAATCTTTTTTTGTGAAGGATTTAAATTCATAACTCGAGATTAAAGAAGAAATTACAGTACTAGTATGAGACGAAGAATATCACAGCTTCACATTACTTCTGTGCAGAGATTAGTAAAACAATAATAGTAACTTAAATTACCTTTCAAAGAAAATTTTGACAAAATAATTTCAGTAAGTATAAACAGCTAAATTAATATTCTGTAAAATACTTTAATAATTGTAAAGAAAATAAGTGTGTTATTATGATGTTACTCTACTAATGCAGACCCCTAGCTTTGCTGTTTCATAGGGGTGGCCTGGCCTGCCCCTCTGCACTCCCCTCCCCCTTCTATAAAAATATGTATATATTTTTGTAATGTATTTTTTAGTTGTGTATTATTTTTATTTGTATAAACTTAATAACTTCATAAATTAAATCCCTATGGATACAGAACACAGATTAATAGCATAGTAGGCAATTGTCCTGTTTGGCTAATGACTAGTCCTTATCAGTCAGAATAGCTTCATAATGAGGTATGATTATAGTTAAAATTCCATAATTTTTTCATCAGGGGCTTGAGCCTTTAGGGGGCCCCTGGACTCCTTGTGAAAAGACACAGCACTTCGCATGCACATCAATGTGCCCCTCAACAAATCTAGCACCCTACCCCTTTCCAAATCAAGCTAGGGGTCTGTAAAGTAGACTTTTTACGTCAGTTATCTAATTAACTTTTAAAAAGAAATATATTTTTGAACATCATCTCCTGGGGAGAATGATATAATAAATTGAAGTAATTTCTTCTATTTAATCTGGTCGTCTATCATATACAGTATGGTAGTCATGTCTATTTACTGATCTTTGGCTTTAATAAGAAACCATCATGATAATTTGTAGGATTATCAGGTTCTATCACCCCTATATATAGATGATGTTTATAGAATGAGTCAAAAAGTTGTAGAATGTTCAATTTTGCTCAAACCCTAACAATTCTAGATGATTTTGCAGGATAGGTTTTGTTTTATTTAGATGCTGTGAAGATGAAAGGGAAATGCTCTTTATATACCTAATGTCTGCAGAACATTGTTATTCCTCCACTCTGTAGTAACAATCAAAACATGAGCTTTCTTGGTAATGTTTTAATTAATATGAATTATTCTTTCCAGGTTCGTGAAGGAGTGTGTGGATTTTCTTATGAGGCATCTTCACGAAGAGGGTCTATTTAGGAAATCGGGGTCTATTACTAGACAGAAAGAGATGCAGGTTTGTTATCTTTCTTAATTACAGTATCTCTGCAGGGTCTGTGACAAGGTTAGAAAACCTTGCACATTATGCAAACCTGGTTCATGGAAAATTTACAATTTCAAAGGGAAATAAGTACATCATCATTAAAGAGGGTTTTTACAAATATTAGTAAAAACTATCCCTTTCCAACACAATTATTTAGGGTTCCATATTTCACAAAAAAAAAAAACTTGTCTCCCTGTTGTCAGAGATCTACAAAAGACATAAGTTATACTGGCTTTATAAACACCAGAGGGAAACAATAACTGATTATTTTATGTTCAGGGGAACGATTGCAAGATTTGTCATCCCTGGTCTATGGTTGTCTTGGGGTAGCATTAGCTAGATTGCTTAGAAATTTAAATATAAAAAAACATGAAAGTGCCACAAATTTGATCACAATTGCTTGAAAATGGATCATTTTACAGCTTTGTGAGCTTTTGAGCACACTTGGGATGAATCATGGAGCAAGCTGACAGCTCTGTTTCCTATGTTTGTAAATTATTATTTTTTTACTGTCTGCCACAATTCTTTGAAAGACAGTAAGCAATCAATGTGTAGCAAGAAAAGTTATTCCAATCATTCTGAATGACTGAAATTCAGGAACAATTTATATTTAGGTATATGCAGAAGTTGCATTATAATTTTTTGTCTGGCGTATTTGGTTATGACAAGCCCTTGATTTTCGGCGTATTTTGTAAATTTGCTGTCGTATGTACAGGCTACCGCATAATGTACATGGCACTGCGCGCTAGCAAAGCTTGCAAGTATTGTTAACACACACACACACTTGTGTCAGGCCTGCCCCGCTAAAGTGGATGATTGCGCTTAAAATACAAAAAACATTAAAAATCGGACTATTATTATCATACAAAAAATTAAGAAAAAGTTGAATCCAATCCTTGTGTAATGTTGATTGTTGAATCATGAAAGTTGTGTTAACAATTTAAAATGAAATATGAAAAATACTGCTGTTTATCATATCCAAACTTTCATGAGGTGAACTTTGACCAATTGTCAACAATAATATACTACTATTCAGATTTCGAACACGCCTACTCTTGTACTGTATAGTAACTTGACTTGCAGATTGTGATCACTTCCAGATACACGATCAACACAATACAGGAGGAAAGTAGAATCCTAGCTAATAATATCGTTGACAATCGACAGCCTGCATTCAAAACAACATCAAAACTTTCATGTAAGTGTACAGTGCATGTACATCATGTATAGGGCCTGTGTACTAGCTAGGTACAGGCATGTTGAATCATTCGGCCGTTAGTCTCGTAGTTGTGTCATTTTTCTTTTATTTATGAGTAATTCAAAATCATTTCTGTGTGAAATAAAACTTTCAATCCCATGAGAGAGGTAAGATGTCAATGAAAATCTGGCGTAAAATTTCACATGCTGTATCTAAATCTTACGACGCAGGTACAATTTGTGTCGTAAGAAATTTCAGCCATAGCGTAATATACAACAAATTTGTTGTTAACGCGATCTCTGGCTATCTGTCCAGTTATACATCATAAATCATGTGGTTTCCTGTTTGTTTCTTCATATTCATATATGATCTAGCCAAACCTCTTTGTATGTAATTCGTGACTTCAGCTCATCAGAAAGATCTTTCATAGCGCTTCAGAACATACCACTTGGATAATTTTGAGTTAATTGAATTTTCAATTTATTTTCCTATTTTCAGTTGAAATTAAACCAGGGTCATTCTTTACCTATTGATGCCCAGACGCCTGATGTAACAAGTTTGTTCAAACAGTTTCTAAGAGAGCTTCCTGAACCGCTTATTCCTCGTCAGTTTCAGTCAGCGCTGCTTAAATGTGTCTCAGCGGAGGATGAGATCCTCCAAGAATGGACAACTTTAGTTGTATGCTGCTTGCTGCCTCCCCTCCCCCTACAGCTTATACGTTACATTATGCTATTTTTAACCCAAGTAGCTTCAAACTCAGAAAACAACAGAATGGATGTCAAGAATTTGGCTCGGGTGCTCGTTCCAAACTTCATGTTTAGTGAGAAAGGAGACAAGAAACCCTGTAATGTGGACAAACTATTGAAATGTCAAACTCTGGTGGTTGAAACCCTTATCAACAATGCAAAGGACATTGGAATTGTCCCAGAGATACTTTTGGACAGAATGATGAAGGCGAAGAGTCGATCCGCTGAGACTTTAGACCGTTTAACTTCAGAAGATGAACTTGAGAAAACTTCTGACGATAATCTTGATGATGTCACTCGGAGCAGGAGGAAGAAGAGGCGGAGTGGAACCTTTCATGGTACTGTGGTTTCATTGATGCTCCGTTTTGGGAATAATTTAAATCATATTTTGTTTTTAAATTAGAGGTATGTTCATGATTAGATGTATGGGATATAATGGGTGGAAAAATATATACATGACTTTCTGGGACCATAAAAAGTCTTGAAAGATTGCTGTGATAATACCACAATAACAAAACCGAATACTTTCCTCTTTTCTTTCAAAAACCGAAACAAATGTCTGGCACCATTGGTACCATGGTTCGCTATATTTTTTACTCCTGAACTATAGTACTGTAGGTCATAGTACCTGAAGTAGCATGTCAGATTTTCTTCCTTAATTTCTGTGAACTCAACTTAAATGATGAAATTGAATGGACGTGTAGAGGTAGCATTAGCTTAATTGCTTAAAATCTACTAAAATAATATCAAAATGCAAAAAAAAACTTATTCAAAATTATGCAAAAAAAATATAATTTAATAAAAATCGATAAAAATTTCAAAAATATAATTTCTAATATCTGAGTTGCTGCTGACCAATGTTGTATCACATAGGAGCTTATAAGGAAGTTTCATTGTCTTTGATTCTAACAGGGATTGTAAATCTTGGTCAGAGAGTTGGTGGCTTGCTGAAGTATTCTAGCAGTCAGGATAACCTTGATGACACACCTGATGAATTTCATCGAGGTAAGATTGACTTTCAAATTGTCCAATGAAATGCGAATAAGATTTAACCTTATATTGCAAGGAATGCTTTTGATAGGATAGGAAAAAGTTTCATTTTATATGATACTTTGATTGTTTCAAAATGTATAGAGCATGTAATTCTTTTCGGTTTTGTTTTGTTCATTTAAATCAAGTGTTTATTACGTGTGATCACTTGACTTGATTTCATGACCTACATCAGTATTCATCATGTGTGCTCTTAATTTTATGACAATATGAGAAATATTTTGATATGCTATTTCGCTGTTGTTAAAGTTTTCCAAAGTTTTTTTTTTTTTGTCATACTTGGTGGTGACATCACTAAGGTTGTTGTTTGTGCCAACCATGCATGAGGTACTGTTTGATGTAAAATAAGAAAAAGAATAATTACCCTAATAACAATTCAGGTATTAAAGCACTGTAAACTCATGGCTTTCAAAAATAGTGGTACTGGTTGCACGTTCATTCTTTTGGTTGTGGCAAAAGCCCTTTGTAAAATCATCACAGTTCATGATTGTTGTCATGACGATTATTTTGATAAGTGTTGACAAAATTGATTTCCCTGAATATTGTTATTGACAAAAGCATGTGTATTCAGGTTCAACTTCAGCAAACAAAATACTCTACCTGAATAAAAGCGAGAGCATAGATGAGTAAGATTAGCGCATGTTATAGTAAATTCTGTTAAGAAACGCATTGGCAGAACCAGGCGAGAGGTTGGAAAGTAAAGAGGAGTAATGTATTCGTATTAAACAACCTTTCATGTTTTTTTAACAGAAACACCTAGAGTGATGAGGTCATCAAAGAGAAAAGCAATCGATGATCTTGGAACTGCCGTCTCAGCTTCAAAGAGGTGAAATGCCATTTTGGGTATTTTAGTGATTGATGAACCATTAAAAACCATTGTTGGTACCATCATAGAGACATTCATGAAAATAACATCATCATGATTTGAAAACTGTATTGTCCTGCTTAGTACATTGTTTTTTAGGATTCATTTTACTCCATAAGCATAGAGACAAATGGAACATTAGACATCCATTTAGTCATGCATAGAACATGTCAATAATCCCATCTGACCTATCATAAAAGATGATTGAAGATGGGGACTAGATTTCCATTAGAATTTGAAAATTGGGCATCCAGTATTGCCTTTTGTAGATTGTTTTCTGTTCTGCAAGTTCAATAACATTTTTGATACATTCATATACATAGCTTACTAGCCATCCAACTAACAATCCAATGAGAGGTGGACAACTTTTGGCTAAAGCTTGAAATGACAATCACAACTTTTCCCTGCCATGAGACAAAGCCTTACTATATCTCTGGTATGGACAAAATGCCTTTCATTCTGATGACCTCATAGCTTTTCTGATGACCTACTGATCATAGCTTACTTGTAGGCTGAAATCATTCTGCTTCACTGCCAACATAAGACTTAATTGTTTGTGTTTATAAAGCTATGTATGACATTAGCCCTTATGGTGCTCATTTCATGAGTTGGAATAAAAACAAAGCATATCAGTATTTTGCTCTACAATAGCTAGAATTTAAGTTTGAAACTGTTTATAATGCAACCAGGGTGCACCATGGGGAGTTTTGATATGATTATTTGTATGATAGAATGGTCATACAAGAAAAACTTTCCTATTGTGAGAATGTATAAGGAGATGTTTGTCACAGGAAGCTGGAAAATGAAGGTGCACTTAAAAACCTTCAGTTTTGGTACAATTTGTTTAATCAGGAGTGTTTCTTGTGATCTTGGTAAGTAGTGTAGCAAAGATCAAAACCATGGTGCAAGGTCCATGGACAGTCAGGAGTAACATTAGCCAAATTGTTTTAGAATTAAAGTAAAAGCTATGAAACTAGCAAAAAGCTGGCCAACTATGAATTAATGATGTTTTAAACAGTCATTGAATTCTTTACATAGTACTTTTATTCCCTGAGTAAAGGCTCCCTTATTTAAAGTATGTTTTTATTGTTTAAAAACCTTTATTTCCAACTTTAAAAACCTTTATTTTAAAAAGAGTCACTTGTAGGCTTGGAAAGACACCCCACTTCAAATCTTTATACAATTCTAAAAATTCAGTCAGATTTTTTATAAGAGATATCATTCAGATACAAAACTCTCTGCAGGTCTTCAAAGCATTGTGGCAATATCCAACAACAAAAATTCCCATGAAAAAAAGAAGAAAAAAGTCTTGTCTGGTTTATATATAATAAATTTGCATGCAAAGACCTGAAATTTCAAAAGCTGTAAAATGTCTAGATATTAACAGATTTTGATTTTGTTTGCTGTTTTTTTGCATGGATTTTAACACTTTCTTAAAACAATTTATACCATGTTTCTTCTATAAGATCATTAGCAGCTACCTGTAGGAGCATGAACGTTGGTTTGCTCAGTATTACCTAGTGAACTTCATTTAGTTTGTATTCATTTTTACTCTAAACAACAGGCTGTCTGTTTCACCTGGGGAAATTCAAATGCACGTGCGACAGGGAAGTCGCCGTCAATCAAGACGCAATCGCTCCTCTCAGAAAGACAGGTTGGATCATTTACCTAGTGCACTAAAACCTCTGTAGCCATCACCTCAGTGTGTACAATTAACCTTTATGTTGGTCTACTAACCTGGAGAGGCATTTAACTCAAATTAATACTGACTTGATCTCAAGCTATAGAAAAAGCTGATACTACCTTAAACAAGTGTTTGACAAATCGTACGTCCGGTTGCCAGGGATGACCAAAAATCTCATCTGTTCAAACATGACATTTACTTGACCTGCCCGTATGGACAACTTTGTTTTCAACAAAATTTGCATTGCAATTTCCACGGGTAACCTTATGTACTTATTTTGATTGATTTATTGATCTCTGCCTTAGGCATGCTGTTAGTCTGTGTCACTCATTTTGCATGCATGCTTAATTCATTCACAGTTTTTATGGAGCTAGAAGTGGTTACCTACTAAAGGACACATTTTTGCTCTCAAAAACCTAGGCTGCATTTTGGGGTGCAAGGAGTTGAGGCCCCCCCCTCTTACCCCACCCCAATTTTTTCCATATCTATATCTTTTGTACGGTGATTTATTTATTTTTATTTAAGGGTGATTTTGCTATTTTTTTTTGAGTGATAGATGTGCTGTCTTCAACATATCACATAACATATTTTCTTTGACCTTGAATTAGTCTTAAGGTAAACACTTTGTAAACTGTACAAAATTTGGGGAAAACTCTTTCCAGAGTTTAAAGTACTAAAACAGTACAATTCTTCTTGTTGCTACTGTGTCCTGTTTGTTTTAGTTCATAGTGTTTGCAGTGATTAAGATTCTGCATTTAACTTTATACCATATTAATCCTGTCAACTTGTTGCCATTATAATTATTTTCAGAATTATTGTTTACATACTCACTAGAAAAAAATCATGCAAAATTCAGATATATATATATATATATATATATATATATATATATATATATATATATATATATATATATATATATATATATATATATATATATATATATATGTATGTATGTATGTATGTGTGTGTGTGTGTGTGTATTTCATTGAATTGTGTTCTCCTTTAAATAATTTGTTTGTGCTTTAAAGCAGATATGTTATCTGTATTTACCAAGTGGTTGTGATCAAAAAAGTGACTGGATGTGCTAACCTTTTGTTTGCTCCACCAGACCTTGATAATGTGTGTGGTTGGCAACCCCATGGTAAAACAAGGAGGACATTTGACTTTTCCTTTCTTTAAGTTGACATTCTGTATTAGTGATATCTGGGAAAGTTAACAACTGAGTCACTATGAGTTAAAATATAGATTTACTACTTTAAAACTAAAAGCGTTCTCATGTAAAAGTCAATGAATCGGTTTTTCATGTTGAGTGTATTGCCATTCTGCTCATTGTTTTGTATATTTGTGCTTGTGGGAAAAAAACTAGAGTTTTACTTTTCTGCCTAATCTTAAATATGTTTTTTTTGTATGCGAAGCATAATGTGAACCTATGTAATGGTGAATATGTCCAGCCAGCCGTCCATAGATTTGTCCTGAGATTTCCTCAGAAATGTTAAAGTCTTTTGAGAATTCCTCAGAAAATGTTAAAGTTCTTCAGAGTTCCTCAGAAAAAGTTAAAAAGTTTCATCAGATATCCTTATGGAAGGTTAGAATTTCCTTATAAAAAGTTAAAGAAAATTCAGAGATACTTAAAACAGGATTGAAGACTAGTTTCCTTAAAAAGTCTACAAAACATTTAATAATTTCTTAGAAGATAACTGTAAATTGATATAATTTTCCATTATTCTTCAGAGATGCTCAAGTCTCTCTTGTAACACTTCAGATTTAAAATCCTTAAAATTCTTCATAATATTTAGGCACCAACAGTTGTAAAACAGTTATTAAACTCCACCTGTATTATTGTGGTCATTTGCATAAAGTTGCTACAGTATATGACCTGACCAGACTTTATTTTATTTAGTATGCTTAGTCAGGGAGTGTGACAGGATGTGATTGCATATGGACATAGGGAGGAATGCCATGTGGGACATGGATGGGGGCCATGAGGGACATATGATATGATATTTACCATGTTGTATACACCAAGGGCTATATCAGGCATAATTATTTGACTCCGCCATTTTTTTCTTATTCAACAACTCATTTGCATATAAGTTATTATATGAACTGCACTTTCATACAAAGTATGCTCAATCAGGGACTGATAGCTAGAATGAGACTTCTTATGGAGCCTATGGGACATCATGTGAGACATAGGGTGGGATGCCATGTGGGACATGGGTTGGGATGCTATGTGGAACAGGGTGGAATGCCATGTAGGATATATGGTGGAATGCCATGCAGGACGTAGGGTGGAATGCCATGGGATGGAATGTCATGTGGGACATGGGATGTCATGTGGGACATAGCCTCCCACCCCATTTCAACAAGTCATTTGCATATAAGTTATTATATGAACTGACACTTTTATACATAGTATGCTCAATCAGCGACTGTTATAGCTTGGATGAGACTTCTTATGGAACCTATGGGATGTCATGTGGGACATGGGGTGGAACGCCACGTGGGTCATAGGATGGAATGCCACGTGGGACATTGGATGTCATGGGGTGGGATATATGGTGGATTGCCATGTGGGATGGGATGTCATGTGGGCCTTGGGGTGGGATGTCATGTGGGGTATGGGGTGGGATGTCATGTGGGACTTAGTGTGAGATGCCATTTTTATCATTCACCGGGTCATATGATATGGATGTCAATTTGCATGGGCATGCGAACCATGACAGGATTTACTGTTCTAGTTAGAATTAGCATTAGCTGTGACATTTAATTTAAATAATATTAAATTAATTTATATTTTCATAAATAATTATTACACTTAGTCTAAGTAAGTTTGTTATTATCGAAGCAGAGGCATCATGCTCTATCTTAGAAACGCCAACAACAATAATGAAATATACAGTGAAAATCACCTTCAACATATATTCAACATAGAGAGACAACATCAGCTGTTTGTTTAAAGTTTTAATTTTTATTCTCACCAAAATGGATTAAAATTGGCTATTTTGACTTTTTGCAGAATAAGTGAAGCAAATTTGTCAAACGTATAAGTGGGCAGTACTTAAATTTCAAGCTCAGTAACAGAGAGCAGTGGCTCCTGACAAAGACACATTGAAGCATTACATAGAGATCTTGGGTTTTCTGCTCTTCCATACTTTGCAAAATGTTGCTCGTGACAAACATCACCTAAGAATAACAAAACAGCCCAGTTATGTACTTTGTAATTTCTATGCAAACTTTCATACTGATTTCAGTGTGAGAATGACTTTCTTAGCCGTCGTGAAGTCATTTTGGTAATTATCAGACAGATCATCTTGTGATCATTAGTAGTGTGATATTCTTATCTAAATTTGTGTTTTTTTGTTCTTAGGAAAGCCATTTTGCAACAGATGACAGTGAACCCTCAGTACAGCAAGCCAGGACTCCACATCAACAGAAGCTCCCCAGCAACACCCATGACACCACTGCAACCCAGCAAGCCACCGATTGGGGAAGTTGGTATGTCAGTTAGTGTTGATTGATTGTGTTAAGGCATTTCCCAAAGAAGAAACTTTGAGCAATCAGGGAGTTGTGATTGGGACTGATTGCAAAATTTTCTGAATGATCCATCCTATTGTTAAACAGATTTCTTTCTTAATAAATAATACCTAAGAAACATTTTTCTAAAGAAGATAACCTAGTTATAAGCAGATAAATCTTAGTCACATTTCAGTGTTGATGACATTCAGAATGGTCAGAAGTATTAATAAACATTCAGTTATTACAGACACGATCAAAAGGAGTTGAATCCTGATAATAATCTTGTAGTAGAGAGTCATATTTATGCAAAGAATTTTAACCTTTGGTACACCTTAGGTCTACATTTGGAATTATAAAAAAAATTCACGGTTTCTGAATGAAGGTGCCAAAAATCTTTCCACGAAAAATTGTGACAGAAATAAAATCAATGTAGTAAATACATCTTTGTATGTTCACACTTTACCACACATGTTCCCTTCTTTTGCAATTTAATGTACTATTCATTACACAATTTTGTAGGGGACTATTTTACAACATTGAACCCGAAACGTGGCTGAAACCTTTACTTTTTACGACATATACTGTTGCTTACTCAAGAAATAAAAATATATGTTATTTATTTCTTTAAATTAAGAGAAAAAAATTCTTTTTCCAAATTCCTGTTTTCGGAACTTGCTTTTTCCAGGTCTGGTTGAAATATAGCAGTATGGTTTGATAGGTGCGTGTTAAGTTGTAACAGCTACCTCATTTTCGGAGATAAGTTAAATCTTAATTGACATTATGAATGGTAAGCCTGTCTTTGCATCTAACACACCTTTGATCAAATTGATTTTAAGGCTAGTAAACATTTCCTGACAGTATTTATCAAGATTGTAAATTTTAGGGTAAAATCATATACAAAATGGTGGCTTAGAATAGTCAAGTGACAATTGTCAAGCCATTGGTGATTTATCATGAAAAATATTATTCATGCTTCTTATGGTATATTAAGAAGGTGTTCTGCATGATGTCATACACTCTGTGGCATACAGTGTGTCTTTCTATGAATGTGATTGGCTGCTCTAACATGCTTAAAAGTGTTTTGGATAAGTGATGGATTGATGCTCCTTACTTGGTCTGATTGTGATTTCTGCTTGTTTCTCTTGAAATGAAGACATGATCTCATATACGCATTGAGACTGTATAATCACTTAATAAAAGTATTAATTATTATTATTATTATCATATTTTAGTACTAAAGTAGAGTCATTGTTTCTAATCTCAGAAGTTTTTTACCATACAAAGCAAAAAAAGATTATGAGTAATTGTTCAAGATTGAATAAATTTCCCATTTCTTTCTTTCATGCATAGATCCTGTAGATTCTGAGGGAAGGACCCTTTTCCACTTTGACAGTCCATCCATCAAATTTGCAGATGATTCCTTCCAGGGGTTCTCTGGGTGCCCTGCTGTGACAGGTGTAAACAGCCCCGCCATTCCAGTGGGTGTAACCCCAAGGAGAAACAAACTGCAGAAGCTGAATCCCTTAAACAGCAAGAAATTTAAACGGTAAGAGGTGCTTTGATGCTAACATTCGGAGTAAGTTTTATTAAACTATTTAACGCTTTACTTTCTTGACCAATTATGAGGAAGATAGATAAGTATTCAGAGGTGAACTGTTTATCTTCTAACTCTACTGGGAGCATTTCATCAAATAATTCCACTTTTGTAAGGATTTGGTTGATTAATCTGAAAGCTTTGCTTGAAATGAGAGGATAAATGTACAACTTAATTTATTAACTTATCAACTTATTTAAATTTAGATGACTTTTTAAAGAAAAATATTGAATTTTTAGATCTCCTTCATGGAATAATCATCACATTGTCCCATTCAATTTTTGTAAATTAAAAATTTTATAAAAAATTTGCAAGATTTTATTGCTGAGCCAAATTATATGCTGATAAAATATCCCAGTTGGGTGAAAGCTGCATAATGTGCTGCTGCTCAATTGATATAACTTACTTTGCATAATCTGTAGCATTTCACTTATCTAAAATGCTTCATTTCTTAATAGTATACTGAAAGGATAATAAAAGAAATTCTACTCAAAGTAAGGTTGTATGATGGCCGAGGAAATTGTATTTGCCTTTTTATCTACAAACAGAACCTGTTTTAAACAAGTTGCTTTTCTCCACTTGATATGATGACGTCAGATAAAATAATTCAAAATTTTTCTAAGCGTTTTATTAGGATTGAATCTTATATATGTATCTTTGGCTCTTCTACTTAAGTACTTAGTAAAGGGAATACCAGTTTGGATCATTAGCAAGCTAGATAACATTTTAACAGGTTTTCCATAATATTGTAACACTTTTTAGCTCAAGTATTCGAAGAATAGTAGAGCTATTCTACTACCCTTGGTGTCTGCGTCCGGTTAAAGCTTTTTGGTTAAAGTTTTCTTGATTGTTGAATAAAGTTTTCTTTGTTTGGTGGTCAAAGATTTTGGATGAGTCTATTATGATAATGACATTTCAGAACATGAATATGAATTAGAAGATCAGTTGTGGGATGAATGAAAAACTAAATAAAAGGTTCCTCGCTTCTAAAGAATATTTAATAAGATGTTTTGTTTAATGGGTTTTTGGAGTAGTTTTTTGTTATGATAATGACATTCTTGACATGAATAGGAATCAAAATTTTGTCTTGCCATGAATAAAGAAGTAAATAAAAGTTTCTTGCTTTTAAAGAATTTTAAATTAGGGTTTAAGGAAATATAAACAATAAGTGGAATGTGAGGTAGAAGATGACATGATGATAAAGTAGCTGTAGGAATTAGGATAAGGGTTGGATTTCCTGTGGGACAGGGTGGAATTGTATGTAGGGCAGGGTGGGGTGGCGTGTTGATTAGGATGGGTTGGCATGTTGGACAGGGTGGGTTGGCATGTAGAACAGGGTGGGTTGGCATGTGGAACAGGGTGGGTAGACATTTGGGACAGGGTGGAATGGCATTTGGGACATGTGGTTGGGTGTCATCTGGTTTTCAGGTGTGATAGGCATGGGATAACATTTGGGATAGGCTGGAATGTGCATTATTAGCAGTGAGGCAGACCTGCCAACTAGTACGATTTTGCAGTATTTAATACAGAAAAATGTTAGGAATACGATTGTACGTTTTTTGGCACCAGAATACGATTGATTTCTTATTTTTATTATTATTTTTTTTTATTATTTTTTTTATATATTTTTTTATTTAGTTTTTACTCATACTATTTACGCTCGGTTGGCGTTCATGTCCTCTTGAAGGAATTTTGCCGACTTAACTGATTCCGATTCATTTGCGGCTGCCGCCAAAAAGTGTAGACTACAAGTTAATTATGCATAAGGCAACCTACCTTAAGCTAGGGCATCCGTGATTGGTGCATGGGATGTAAACAACAATTTTTCATCTGAGTGTAGCCAATCAGACGTTGCATACGCGAGATGAATGATTGTCACGGTGTCTATATACAAACGAAACATGTGGTCCGGTAACTAACGTTACATGTGTAAATTGTAAAACAGGCAGTTTCAACAGTGTTTCAAGCATGTTGTAATTTGTATTAAGTGGTAATTTTGTGAGTGATATTAATGTTTAAATATGGCTTTGATAATGGTATTTTTTTTGGAGCCACAGTAAACCTTTGTTTTGTACATTTTGTTTGAAGAGTGCAGTTTTTGTTATCAAAAATACAACTTTTGTAGTTCCAGAATACAGTTTGATATCCTAAAGGTTGGCAGGTCTGGTGAGGGGATTTGTATCGTTTCCAATGTCTAGTTTGTTATACGTTAAACAATATTGTTTTGCATAATTTTGCTTTAATGTTATTGTACATTTTCATGCTGCTTGACTTTGCTTGACACATATTTTTTAAATTGGAAGTTGTATTACAATCCAGGATGTAGTTCTGGGGTTGTGTAGAGGTTGGGGGAGGGTACAGGTTGCAAAAGGGGTTTTATGACATTCTTTTATTGACATTGGCAAGTCAGGGCCTCTCCTTTCTTTGTTGTTCAATTGATAGAACTGAAATAGGTGTTAAAGTTATAAAGACTGCTAGCTTTTACATTTTTTCCGAGTTATTGGGTGATGGTGACCTTGAGCTTTTTTTTTTTTTTTTGTCTTAAAATATCTGGGAAAACTTACAGATATTTTGAAGCTTGTAGTTAAATGATGTGAAAATTAACAAAGCATATGAAAATGTAAGTGCACCTTTCAAAGCTCAAGTAATTTCAAATCATCTGCCCCTGTTACCCTATTTCTGTATATATTTCCCTCAATAAGCTCATTCTCTAGCTTCAAATAGTCGAGCATACTGTCCTTCTGACAGTTCTTGTTATTTATGCAAACTCTACTGCTTCATGATTTACATACTATTATCTCATGCTTAACCTAATTTTTAGAGCATTATAGAATTTCAAGTTACTTAATAGAATTCAAATTTAATACATATAATCATAATATATTCTTCATTTAACATTCTGCACTCACCATTTTGCTTAAGTACCCATTCCAACCGTAACATCTCTTCATCCTCCCTATGTAACTTATATCATTCTCTCTAGATTGTCCTTGGGTGCTGGTCTTGCTTCGGGTCGGCCCGCTACTCCTGTTAAACCACCTCCGAGACAGGTATACTATCCTCATGTACTTAACGGAATATTCCAGTGAATTTTCATGTATATTGTAGAGGACTATTAAAGAAACAAATGCGTGAAAAAAGATGTTGATATCTTATTCTGTTTTTAGAGGTATCAGATTTCAAAGATTTTACCAGGGTGTTGAAAAGTGACCTCATAGTGTACATTGTGATGTCATAAAGACAAATCCAAGGCAGTTTTTATGTACCTCTTTGAAATGAATTGCCTCTTACTAAATTATTGGCACATTTTGTTTTATAATTGAGGTGGGGTATAAATAACCTGCACTTTACATGAAGGTACTTTGCCAAAGCATTAATAAGGGTTTTCATGGAATCTTCATTCAAATATATGGTAATCTGATGAATGTTGTTAAGACAGTGATAAGCTTTAATTAGTCCTTTATCATTATGAAAATAAAAATTCATGGAATATTCCTTTAATTCTCATCATTTTTCAAGTTGCGTCATGAAAATCTTCATCAATGTGCAGATTGTATTTCTGTTTGCTATTTTTCCATTGTAAATCAGTGTCCTGCATTTATGGATGTCATTATTGGTGAGCATGTGAAGCATAATGCAAACCTATGTAATGGCGATTTCGTCCGTCCGGCCGTCCAGTTTTGCCTGAGAATTCCTCAAAATGTTACAGTTTTTTGAGAATTCCTCAGAAATGTCAACATTTTTTGAAAATTCCTTAGAAAATGTTAAAGTTTCTTCAGAGTTCCTCAGAAAAAATTAAAAGTTTATTTAGTTATCCTCATGGAAGGCTGGAAATTCTTTACTTAATTTTAAAGTTTTTCCGAGACTCTTTAAGACAAGTTGAAGATATAGTTTCCTTAAAAAGTCTACAAAACATTTGATATTTCCTTAGAAGATAAATGTAAGATGATACGACTTCCCAAAGTTCTTCAGAAATCTTCAAGTGTCTCTCATAACACTAGAGGTTTAAAACCCTTAAACTTCTTCAGAATATTTGTGCACCAACGGCTGTATCAGGCATGATTATTAAACTCCGCCTTTATTATTTTGTGTATTTGCATAAAGTTGCTACAGTATATGAACTGACAAGACTGACTTAATATGCTCAGTCAGGGAGTGTGACAGGATGTGACTGCAAGTCACTGCATATAGACCTAGGGAGGGATGTCATATGGGACATGGATGGGAACCATGTGGGACATAGGATAGAATATATATCCATGTGGTATGCACCAAGGGCTATATCAGGCATGATTATTTGACTCAGCCATTTTTTCTTATCAACAGGCATTTGCGTAATAGTTATATGGACTAACAAACTTTCATACATAGTGTGCTCAATCAGTGACTGATAGCTAGGACGAGACTTCTTATGGAGCCTATGCCATGTCGAAGATGGGGTGGAATGCCATGTGGTATATATGGTGGAATGCCATGTGGTATATATGGTGGAATGCCATGAGGGACACAGGGTGGAATGCTATGGGATGAGATGTCATGTGGGACATGTGATGGTATGGGATGTCATGTGGGACATGGGGTGGGATGCCATGTGAGACATGGGGTGGGATGACATGTGGGACATGGGTTGGGATACCATGTGTGACATAGGGTAGGAGGCTATGTGGGACATACGGTAGGAGGCCATGGGGACATGGGATGTGGGACATAAAGTAGGATGTCATTGGGCATTGGGAGGGATACCATGTAGAACATATGGTGGGATCCAGTGTGGGATAAAGGCGGGATGCCATCAGTACATAAGGTGGGGACATTGGGAGGGATGCCATGTGGGACACAGAGAGGGATGTCATGTGCGTCATAGGGAGGGATGCCATGTGGGACATATGGTTGAATTAATGTGGGACATAGGTGGGATGCCATGTGGGACATACTGTATAGTGGAATGCCATGTGGGAGATATGGTGGAATGCCACATAGGACAAGAATGGGATGTCATGTGGGACATGGGGTGGGATGTCATCTGGAACATGGGATGGGATCCATGTGGGACATAGGGTGAATGCCATGTGGGACATATGGTGGAATGCCATGTGGGACATGTTGGAATGCCATGTAGAAGATATGTGGGACAAGGGATGGGATGCCACGTGGGATGCCATGTGGGACAAGGGATGGGATGCCATGAGGATGCCATGTGGGCATGCCATGGGATGCCGTGTGGGATGCCGTGTGGGGCGTGGATGCCATGTGGGACGTGGATGCCATGTGGGACGTGGATGCCATGTGGGACGGGATGCCATGTGGGGCGTGGATGCCATGTGGGACGGGATGGAATGTAAGACATGGGATGCCATGTGGGACGGGGATGCCATGTGGGACGGGGGGATGCCATGTGGGACGTGGGATGCCATGTGGGACGTGGGATGCCATGTGGGAGGTGGGATGCCATGTTGGGACGTGGGATGCCATATGGGACGTGGATGCCATGTGGGACTTAGTGTGAGATGCTATTTTTATAATTGGCTGGGTCATTTGATATGGGTTTTAATTTACATGGGCATTGGAAACCATGACTGTATTTACCATCTAAACAAGAGCAATGGTGTTGAATAATTTCCAAAAATATGGTGGCTGACTGAAAAATAAATGGGCTCCTTATGCCGTGAAGATAATTCCATCATTGATTTATTTCTACACATAGTTTATCATCCAAGCTGACCATCCTCCTGATCACAGTATTGATGAGGAAATAAATTGCAAAACTGTTTTGTTTAAAGATAAGGATGGACACACTGGAAAATAATCTATTGTTCTGGCAGTTAATACTGCGGGAAAACAGAATTCGTGGGAAGAACATTTTTTTTTATTAAGATTTTTTTAATAGATTTCTTGAGTTATCAACGGTAATATGTGGTAAATTTGTGCTTTAGAAACGTACCTCATGTAAATGTATGGTGACTAGTACTTTAAATTGTAAAAGAGGGAAGCATATAAAGATGTTTAATTTACTACATTAATATCATTTCTGTCACGATTTTTCATGGGAAGATTTTTAACATTTTTATTCAGAACCGTGATAAATGTTATAATTAATTACAACTCTGAGGATATAAAGGGGACATCTGTGAGGATGATCTTTTGCCTTTACATTCATGGTCATTCATGTCCATTCCATTCTCTGTTTTTATAGGATATGCACCATTGTTTATATAATACATATTGTAGGTAATCATCAATACAGATTATCTCTTATGGGTTGAAATAATCATCACTGTATGATACTGTGAGGATCATGTTGCAGTGTTCCATTCCATCAATCACAAATTTTTTTTGGTTTTAAAAGAATTCATCGTTCATGCATAATTTTTGCTGGCTCTCTGAAGGCACTATTCCAAATGCTAAGAATAAATGAGTTTAACCTTTAAAGCCCCACAGTTTCAAAATGTTACCAAATTTTTTTTCTTCAATATTTTCACAACTTTCCATTCATTTTCTATAATTACAAGTGCTAAGACAATAAACTTTTCAAAAAAATCAAATAAAGAAAATATTGACGTAAATATGCAAATTCGCAAATTTTAGGCAAAATTAGGCCAATTTTTTTTTACATAATTAGATTGTTTGTAAAACTTTCTTTCCAATGATACCAGTCTAAATTTTTATTTTAAAAGCAAAACATGTAAAAACAATGAAAAAATGATAATAATAATAACCTCTGTAATCACTCGTGAAAAACAAAGCCATGCATACAGCCGATATTCGAACCTGGGACGTGCACGTTGCCAGCTCGCACACTATCCGCTATAACAGACTGCGTATGTTACAGTATATGGTGTTTTTTTTTTTTTACTTAGATAAGGGTATGAATAAAGAGGGGGCAGTTGCTCTTTTTGTTTTCAATTGAAAGTACGTGATATAAGCTTCGTCACAATATTTTGTTTCAAAAATTGGTATCAAAAAGGCTAAAATTATTCAATTTTGCACAAAAAAAGATATTGATGATAGGGGCAGACAAAATTCGACTGGAATTGGATACTTTGATGTCTTGGACAGTTGTTCATGGCCTTTTAAGCAAAGTAACCTTTGGAAAAAAAATTTTTTGTTTAATTTTGTGTATGTTTTGAATTTTCTTTATTTTAATCCATTTGTTCTCAAAAATCTTCAATATAACCCCCAAAGTTACATTTTCTGAAAGAAGTATTTGAGCTCTTTCAAATGATACCAGGATCACTGCTGTGGACCTATTTGACGAAGCAAAATAATTTTTTGAAAAGTGCATGTCCAATCGGTCATGTCACAACCGTGTGGGCATTTAAGGGTTAATCTATGTATGTTAGGGAGATCACTATACCAAACTTATGCTTCCAAACAGAAATGAGGATGAAAAACTTGTTATTTTATTTATTCACACTTTTTTAGTTAGAAAGCAATTACACAAAGATATTTGCAATTTGAATTAGTCCTTCTCAAAAAGGAAGACTGCAAATAAATACTTTATATGTAAACAACTATTTTTTTCTCTAAAATATAATTGTTTTTATCATTCTCTCTCCTTGTATGTATTGTTAGTCATTAACTGCAATGTAAGTTATTTATGTTTGTACTTATGTACTCTTGCCATGATATAATCTCTTGATGAAATAATTGCATGTAGGATAGTTAGCACATGTCAAAATGCGGAAGGTGACAGCACTGGTGGCATCTGGAAACAGGTTTTGATTGGTTGCATAGAGTATTAAATTCTGGGTGGAACAAAGTTTCTTAAAAAGCTTGTTAATTTTGTATTATTGGCTGGATTAAATTTTAGAACTTGCAAGAATTTGCAAAATGTGTGAGCCCGTGGGGTAGCAGGTGAATGCATGTCTTCAAATAATTTGTAAACAAAAAATTCTTCAAGATCAGGCATTTTTTGGTCTTTTTAAGCTTTTTCATTTAAACATATGTTGGAGCTAAGACCACATTTCAAATGGTCTTTGTCCATATGAACTAGAATTCTTAAAACTTCACGTGGAAGAGATTTAGAAAACAATCACCCTGAGAAATGGAGATCACTGATGATATCAAAAATTGATATATTTTTTATAAACAATTAGACAGCCAATTTTTGGCCAATAGATTTGATCTCTGGATGTCACTGGTTGTTAATTGATGCAAATAACAGAAAACCCTCTTAAAAATATTCCCTATATTATATGATAACACATCATCCTTATTCTTATTAATACTGATATTATGTGTTGTAGTGGTTTGTTTGCATGCTTTGTATCATGACAAACTTGCTGCAGGGGTGACGGTCAGATTGGCAAACATAATATGTGACTGCTTCTGGTAATGTAAAGGGCTACTAATTAGAATGAAAGCACCAAATTCTTTCCTGGATCATCTTGTATGCTTCTGATAGTGTGATAGATGCTCTTATCTTTCTGCTGATATGATTAGTTGTCAATTAGCTGTTATTGAATATGAATTTGGTAACATTTTCTGAAAATGACGGAGATTTATGGGAAACTCAATTCATTTTCCAAGAAATTAATGAAAATGAAGGAAATTTTTCTAAAAATGAAGAAGATTTCTGGAAATTTTTACCAAAGATTTCTGAAAATTTTAACCAAAGATTTCCAGAATATAGATATTGGAGAATATAGTTATAAAGATATTCCAGAATATAGATATAGTTGCATAAAAGAAGATGGATTCAGTGAAATGTTGGGATTAAACAATTGGCCATAAAGGATTAATTCAGTACAAAGCAAAAAGACAAACAGAACTGTGAAGAACCTACTGTCAGGAAATATTGCATTTTAAACTTGTAATACGTTGGATGAAAATCGCAGATGTAGAAAGTCTTCTGTGATGTCACATATTCACTTTCATATCAAATATCTAGTGAACTCTCTCATCAATTGATAATATTATTTGTTATTTATGTTTGAATCTGTCCTGACATATCCGCTGGTTGCATGTCACAGATCAATATTTGAATAAAACAAAACACAAAGACGTTTGAGAGATGTGATGTTAATATTACATTTATTTTTTATTTAAAAAATGTTGTTTTAAAAGCAGTATGGTCTGCAATTGATGCACACACAATACACACAGTGCTATCGACATTATATCAGCTGCTAGTCTTCCTTTATACCACTTCTGTAGATTTGAAGCATTAGTGTATCGCTGCTTTGCAGAAATCCAAAATATATACAAACTGTTAAACAGCAGTGTTTGGCATTTTCAGAGTTGTCTAATAGTGAACTTTATTAGCTTTGATATCAATATTCAAATGGTGCAAGTCTTTTATAGATATACTCTCAACAGAGAATATCCCATTTACAGTTTTATTCATTTTGTTCAGCATATTATTTTATGAATTCAATTATTTTTTACAACAAATGTTTTTAAATTGTCGAAACACTCTTTTGTGATGTGTTCAGAACTATTTTAAAGGAATTTTCTCATGAATTTTCATTTTTTCATATATAAAAGAGAACATTTGTAGAAACAAAGTGGTGAAAAAACTATGTTAGTAATTTATTTTGTTTAGAAGTTATAACAATGTAAAGAGTGGAAAAATGTTCCTAAAACACCTCGTACAGTATATGTCCTTCAGCTTAGTGATGTCATGAAGGCAATTCTGAGCACAGTTCTTATGTTTTTCTTATGAATTTAAACACACTTGTTTTACATTATTGAACAACAATTTTGGTTCATTATAGAGATAGGGTGGAATATATAACTTACAAGAAAACTATTTTTTCTTAATGTACATCACATTTACAATGATACAAAAATTATTTTGTTGAAATTGTCTCTATGACATCACAGATGTTGCTAGTCAGTCACTTTTGTCCAAATTCAAAAATACTTTAAAATTTTGTAACTTCTAAACGGAATAAGATATTAAGATAGTTTTTTTTTACCACTTTAACATAGCATATAACATAAGATAACAAGATAATGGGCTAAGAAGGGTTAGTCACCCCATAAAAAGCCCAAACACCACAACCACCACAAAAAAAAAAAAAAAAAACCTTGTTTGTAAAAAATTTCTATCATATATGAAAAAATGAAAATCCATGGGAAATATTCCTTTAATACATTAGTTCCTTTTGCTTTACACTTAATTCATACAAATTTGAATAGAATTAAGGCCGTAACACACCGAACGCGATGCAGCGAGCGATTTTTTAGATAATCATACAGGAAACAAATATTATAAGATGCTTTGACTTTTTGCTTACACACAATGAAGTTTACAATTGAGGCTTTCTAATGATACTGGAAAATTTGTTAGAAATGCTTTTTGTTCATACTGTGGAGAAATTCGCTTTAGTGGGGCGCGATTTTCTGTCACGAATGCGAATTTTGCTTTAATGGGCGTAGAAAGGCCCTTTCAATCAATTTTCAGTTATCATCTGAATAGCCATGCGATGACGATGCTTCACTGAAAACACGAGGTCAAAATGTTTCTTTTCCTTTCTTTTATTCAATTTTGTTTAAAAATCGCTCGCCGCGCTGCGTTCGGTGTGTAACAGCCTTCAAAAGTAAAAAGCCCAGGCACGAGCATTCCATTTACTGACTGTCAGTGTCTCATCAAGTCACACCATCAAACATTTTCCAAGGAAAGATTTCAGAAGTAAGGGGATAATTTAAATGAATTTTATTCAGGTTGAAAAGATTTGAGTGAATCGCTGTTTGGCAGATGGTGGATACACCTTTGAGATCGGGGATGGGCATGATATGCATGCTGTTGGGCAGATGGTGAATACACCTTTGAGATTGGGGATGGGCATGATATGCAGTTTAATAGCTTTTGTGGATAGATTGTCCTTTTCAATTCTTAGAAAATTATTTTAAAGATATGTTAGACAAAAGGCAAATGTTTTCTTGTGGTTTTGTAGTGTAAAATCATTATTAAAAAGAATTATGTAATAGTATTTAACTGTACGTACTTGATTGATGTATTCACTTAATGAAGTCCTATTAAGTTCATGTCCTTATGAAAGATAGATTTAGTTTTATAACAGCCTCTTAGAATTTGTGAAGAAGTTGCTCTGAGGGGATTCCCATCAAGAAGATTTTGATGAGTTAGGAATCTACCATTTCAAGCAGTTTGACACTTTCCAGGTTAAAAGGTCATACACTACCTGACCTAATAATAGTCATAGATAACAAAATTGGGAGCTTTTAATCGATCACAAGTATATAATGATTACTTGAAGGCATTTTATTAACATGTACTATTTATTTATTACAGCACCATCATTCTTTTACTGAAAGTTTGACGTGATAAGAATACCTTCTTATGATATGGAAGCTTTGAAAGTTTCTGATTTGCATACAAAAATAGAGGCTCTATGAGATCATTAACATATTTTTTTCATCCAAATAGTCGCAGATCCACCCCGTGGAATCCTCACCATACATTAACATTGGCTGGAGACTCGCCCATCACCCACCTCACCGAGGCCAGATACAAGATGACACCACCTGTCACCCACCTCACAGAGGCCCATTACAGGATAACTCGGCGCTCGGCTCCAATCGCAGTGCTAGAAAATCCCTTAGGAGGAGAAAGCATAAAAAAGCACCCAGCTCGCCAGCAACTTTATTCTCTGACTATCCAGATATGAGGAAGAAAAATGTGGATTATTTGGTGGCATATAATGAAAATGCAAAGGTTTTACTAACTAATCCTGAGGGGGTACGTGAGTATGCTAATAATGGACAAATGTGTGAAGATGAGAAAATAAAAGAGACGCAGAGTGCAGTTAGAAGAGCAGATTTGTGCAATGATCAAACTTTGAGAGCCAATGTGGCAGATAGGAGGGAAAATAATGTCATCTGTCCACCTCCGGAAGATAAAGCATCTTCTAGTTTGGATAAGCCTTGTCTCCTTGAAACTAATATTGATGTACTGCCAGAAAATGTAGATGACAAAGATACAAAGAAAGAGTCAGAGGTCACAAGTTATCATATCGACGCTAACAATGGAAGTAGTAATTCTTCTGTGCCAGTGGAAATTCAGAAGGGGAATCTTTTCTGTGTTACAGAGAGGATTTGTGAAGATGTTCTCCAAGAAAAGGGGGAAAGGGAAATTACTTCAAGAGGTTACGGTGAGGATGTAAGAGGGGATAAGGATGGATGTAATAAAGGAGATGAAATCTTTGAAAGCAAAGAGAAGAATGAGGAATGTGATGCACCAAAAGATGGCGGAATAGATAGTGATGTCATGAATGAAGGTGATCAAATGAATGTATCGAGCAGGGTGGATGAGTTTTGCGGGATGATCAGAAAAGGTGGAATGAATGAAGAAGGTAAAATGATGCAATACACAGAAATAGATGATACTCATGAAAGTGATGAACAAAAGAAGTTGCAGAGGAAGAAAGAATGCAAAGCTAGGGAAAGAATGATAAGTAATGTGAGCCAACAAAGTTTGTCAAGTGTGTTGTCTGCAGTCACTGTTCAAAGCACCAAGTCAAATTTCACTATTGAGATGGCGCATGAACGGGCTGAAGATGTAGAGAATGATTTAAGTAATGAAGATGATTGTATGGATATGGATATAGAAACTGATCTAAATATTGTAAAACTGAAATCAGAAATTCCTGTTAATGTGACTAATGAGATTGAGATGGAAGTAATTAATGTTACTCCTACCAATGTATGCCAAGGTGAGGTTTCTGATAAGAAAAGATTAAGAAGTTGGGGTCAATCTATCTCTTTGCAAAGCTTAGATTGTACTCCAAGTGAAGACAAAACAGCAGAGTGGATCTTGAGAAAAACTGTTTCATTGGATAGTGGAAAAGGAAACTCTTTAGAAGATTTCGGAACTTGTGGTGAGGATGGTTCCCCTTATAGCAACACTTCAGAAACACCTGTGGCGTGCACCTTTGATCCAGATTCAACACCCACATCTTCCCATTTTAATTTCATTCTTAAAGTTGACAACCCTGAGGAAGAGGCAATTGAAAGTCTACCACACGGTCAAATAAAAAAGTGCAATCCTTCCCGTCTTGTCCCAATTAAAGGTGATCACACCGACTCAAGCTTGAAGTCACTTCATTTAATGGAACAGCGGCATAATCTGGCTCATCAGAGAAAAGAATCTACATCAAGCATTGTGCAAGCCAACATTGATTTATTTAATTCTATGTCAAATAGAGAGCGGCTTCTTCTGCCTGATGATCAGAGAAAATCACGAGTGTTTCGTCACAACTCTGGAGTGTATGCCAGAAGTGAAACAGGGTCAAAATATGAAGGATTGAGTCCCTTGCTTAAATCTGTCAGTTATGATAGTGGATTACATAATCTGAATGATAAGACACCAACAAGAGTCAGAACACCAAGGGTGTGCACCCCCGTACCATCAAGAGTCAGAACACCAAGGGCGTGCACCCCCGTACCAACTCTGTTAGATATGAACGATTCCTATGAAGAAGCCATGAGATCGGCCAAAAAGGCCATCACTAAATTTAAGCGATTTCATCATAGCAACAGGCACCAGTCATTTCGAAGACCTCTTTCTGATAGAAACTTCCAGACTCCCACAAATACCACTCAAACAAGCCGCTTTAATCAAGATAAACACCATGTTGAACCTGTCTTGCTGCAGCCCCTAATACCCCTCCATCTGGCATCGTCACCCAAAATCATGACTCCAGTGAAGAGGGCAGTCCTTGTTAAACATCCATCTAATAGCAGACTGATAAGGCAGTCACCAGTGGTCGCTAGTCACAGGGACTATATGAGGAAGAAGTACAAAGGAACACCTAATGCGAGAGTGAAGAAGCAGTACCCATCCTCTCCCATGGATCCCCTTACCTCTCTCAGAAAGAGCAAGAACATCAAGAGGCAGCCTATAGTGACCCAACAGATGAAGGAGGAGTGGAAACTCTGAGACTATATATCTGGGTTGATTGTGGAAGAAGCACAATGTTTGCAAGCTCTGTGACATAAGATGAATGGTCTCGAGCTTTGGCATCAGTTCTAGGATGTTTTATCAAGAGACATGTCAAGAATTTGTCTGAGGTGGTTGTTATCATTGACCAGAGTGATGATGAAATATCTTTGAGGTGTAATGTGTTGACAATTGCTGTCATCTGAAGGATACCAATCATCTCCAAAGAAGTGAAATGACTGATGTTCTGATAATGAAAACATTGATGATTCCATTCTTGTCTTACTCTCCGATAAATTCTTTGGAAGTTGTTGGTGGCACAAATTTTGTTTGGGTTGGGAACAAAGTGATAGATAGTTGAAGCCAAATTTGCAGCCTGATAAGCATACACTTCCTTACAAGGAGAGGAATGAATTTTTGGGATATAGGATTTCAATTTTATGAAGGTTGATTCTGAATTTTCTTGATCTAGACTTACTGCTATACAGCTTTTGTGAAAAATCAATTTACTGCCAGTGCATTCTCCTAATTGTGATCATTAAAATGATTGTTATGTAAAACATTAAATACTCGCTGTTCTGTTAACTTGTTTAATCTGAAGAATTTGTGATCATAGGATCATTTTCTTGCTCATCTTTTAGAATCCTCCACATCTTATTTTGTTAGAGTATGTTGAGATTTCTTGAAGCCAAAGTAAGTCAGTTCTTAGCAAAATCACTGGTGTATTCTTTCAAGTCTTTCTTAGGTTAGTAGGGATGCCACAAAGCATTTCTTTAAAATTTAAATTGGGTAACAAAAAGTGTAATCCAAATTTGAGAAACTGAATTGGAAAAAAGTTCACAATTTGTTATTCTTGTTAAATCTGCATATCTTGGACCATGTATGTGTTTAATAATTGTTCAGTGCCAGTTTTGGTTTATTCTCTAGTTTTAAGTATTTCTGATTTTTTGCTCTACCATTTCAATTCTGCAACCATACAAATTTCTATAATATGCTGTTTAATACTATATCTTAAAGCCAGTGCTGAAAATTTGTAACAAATAGTGCTAATGATAAAATGACTTACCTTTCACAATTATCATTCCTATATAGCCAGGGTTAAATTTAGAATTGTTAATTGTATGTACTTTATGTATCCATTAAACACTTTGTTTTGATTGCTGCTATACATAGGGTGAAGCTTGTGGTTTTTTAGTGATGAGATTGCCGCTAGATTGTTATCTGGTATGGTCTACCATAAATGTCCTCTTTCATGAGACAAATCACTGAAATCAGCACAAGTCTGAGGATATGTGTGGCTCTAAGAATTCCAATTTCTTGGAAAGGAGATTTGTAGTGGAAATCATCAGTTTTGTTACTTATTAATTAAGAATATATCAGTTTTAATAGAAAGTTGTAAATCTGTACACACTTCTTATGGGCATTTGTATATTTGAACCTTTTGGTATCTCTCTGAATTGTTCAATTACTACCAATTTAAGCAGTACTAGAAAATGGACACCGGTTAATTATTGATTTAGTATCTTATAGAACAAGGTTTGCTGATGAATTTATTCCCATAATGTCAGTAAGTATTCAGAAAATGTAATGAGATTTAAACCCAATGTTATATGCACCTTTCCTCTGACACCACTGTAAAACGTAAATGCAAATTTAGTTCTTAAGAACTTGCAGTTTTTTCCCCTGCCAGTGCTCTGCAGCTATTTTTCAATCTGGTAAATTATAGATATTATATTTCATATAGAAAGAATTCAAAGCATTGCAGAAATTTAGGCATAAAGTGTATTTATTGAGATGAAAGATTGTGGTGCCAAAAAAAAGGGGGGGCTTATTTGATGTAATAAGCACCCAGGCACTTACGAAAATAGAATTTCACCACTTTTAAGACCCAAACTTTGTTTGTTCCTAATAAGCGCCCAATGCTTAGGGTTGTGTACAGTATGTTATTTAAACTACATTGTGAACTGGTTCTTTACTAGCCCCACAATAACCACCACAAAACATTGGATGCAAAATAAGCAAATAATGTAACAAAAGTTATTTTAAGTGTTCAAATTCATCAAATAAATGATGTTATCAATCAAAAATTGTTGGGTGAAGGTTTATTAGAGTAGAGGCCCTTAATACGTTCACGTTGAATACGGTATAACCACTGATAGGTAAAAGGTCAGTTTCATTGTGCTAGGTTTTCATGTGAGCGACATAAATTGATCAAACTAATTAATTACATACAATATCATGTTTTTAATTAAACAGAATATCATGTTTTGATAGTGATGAAGTGATTATATATGACAAGGTTCAAAAAGATACAATTTTAAAGAAAAATGAGAAAATGACACCTTATTTTGATAATTTCCATTATAAGTGCATATTTACATATTTCTTTTCACTCATAAATCCACAAGTGTTCAATGGTTTAATATCATTTTGTATGATTTTATCTTAATGCATATAGGTATGTAGAAAGCGATTTTTGCTTGTTTTGTAAACATTGATGAGTCATAAAGAAAGTAATATTCTTTTGATATTTATTTTCAAATAGTCATATAACAGCCATTTTGAATTTTTAAGTAAAAAAAATGTTAAAATTTATGATAACGCAGGAGAAAATTAAACCAATTCTGCATTTTCTTGGTTAAGATCTGATTTCTTTTCCATTTTCCTTACTCATTGTACAGCTTTATCTAAATATGATAGACTTGAATCCAGTAATGTGTATTAGAATATGCAGTGAATTTCTGCCAATATTTATCCTGCATGAACTCTGAGCCAAATTGAGAACAACCTCCTTATTTGAAGATATATGTAGAGCCAGCCTAAGCTAAATGTCTTTAAAGGAATATTCCCATGTTTTTTAAGAAATAATCCCACGTTTTAAATTATATCCAAACCCAACATAGTAGCAAAACATATCATCAAATTTGGTTAAATATTGACCATTTTACAGCATTTAAAAATCTCAGGCATTGATTTGCAAATTTTATACAAATTTTGAGCTGCATATCCAGGCGACCTTAGTATTTTCTTTGTAAATCCTTCATGTTTATTAAATGTATATCAAAATTCTTTGAAGTGGTGCAGCAAATTCTGACCAAAAGTTATTAAGCCTTTGCCATACCCCCAATCAAATTCTAATAGAAATAGACTTTCCTATGATTTTCAGTGACTGAAATTTGGGAAAGAAATTTACAGAATTACTTTGAGCTGTTTGCCCAGTCATACTTCACAAATTTCTAACAAATTAAAAACTTATCAAACTTTGATCAACCACAGCTCAAATACTAAAAGTGCTTTTTGCAAAATCCAGAAACTATTCTGCTCAGATTTCAATAATCTTTCAATCAATCTAGAAATTGCTACATGTCCATAGACCTATAAAAGGCTTATGCTGGTGATTCTTAATAGGCGGTCCACTGGCCAAATCTGGCCCGCCAGCCAATCCAATCTGGCCCGCAAACAATAGTCATTATATAAAGCAATACAGTGCATTGCATGTAAATCAATCCAAATGAGATCAGTAAAAATCGCAAAATACTTGTTTATTTAGTTTTTTTCCTAGGCAGATCAGCTCACTAAAACATAGCTGCTTATCAAATTAAATTTGATCTCTAGTTCTGCCATGGCTCGCAGCTTGTCAAAGGAAGGTGGATAAGAGAGCCGCCGACATCTGGTGTACATCCTTCTAATTGCACACGTTCTTAACTTGTTTGTATCCCGGGATTGTTTTGACAGGTTTTGTTTGTCACATGACGCTGGGTTTGCCACACAATTGGCCCATGGCCTGAAGCTGTTGTGAAATGATGGCCCTTTGAAAAATTTAATTAAGAACCCTTGGGTTATGCTAGTCAAACTTGACAAAACCTGGAGAAATAGTCATGATATGCAAGAATTTGAAAAGGCACATTTGGTGTCGTAGGATATAGCATTGCTGCTGTATACTGTTGCCAAAGTTGAAAAGTTAGTTACTGAATGATAAGTTGTTTGATATATTGCAAATATAATAAGTTAGGCTGTAACTATAAGAAGAGATGTGTTCTTGATTACTTTTATTATTTTTAGACAATAGTACCTTTTAGTAGTGTTATGTTTAGTTGAGGATATGATATTTTACTCTTAAAAAATGATGTTTTGTAAAAAGTTTGCATTCATAACAGATGGAGCACTTGAGCATATTTTCGTTGTGTATCATTTATGTACTTCTTGTCTCACTTTTGAATTGGAGAAGGTTAAGATCGAGATATTTTTCAATTCATTTCCATCCTCATATTTTGATTTGAATACAAGCTTTGTTAAAAATGGATGATAGAAATCTAGTAGAAAAGAAATTAGACACATATTCCCTTCATTTCAATTGTACTTAAAAGATACAATTCTTTCAACTGTCTATTTACAATCAAATATAAAAAGTGTCATATACATTAGTCAGCGAAGAAAATTGGAAAATCAGGTGGATTTTTTTCTTAACTTTAGAATTATTTTTTCATTTAAAAAGTGTTTTTGTTACATATTAACTAGGGTGGACCTAAATGTTCCCCCTCCTGTCATTTTTATAGAAGCTTTGAAACCTCAGCCCTTAGGAATTTGGTTTTAATCTTTCCGGAACAGAATGAAATTTTGAAATTCATGTATCAAATTTTTCTTGGTGGCTGGTTTTGGTGGTGAAAATGGTTACAAGAAGAAGGTTGAAACCTTTGCCCATATGTCATGTACATATTTTTTGTTGTTGTCATTTTCAATCAATTTGTGGTAATCATATTTACAGTTCATTATGGAAGTCCATTATTGTGTAGAAAAATTAATATTACCTCTTTTCAAGTAAAGTACATCAATTTCCTTTCTATGAACACGGTATACAGTTGGGTAAATATCTAAGAGTAATTATAAATTATAACGGAATTGAAATGTAATCATGGTTAACTTCGAATGAAACCTTTTTTGTTTTTAAAATTATTTTTATTGACATATGTCACATTTCTATTTAAAAGAAAATTTATGATTGTCTTGTTCTTTCAGTTAAATGGTATTAAGTTCTTAATGTACATTCCATTGTGATTTTCTACAATAAATACAAATTATTAATCAAATTGTTGATGCCTACTCTTTTACAAAAAAAATTGTAACAAAATTCTGAAAATCACAATAAAGAATTTGTTTCTATAATCAAATTGTGTATATACATAATTGCTTAAAGGCCTAGGGGAAGTGCTTTAGGATTTAGTTATGCCAGATTAGGTATGGAATTTTCCCTTCCCAGTTGCCCGCTTTCTTTCCAGTTGCGAGGTAAAATTGAAAATCATTGAAGGACAAATACTGAGCAGTAAACCTCAGCAGGAACTTCCCTGATGGTCAGCAAAGTGTGATGGAACATAACTTACCAGTACCAGCACCCCCTCCCTTCCCCATCGTGAGGGGATCCTATGCTCTTGCCCAAATTGTTAGGCCTATTATTTTAATATTATCAACACAATACATTTTGAGTAGGGGCAACTTTTGTCTATTCCCAGAAATGATAGTAATACAATTTTGATATCACACATGGTTCCCTGTGTGGTTAAGAATACATGTGCCTTTTGGTTGGGTTTGAAATATGGTTGAAGAAGTACAGGAAAATTCATTATGTTGTTCCATGGGCAGAGGCATCAATAGTTTTATTGCTATGTTTAGAAAATACTACCCACAACAAGTTTTGTCAAATTATTAATGCAAGTTGAAAATTTGATTTGATTTTGAGAGGTATATGAGAGTGATAGGAAATATTTAAACATAAGATATTAACAAATTGTATCCCTGTTCGGAGACGAGCCTTCCCCACCCGCATTATTCAAATCCCCACTCCTTCCCAAATCCTGGCGATACCCCCGGGTTCACACATTTCAAACCTATTTCATTTTAATTTTGATTATTTCATTTAAGCTATTTTATATGCGAATTTGTGATGTATGAACAGGCTGACCTCTACTTACTTGTGCAAACCTCTTGCTCTTCCAATATTCTTTAAAGACCTCCAAACCCCTAATTGCCCCCTCCCCCCTCCTCCCCAACTCCTCTCCAACCCCTGGTTCTCTGATGACTGCAAACCGCCATCAAGAATAGGAAAAAGGCCCTCAGGAAGTTCAAAACTAAGCCGACCACCCATGACCTCTTTCGCATCAGCCGTGCCAAGGCCAGGCGCACTATCAAGGACATTAAAACCAACACTTGGAACAACTTCATCTCTTCTCTCACCACCAACACCTCCACTAAGAAGATTTGGAGAATGGTTAACAGCTTCCACGGCAGGGTGGGTAAGTCTCCCATCTCTCCTGGAATGGTGACCTCACCGCGAAAAAGGACATTAACCACCTCTTTCTGCAACATCTCGTCCTTAGCCAACTACCCCAATGCTTTCAAAACCAAAACAGCTCGTGATGAAGCCCGGAATATCACCTTTCCCTCCGACAACTCCGAGAGCTACAGCACCCATCTCACCCTTTCTGAATAAAACCAAGCCATCCACGATGCTGGCTGCACCTCCAAGGGCCCAGATAACATCTCCTACCAGTTCCTGAAACACCTCCCCAAGAAGGCCACCACTACCCTACTCAACATGCTCAACCACATTTGGTCCTCACACTCCTTTCCCCCTATCTCGAGGACAGCTACTGTCACCCTCGTTCCT
This sequence comes from Chiridota heheva, assembly GCA_020152595.1. Taxonomy (NCBI): domain Eukaryota; kingdom Metazoa; phylum Echinodermata; class Holothuroidea; order Apodida; family Chiridotidae; genus Chiridota; species Chiridota heheva. The sequence continues at coordinate 533,098 of JAIGNY010001034.1, read as the reverse complement.
AAACCGGGGAAGGACAGTACCGACCCCTTCAGCTACCTCCCCATCGCCCTCACCTGCTGCCTCTGTGAAATTATCCAAAGGATCATTAACCAGAGAACAAACTGGTTCCTTGAGACCAACAGAATCCTCTCCCCTCACCAAAGCAGCTTCCGGAAAAGTTGAATACCCTAGACAAGTTAATTATACTCGACACCGCTATCCGGGAACTCTTTGCAAAAAAGGAACACCTCATTGCCAACTTTTTCAACCTCGAGAAAGTTTTTGACACTACGAGGAAATACGACATTATCCGCAAACTTTACACCATTGGCCTCAAGAGGCCACCTTCCCATCTTTATTCAAAACTTCACCCAGGAATTTCTAAGTTCATATTGTCCACACCCTCTCCATCTCCTACCCCCAAGAAGAGGGAGTCCCCCAGGGTAGCATCCTCTTTTTAATCTGAGCATTGATGACATTGCGAACAACCTTGGCCCCAACATCAAATGTAACCTCTACGTGGACGACTTCACCATCTTCTACTCCTCCCCTAGCTTTCTTGTTGTTGAAAATAGGCTCCAACTTAGCTTCAACCAGGTGCTAGTCTGGTGCAACAATAACGGTTTTAAATTCTCCAAAAACAAGACAGTCTGCATGCACTTCTGTCATTTCAACAACATCCACCCAAACCCGAATCTCGTGCTCAATGGCAATCGCATCACTAAAGTTGAACACACAAAGTTGCTGGGTATAACTCTAGACCCCAAGCTCTCCTACAAGCAACACATCACCAACCTAAAACAGAAATGCAACAGCTCCCTCAACTTCTCCGCCTCCTCTCCAACACCACTTTGGGTGCGAACCGCCATGCTCTCCTCAAAACCTTCAGGCTCACCATTCGTGCCAAGCTTGACTACGGCAATAGTCTACTGTGCCGCTCACAACTCTTACCTCAGCCACATCAACACCATCCAAAATAAAGCCCTCAGGCTTTGTCTTGGTGCCTACAGGATCTCCCCAATCACCAGCCTTCATGTTGAAGCCAACAAACTTCCCTTTCTGCTAAGGTGTAAAAAACTTAGCCTCTCCTATGCTTTTAGAGTCCTCACCAAAACCCTGTTTACAACCTCATTAGGTACCCCAATTTCTCCACTTGACCTCTTTAATAGGACTAAAACCCTATCCCCTCCCTTTAGCTTATGCATTAAATTAGACCTCCTCCATCTCGGCATCAACCCTGCCACTCTTGGCATCTTTTCCTGGCCTATTTTTTCACCGTGGGCCACCCCCCTCCCTTCTATCCACCTGGGCCTCTCCACTTATTACAAAACTCAAACCCGCCCTAACCTCTTCATCAATCTCCACAACCAAATCAAAGACCAACTCTCAAACTACACCTCCATCTATACTGATGGCTCCAAGGAAGGTGACAAGACAGCTGCTGCTGCCGTCATCCAAGACATCACCCTCAGTAGCAGGCTTCCCAACTACTCATCCATCTTTTCAGCCGAGGCAAAGGCCATCCTTCTTGCCCTCAACTTTACTGAGTACTCCCCGCTCAGCCACTTTGCCATCTTCTCCGATTCAAAGGCTGTTCTTACTTCTTTTCTCAATCTTAACTTAAAATTGAATGGGATAATTTCACATCTTACCTCATCCTCCAGAAACTCCTTTTGCCCACCCTCTGCAGGAAGAGTATCATTTTCTTCTAGATACTTAGCCATGTTGGCATCCCTGGCAATGACAGGGCTGATGCAGCCGCTAAGCTTGCCCTTAACCTCCCCCCTACCCCATTTGCCAAAACCCTTTCTGACATCAAACCGCTTATTGTTCGTAATCGCTGGCAAACCTTATGGGACTTCCAAATTGATAACAAACTCCATGTCATCCAGCCCACCATTCTGATCAAACTTACCACCAATAACCTCTCTCGTGTCGACGTTCATATTACCAGTCTTAGAATAGGTCACACCCACCTCATCTCCTTATTTGCTCCCCCAATCCCTCTGCAACAATTGCCATTGCACCCTCACAGTCCATCACGTTCTCCTCGCTTTCCCCCTGTACAACCTTCCCTCGCTCCCCACAACTCAATTGCCGAGTTCTTCCAGAAAAACCCTCCGGATAAAATTATCTCCTTCCTTCATCATGCTTCCCTCTACAACCATATTAAGTCTTTCTCTCCCACCCCCCTCTCTACTTTTTGTTTTCACCCATGCACCTTCTCTCTCGATCCCAGCTTTCTGATTTTAGTTCTTGTATTTCTCTCATTCTTCCCGTTTTCTTCCCTTCCTACCTCTAAAATGATCTAAACTAAGCACTTGGGTTAAACTAAGCAGTTGGGTTAAACTAAGCAATTGGGTTAAACTAAGCAATTGGTTCAACTAAACAATTGGGTTCAACTAAGCAGTTGGGTTCAACTAAGCAGTTGGGTTAAACTAAGCAATTAGGTTCAACTAAGCAATTGGGTTCAGCTAAGCAGTTGGGTTAAACTAAGCAGTTGGGTTCAATTGTCCCAAAACACAATATCAGACAAGTAAAATAAAAAGAACAATGGATTTTTATGTACAAATTTATCTTTATTTTCATGATACCTCAATTGCATGAAAATACAACAACAATTCTCTCTTAAAGAATCAAAATGTATCAATGAAGGAAGATATATTTGTAATTAACAATCAAATAAGCTACAGGTCATAATCCAGTTTATATAATTTTACTTGAATAATTCTGAACAAGTAGAAACGGTCTTCAATTCTTTGAAGAACAAAAGAAAGATTTAAACACCTGTTTGGTATTGTGGTAGCTAAATCTGGAAAGTTGAAAAGAAAAAAAAATGCCCACTGAAACTAATAATCAATTCATTTTCAAATCTAATATTCAATCTTTTAAATCAACTCAGCTGTTATTGCCAGTAATTTACCAAAATATTCAAGCATTAGATTATTAAAAAAATGACAAGATTTCCTACCATTTAAAAAAAAAAAAATGTTTTGCTAAATAAGAATTATTGCAATGACAGCTACAGTAAAAACTAACCTTTAAAATTGATATTTTCCCCAGAATTGGAATGTTTCAAATGGACATGTATAACCATTTTTCAAGAACGAAATACCTTAAAAACTTTGTTCAGTTTGTCAAAGCACAACTTTATCACCAAAGATATTCACCATAAAGCCCTCTCCGCATCACAGATAAATTTACACATTCAATCTGATTATAACATCTCAAAGAACAATTGTTTTGTTCTATTCAAAAATGTATTCTAGGGTTCACTGATAAAAAGATACAAAGGTCTATAACAACATTAGGGTATAAACATCTTCATCTTAAAGTTTCCAAATTCTTGACTGACATTTCATCAAACTATCTTTACTCAGTCATACTTTAGTTTACATTCAATTTTATCACTTTATGAATGACTGTTTTTTTTTTAAACAAAAAATTATCACAGAGAAAATTTCCGTATATTACCACTAAAACATACATTTTAATGGTCAAGAATTTCCATATAAAACAAAAAAGGGAATGAAACCAAAGAAGAAAATTTTCAAATACCTGACTTCGTTAAGGTGATATTCACCTTGAAAGTTCTTACAGATTATGTGTAGAAATGACTGGTGTAATAATGTGCAGTGCTTGTATTGCACTTTCCAAGGCATGGCCCCCACAAACCACTTGACGGAGATGCTAACCATTCACAAAAACCATTTCTCAACTCTCCAGGACTATGTTATGCCAGGAGTTGCTTTGGTGCAATGTTGCAACAATCACCAATCACTTTTTTTATTTTCAGTATCATTTAAAGATACCGTAGCTATTTTTAAGAAAGTGAGTATGTGACATCAGAATTGTAGACCCTTTGCCTGTTTAAGGGTTTAGACAGCTCTAAACGCAATATTTCCTGCAAGATTATTTCCTAAGGGTTATTTTTGCACCAGTTTGACTAATCATTCCACTGTACCCTAAAGTTGCTTCAAACCACGAATCCTCTCTTGAAGTTTCCCTTCATTGCACACCATACATATTAAAGGATTAGTTCAGTGGTCAAGCATGATTATCTTATATGAAAGAGTACTTCAAAAGAAACAAAATGATGAAGAAAACATTCAAAAAACTTATTCTGTTAAGGAGATATTTAAGTTTTAAGTTTGGTATCGTTTGTGTAGAAATGACTGAAATCAGACTACAAAGTGGTGAAAAAACTATGTTAATATCTTATTCCATTTAGAAGTTATAACAATTAAAAGAGTAGAGAAATCTTCTTAAAAAACACCTCGTACAGTATATGTCCTTCAGCTTGGTGATGTCATCAAGGCAATTCGAGCACAGTTCTTATGTATTTCTTATCAATTTAATCACACTTTTTTACATTATCAAACAGCATTTTTTGGTTTGTATAGAGATAGGGTGGAATATATAATTTACAAGAAAACATTTTGTTTTTTTCTTTGTGTACATCACATTTACAATGAGAAAAAAATCCAAATCATTTTTAAAGAATACAAAAGACTTTTTGTTGAAATTGTCTCTATGACACCACAGATGCTGCCAATCAGTCACTTTTGTCCAAATTTAAAAAAAACCTTAAAAAATGTTGTAACTTCTAAACGGAATAAGATATTAACATTGTTTTTTTTTCACGACTTTGTTTCCAAAAATTGTTCTCTATCATTTTTGTAGAAATGAAAATCCATGGGAATATTCCTTTAAATTTGCCTGGTAGTATTGACGTCTCTATCATTGACGTCTCTTAACATCTGCTTATCAATACAATTTAACTTGATACAGGTGAATCTTCTCCTTTGTGCGGACCATGCTTCATAGTATTCCTTTTTTTATGACTAAAAAACCAAAAACTTCTTTTTATGTTTGATAAATTCATATCGTGGCTCTCAAAATGTTTTTCTCCCTTATATACACAATCACCCTATTCAATATAAAATATACTGTAATTGTAAATTATATATTCATATAAAATGAAGAGAAAAATCTTAAGTAGTTTCACAGTGAAACAAAGTTATTTTTAATCTTTAGTATAATTTACATTTTAGTCAGTATGACACCAACATATAAACTCTTTGTGACAAAAGTTAAGCCCTTAAGCAACAAATATGATAAAGGCTCAGGGCCTTTCTGTAACAAAAAATTGCTTATTTTACCCATTCAAAGATATATGAACTGTCTTTAAGCTTACAAGATACTATGTTCTTCAATATCAATGCTCAAATTTTAATTATTTTGCAAATGGAAATGTTTCATTCATTTCTGTGTTACACATTCTCCCCAAATAAACTTGTATCTGTAAGCAGTTCATCTTTAATATTCTGTGAAAAATTAACTCTGTATATCTAACACCCTTTCTCCTACCATCAATTTGGACATTCAAAAATAGAGCAGCAGAAACATAAGCAATGGGTATTGAACATAGGAGGCCTTATATAAAATAACACCTATAACTTTTCATATAATATGCTACACTTTCAGGCTACCAAATATTCTTACAATGCTCCTTGGTTCTTCAAAATCCAAACATCTCGTCAAGCATATGTCAAAAAATACTATTTATATCAGAAGTTACTATCCTAATTTACGGTAATATTTCTTTGATTAAATCAACCAAGTGTGTACCTCTTACATGTTCCTGAGACTCGTAAGGGAAGCAGCACAAAATTGCCAAAAGACATCAAATACAGCTTTGAGCTCTTCATTTAACTTTTAAAGATTAATTTGTTTTTAAAACTCAAAATTTGGAATCTTTCCATAATTTGGAAACCAAAAATCTTGTTTAGTTTGAACCAAACTGAAGGCACCGTACCTAAGCGTTTGGGACAAAGCTGTCCCGTATACATTTTAATGCTATGATCTTACAAAATGATGTGATACATCTTATTTGGCGAGAAGCAATTACCATTATTTTTTACATCGCTTAAGGAACAGCAAATCAAAATCCAAGAATTCTTTATAATTTTGGTAAGAAAATGTGCCACTTTAAACAAATACAAATCATACACTGATTTCTAAAACAATTTGGCCAACAAATGGGAGTTTTTCAAGAATTAATTTGAATCATTATGGGAGTTAAAACCATTCATACATTTAGAATATTTAGGGCAGCAAAATAAGGAATATTCACAAGAGATATAAATACAAATAAAAGATTATTCTAATTGTGACAGAGCAGTGAGCTGTTTCAAAACTTTGGTCTGGCTTGTTTCTCGAATCTCACCGGCCAAAAACATTTCATCTACGACGGAATAAACTTTGTAGAAATTAAAAACTAAGTCCAGTTCGCAGACATTGTGGAAGTATTCATTGAGAACCTGAAAGAAAACAAACAACCAGTGAAATTGTAATAATAATAATGTCACCCGGTCTATTCCATTTTACAAAGACAACCCCATCGCCCATTTTGATTATTAAACTATCAAAGCTGAGTTGCTTCAAAATAAAATAAAAATTAAGTGACCATTTTTGAAAGGTATCGTAAAAAGCAAGTTGCCATATAAATCCAAAACAAATGGCAATAAAATCTTTGAGGTGTTCGAAAGAAAAATTGAGGAAACTTGTGCAGAACTGGTTATATCCCAACGATAAAAGTAATCAAAGGATATGATAAAATGTTTTTAAGTTTCGAATTACCCATTAAGCTGAGAAAAACTGGTGAAAAATAAGAAGCATGGTTCAAATGTGCATTAAACACATGCAGAAACTAGAATTATAGCACTCTGTAGAGCGCATACCTTTGCCCCCTGAGTGTTCCCCATCCGGAATACAATCTACCTCAGAAACCATACATGTAGGTCAACCAAGTTATAACCCAAAACAATCTCTTTCTCACTGTTGATCTGTAATGTCATTTGCATTCTAAATACTTCAGGATCAACCCTCTGATCACTGTTTTCAGTTTTATTGAGGCTAAGCATTCATTGTTTGAGCTCTATTCAGCCAAGATTCAGATTCCATCATTTTCCTTTCATGCAAGAAGCCAATTGTTTTGATTCTCTTTGATACCAGAAACCACTTCAACTGATTTTTTTTTAGAGTCCCGAAAATTGATTGTTTTGAATTCTTTTCAGGGCATGAATTCATTGTTTAGGACATTCCATTGGAATAAATTGAAAAGTTTCAACTATAAGTCTTCACAAATCTCATCCTAAAACATCCCCACCCCCTCAATTTCTGCCCTTCTCGTTCTAATAAGCCACAAATTTCAATCACTTCTTCCTGAAACAGTAACAAAACAACACACCAAATTGAATCAAAATCCAATCATCAGTTATTGAGATATCTTGATGACAAACAAACAAACAGACAAACAAACAGAGGCAAAAACATAACCTCCATCCAACTTCATTGGCAGAGGTAATAAACAGAGGCAAAAACATAACTTCTGTCCAATTTTGTTAGCAGAGGTAATGATTATTGACAAATACATTCCCGCATTTTGAAGTGTCTTTATGGAACTTCCAACACGGCTCATGCAGTACACATTATTCAATACCTGTACCTGATATATATATAAGTATATAAATATATATATATATATATATATATATATATATATATATATATATATATATATATATATATATATATATATATATATATATATATATATATATATATATATATATATATATATATATATATATATATATATATATATATATATGTATATATATATATATATATATATATGAATATATATATATATATATATATATATATATATATATATATATATATATATATATATATATATATATATATATATATATATATATATATATATATATATATATATATATATATATATATATATATATATATATACATATATAATATATATATATATATATATACATATATATGTATATATATATATATATATATATATATATATATATATATAAAATGTATATGTTTTAAATAGTTTTAGCTTTAAATAGTTTCAGCTATAAATAGTTTAGCTTTAAAGGTTCATAGACATGAAACATTAGCTAAATTGTTTTAAAATCTAGTGAAAAGCATCAAAGTGGAAACAAATTTTATTAAAAACAGTTAAACATTGACCATTTTACAGCAGTTTTGAATCTCAATTTGCACATTTAATGCAAATTTTGTGATGTATTTCAAGGCAACCATGGCATTTTCTTTTGTGAATCCTTTGATTTGTAAATGTCTATTCATCATTCTACAGTATGAAGTGGTGCAGCAAATTCTGACCAAAAGTTTTTGAGCCTTTGCCATACCTTCAATCAAATTTTAGCAGGAATGGACTTTCTAATTATTTTCAGTGACTGAAATTTAGGATTTTTTTTTAAAGAATTACATACAGATTTTGATCTGTTTGCCTAGTCATACATCACAAATTTTGCATAAATAAAAAACTTATCTAACATTGAGCTGCCATAACTTAAAACTGTAAGTGCTATTGTCAAAATTCCAAGTTAAAAACTTTTTAAATTTTGGGTTCTTGTTTTGATCTTTTCTGTATTTGATGCACTGCAGCTTTAGACATGGCAATTACAATTTAGAGCATTAGATGTGTACTCTTTGTGGAGAATATATCGTAACAAAAATTTGTGAACTTCCAGTTCCAGTACAACATTCACATTGAGTTCCGGCTGGAACCGGAACTTGGACAAATCTTAAGTTCTAGCCAGATGTTCCGGCCGAAGCTAATAGAGACACAGAAATTTGATCATACTGTATTATAATATTCCTTTTCAGTAAAAGCTTAACCTTCTTTTACATAAGCATGGTATCACCAAAACCTGCAACATTAATGGAGAATTCACCTTTGCACTCTAGATATACTGTTGTAGTAAATATAAAAGAAGTAAATCAAAATGATCTCAACCTCAAAAATGGAGCAATTCACATTAAACTGATTTTTCTTACCTCAACAAAATTGTGGATTGCTTCTAGGTAAGCCAAATTATTGTCTCCAACATCAACACATATGCAAAAATAAAGCCCAGCGTATCTCCTATAAACAATTTTGAAATTTCGAAACTAAAAGAAATGAAAGAAAAAGTTTTCTGTTAGGTGAAAAAATGAAACAAATTTCTTTCATACAACAGATTTTCATGTTAACTTCACAAATTTGCATCCCATGTGGGGCGAGGAATTTTATTCAAGTAATTTTCATTGCACATTGTTACAACAAATATGGAAATGAATCTTTCCAAAGAAAATAACAATTGGAGGAATGAAATATACAAAGGATTAGTTCAGTGGTCAAGCATGCCCATCTTAAGTAAAGAGGACTTCAAAACGGGGTTGAAAAAATACAAAAAAAGTCACTCGCCAAACTTGGGGAGGCTTAATTAAAGTGTGGCAAGTACCACAGTATATCATAATAATTCTACTCGCTACAATTATTTTTGCTCGCCATAGCAGGCGAGTGGTTTTTCCAACCCTGCTTAAAAAGAAACAAAATGGTGAAGAAAGCATTTAAAAATCTTATTCTGTTAGGGAGATATTCAAGTTTAAAGCTTTTGTCTTATCTATGTATAAATAACTGGTGTAGTAAGTCTACTATAAAAAGTTGGCAGCTTTATCCTCACATTCTTAACATTTGTTAATGTATTTTAAAAAAAGTGTAATTAAATTTTTTACTATTTAAACTATTTTTCCTTAAACTTTCTTTAGGTGGTATATCATAAATACCATTACTAGGTTCAAGTTTTACTACTTTTTAGACATATCCCATGGTTTTTAAGCCACAAAATCGAAGGACAAAATATGATAGAATACATAAAGACTTTAGGGAATCTGAGGCTATGACATCACAACTAGTCTGATTGCAGCTGTTTCACAAATGATACCAAACTTTAAACTGAGATATCTCCTTAACAAAATAAATTTTTTGAATGTTTTCTTCACTATTTTGTTTCTTTTGAAGTCATCTTTCATAAAAGATAGTCTTGCTTGACAACTGAACTAATCCTTTAATATGGAAGTTCGATACATGTTGGAAGATCAAATGATAAACCTTGGATTAAGCAGTTGAGACAAAATTTCTACATTATCCACCTTTCTCAAATGTAAACTTTCAGAAGAAAATTCTTTGATGGTTGAAATCAATACTCCAGGAGAGAACTAATATATATTCTTGCCTCAATTTCATAAAACTATTCCAAGAAGAATATTCCAAAATTCTGAAATGTCTTAATTTAAATGGAGATGTTAGTTCAGAATGTTATTTTTCTAAACATTCTGTAATTATGTATATAGAGACAGGTGGCTCACTTGGTTAAAGATACAACTGAGATGCTTGAGGTTCCGTGTTTGACTCCAACAATGATTTAACCTGCTATTATTTCATAAATATATAGAATGATATGCTTTTAGTAAGCACAGAACCTGGTCTTCTGCATCCCATCTTCTCCCCCCTTAGACATTAGGAAAAGTAGCCAGTGGTTGGGTGACACTCAACTTCCATTTGGGTATGGCAGTCACAAAAAGGATTTTAAGCCTTGTTCTCTGACTACTTTCTCTAAAATAACTTTTCTGAATTCATTTCTGATCCAAATCCAAAAACTGATATTGCCAGTGTGACATTGTTGAACAACTTGACCCAATATAAGGTTATCGCAGAGTTCGTGAAAACAAACAACTTTATTAGGAAATACTGCGAGGAATAAACATGCATTACTGCACTGATGAGGAAACAAAACAAATATTGCTATTTTTAAAAGCTACAAAAGGTAACATGTGATCTTCTTCATACTCATTTCCCTTCCATCAGTGCAGCTTTGTGGTGCTGATGTTTGAGAGGATTCTTCAATCATGGGGTGCTTAACTCTCCTTTCATTATATTTTATTCCATAGGGCTTATCCAAACTAAAAATCCATAGAGGCACTAGGAGAAAACACAATTTTGACAAAAATTGCACATACCTCAACTAAAAACTCCCAGAAATGTATTTATTTGATTTGTCATAATATTCCACCACAAAAACAAAATTTCACACGCCAGGATGGCTCCTAAAGATTAAAAAACACAGCTACTTGTGCGCTCCATCTGTCATGTCTGTAACGTTCAATCGTAATGACAAAACTGTGAGTATCTTTGTCTCATGTCTAGGCATATTCGATCAGTCCTTTGGTGTGTTTTAGCGACCCAATGAAAGTTGGACATTTGCAAAATGATATGCGATTTCAATTGCACAAACAAATCATTGTATTTGAAATTTTACCAACAATCTGACATTAAAACAACAGTCCTTTGAATTACATAAGCAAGTCATTGTTTTCTGAATTTTCCAAGCATTTGCTTATCATTATGCAAATGTCCAACTTTCATTGGGTTGCAAGAACACATCAAACGACTGATCAAATACGCCTACATAGAGCTGAAGATACTCAAAGTTTTGTCATTACGATTGACATGATTGAATGGTGTGGATGGAGTGCGGGAGTAGCTGTGTTTTCCAACCATTTGGAGCCATCTCGAGGTGCAATTTTTTTTTTTTTTTTTTTTTGGGGGGGAAGGAATAGTATGACAAATCAAATTTCTGGAAGTTTTCAGTTGAGATATGTGCCATTTTTGTTGAAATCATGAAAAATCATGTTTTCTCTTATTCTAGCCCTATTAAAGTTGAGTACAATACCTCTACAAAATTTGTGTGCTTGGCATCTCTAACAGTGACAAGAGCATGGACCTCCTCTATAAGTTTTTGCTTCTCATCATCATCAAAGTGCATGTACCACTTGGCAAGCCTGGTTTTTCCAGCTCGGTTTTGAATAAGAATAAATCGAATCTGCAGATGAAATAAGATATACAACTTTTAATGAAGGGATACAACAAGTTTTTGACTGACACATTTGAAAGCTTCAGAGAAACTAATGTACAAAATCATTTACAACAAAACACACTTCCAAATCATATTTACATCTAATATGCCTTCTTTTCTGAAAATTGCATTTGAAATATAATGATCACTACTTATCTTTTAAGAGTTCCATATCAACTTTAATTAATGATTTGCATAAAAATCAATATATACTGTATTAATTTTTGTATTTGAAATTAAACCACAATTGTGTCGTAGCACTATGTGTTAGGCCCTGGCTGACAATTTCATTTTCATATTGCAGATATGACCCCTCATGAAATATTGCAAAACTGTCTAATAACGTAACGTTTATGCATGTCATCTTTAACTTCAAATTCGCTTTATTATTTAAGAGGAAATATTGCCACGTTCAGACATTTAAATATTCTGTTCCTACTATGTACTAAATTAGCTAAAATGAAAATGCTGAGCTTATAGGTTGCTCACAAAAGTAATCACAATTAATAGTCTACTTTAAACCCAGGCTTTGATACAGTAGGCCTAAGTTAACAACTTCACACAATATTTTCGTGCAAATGGTATGTTATGTACTACACACAAAAATAGAATAAATCGGGAGATTCGAAATATTTCGTCCAAAAAATTTGAGTGGCGTCTTCAATACAGAAGTTCTATAATTCCTAAATTAGGAATGTATGAAAAAATACAAATTGTAAAGAGTCTTACCATTTTAAAGGTGTATTTATGAGTATTTTTGCGTGAGTGACACCGCCTACCGTCGCCGTTCTTGAACCGGAAATGAGCAATGTACGGAAAAAAGTAAGCCGGACTGCACTAGCACTGTGCATGATTATGTGATGTTTGCTGTGATGCCGTGCACTGAAAGTTTGCGACGGGAAGGGAAAAGGAGCGGGGGGAGGGGTTGACTGAATTAATGGGGAAAATATCTATATACACACTTTTCATATTGCCCTGTAATAATTGCGAAAAAAAAGTAAATATGGTCTCTTCTTTCCTTTTATTGTTAAGTAAAACAAAACACTTATTTACTTATAAACACCGGTGTACCACAAGGTACTGTTTTGGGTCCATTACTTTTTCTTTTATATGTAAATGACATCCCTGATAATATAAACAGCACAGTTAGACTGTTTACTGATGACTGCCTTGTGTACAGAACAATTGATAACCCCTCTGACCAACAAATCCTCCAAGATGATCTTAACAAACTTGAACAATGGCAAAACAAATGGCAAATGAATTTCAACCCCTCTAAATGCTACATCTTGTAAATTTCCTTTAAGAAATGTTTTAAATCACCTTGTTTATACCTTATGCAACCAGCCACTAAAACATATCAACTCCCACCAATACCTAGGTGTTGAAATTTATAATAAACTTAGATGGGATAAACATATACATAAGATAACCAAGAAAGCTAACCCTGTACTTGGCCTATTAAAACGTAACCTCTCAAACTGTTCCACCGACGTTAAATCCACTGCTTATAAAGCTCTAGTCACGCCAGTGCTTGAGTACGCATTAGCAGTCTGGGACCCCCATCACCAGTGCGATGTGGATAAACTTGAATCTATTCAAAGGAGAGCAGCCAGGTTCTGTATGGCAGACTACTCTTAAAAGTCTAGTGTAAAAAACATGCTTCATAAATTAGATTGGCCCCTGCTAAAAACAAGAAGATACAACACCCGGCTACATATGCTATATAGAATCAATAACAATCTTGTCGCCATCAATAAAGATGAACTTATCCCCACCGTCAGAACTAATACAAGAAATAATCATGACCTTAATTTCCAGGTCCCCTATGCTAAAAAGAATGAATATAAACACTCGTTCTTTCCTCACACACTAAAGGATTGGAATGCTTTACCGCCAGACATTGTACATGCACCAAGTCTCAACTGTTTCAAAGCTAAACTTACTAACACTTGTATTGCTTACTAGTTCTTTTTTATCTTTTTTATTTTTTACTCATACTTTTTACGCTCGGCTGGCGTTCATGTCCTCTTGAAGGATTTTTGCCGACTTAACCGATTCAGATATTTCTGTGTCGTAATACCTCTGGCCCTTACATTCAATGGAAGTTTCAAAATGAAGTACATAGTCTTTGACAAAAAATAATTGAATACTTATAATATTATATTTTGCTCTACCTATTTTCACACTGTTATACTAAACCTTTTACAAAATCAGTAAAGTGCTGAACCGAGAATGTTGAAATAAAAATATCAATAAATCATTGAGTTTGTTCAAGAAAGGAAGTACCAGTACTTCCTTAGTTTGATGATACGTTGCAAATTTGAAGGTTTACGAAAGCCTTTCACATTTGGGATTGCCGAGGGGAAAAAAATACTGATGCCACGAACATAGAAATGCATCGGACGCAAGTCTTATTCACTTTTCTAAATGTTGTTTTTATATTTTGTGCGAACAAAATCAAAGGTGTGCGAACAAAATCAAAGATGGTCTTTCTTCAGAGCTATGAGAGAGCTTCCTTGCTTATTTTTAATGTTAAGCCCCCTCGGTAATGGGGCCCTGGGAATGATTAATTTCATGAAGAAACATTGAAGATTTGTTGTAATCGAGTCTTGCTGGCTCTCCAAATCGGCGTACGTTTCGGGGTATCTTACGGGAACAAGGTGAAATAATTTGTGGAAGTCAATGAGGAACAAGACCATCTTAATTAATTACATGAAGGCCATCATTTATAACAAACGTGTGTTCATTCTGTCAGTCAGAGGTGTCAGAAGTGGGGTCAAAGGACCAAACCCTCACTTTTAGAAATGTCCAGCCCACCTCCTTAAATGTATCTGCCATGATTGTCTACTATCAAAGATGTTCAAATTTGATCCCCTTTATTTGTTGCCCCCACCCCACCCCACACACTTTTTACCCTGATTACACCCCTGATATAGTGGAGGTCTGATATCAACTAATAAATAAAGGAGGAGGGGAAGTTTTTACATTATCTAGATCTATTAAAGAACTTGAAAGGGACGGGTCTACAAAGTTTGAAAATGTTTTCAAATGACCTAGATCGAATAAAGTATCATTCTTATAATGATGAATTGAAAGTCTTCCTCCATGCTGCTATGTTACCATTTAAAGATTAATTATAGTATCAAAATCTCTTCAACATTATTTATATCAGTGAATTTTTTAAAGGAAATTTAAACTGGGCGACCACAGTTACCCCTAGGGCAACTGATGCAAGACGCGAAGGAACATGTAAATTTGAGCACCTTCAAAATTAAAGGAGATATTAAGTCTGACATAACATACATACATACACTTTATTTCGTATGATGTTGTATATTTCAAAAACTTTAATTTTACAACTGTATGGAAGCAGCCATTTTGTTTAGACTAAGGCAAACATCCTGCAGTGGTCAGAATTTCGTTTACTGGGCGACCAAAATTTCTAAATGGGCGACTAAATGTTTTTTAACTCTCTGTTATTAGTTCTTTTGAAAAAGATAAAATAATTCTAATGAAGGGGATTTGATCTTTACCAAACTCAAGCTGGGGAAGGCATTTTGAACATTTTCAAGGTCTGAAATTAAGGGGGGGAAATATCAAGAAAAAAAGAAAGACATATTGAGTTATTTTCTGTTCATCAGTTCATACAACACATTTTTCTATGTATCAAAACAATTTCAAACTTTATTATTCATAACATGAAAACTACACATGCTATTTTCAAAACTCAAAGACTATTAAACTCAGAATGTGATGCTTATTTTGTTAAAGGACTATGGACATCTAGCAGATTTAAGATATGTGAAAGATCATGGAGTTCTAAGTAAAACAGTCTTTACAATTTGTAAAAAGCTTATAGGATTTTCAAGTTATTACTAAACAAAGTTTCAAGATTTGTTAATTTGTGCGGAATTTGTGATATAGTAAAACACATCTCAAAACCTGTATGTAATTCTTTAAATTATGTTCTTCAAGTTCAGCTACTTTCAGAATGTCTGCTCTAGATACATGATGATGCGGGGTATGACCAGGTTCTGAAAACATCTGCCTGAAGTCCAATGTTATAATTCAAACAACATTGATAGAAGAACAAAAAACAAAAGGTTTTACAAACATGACAAAAGGTGATGAAGGATCCTTTCTCCTTTGATGTCATATGTCATTGCGCAATAACAGTTAAAAATTACAAGAACATTACAGGACTTATTTTTTTGTATGGATAGTAATCAAGAAAGCAACGGTGTATCTTAAGGGGGAGGGGGATTGCCCCCTAAAAAATCATAGCCGTCCCCCTCCAAAATATTAAACATTATTCAATTTCTGCGAATTTTCATGAATTTTAAGGAAATCTTCGTCAATTTTCAGGAAATCTTAATTTTTTGGGAACTTTCTTTCATTTTCGCGAATCAAACAGCTTGAAGCTCTTTGGTGAAATCTTCAATTTCCGGGAAATTTTCTTCAATTTCAAGAAAAACTCTTTACTCTTCAGTAAAACAAGCTGTCAGTTTGATAACTTTTTAAAGAGTTTTGCGAAAATCGAACAAAATTTCTAACAATTTTGCGCATTTTCGTTCAGTTTTATCTTTAAAATTTCACACTTTTATCAAAGTAAAGCATGTATGCAACCGGGAAATAGAACCCCTTTCAGGGGCCCTAACTCCTACGCCTCTGTCCTTCCTAATCTGAAAACGGCATTTAGGTTGTTTTTGTTTTTGTTTTTTTTGGTGGGGGAGGTGGGGAGGGGGGGGGGAAGACACAACCCTTAAAGAAAAAGAAAAAAAAAAGCTATGTAGGTATTGTAATCTACATGCTCAAAATCCGCCATCTTTGATACACTCGATTGAAATTCTTAAAATATTTACAAACGTTCATAAATCAAACTAATGATTTTGATATATTTTGAAATATATAAAACAATACTACATGATTAATTTTACAAAGTATGAATCGAGAGGTAGTAAAAACGATACAATTATACAACAATTCCATTTAAAGTCCTAATTACAAATTTTGCTGGGCACTACCATCATAGAAAGAGGTGAGCAAAATGTCACAGAATAAGGATTATTTCTAGTCAGTGAGCTGAAACAAAGAACCCTAGCTATGGAAGTAGGCTATTATTTTGCATTTTACATGAACTGCCAACATCCTGGACTGACGTGCTTGAACGCGTCGAAATATTACATTAACAACTCCCTGTTTGGACAAATCACTGATGCATATAACCAGAATAAACCCCCTGATCCAACTTGACTGACTGGAAACTAAGTGGATTATAAAGTTTAACTTGACGTGAAGGACAGTATATCTGGAGTAAAATTGTATTTACTGCTCTAGTGCCGAAACACCTTATAAAGAAACCGAAATCTTATCATTTTAAAATGGCAATATATCGAGAGAAAAAATTGTTTGCAATTGAGCCTTTATTCTGTCCTTATTAAATGGAAGTTCAGCAATTTCCTTGCTTATCAGGCCCGTAACCTGGAATTTGAAAAGTGGGTTCGTTTTTGCATACAAATGCAAAACTTCTTGAAATTCGGGATCCTTATTATTTTTCAGATTTCAAAAGGGCACTTTCTCAACAAAAGGGTTGTTCATGTATTTGAACAGTTAAAATGGGGTTTGGTTTTTCGTCTGAAAGGGCAAAATCTTACAATTCTGGGTGCTTATTTTATTTTTAGATTATAAAATGGCACTTTCCTAACAAAATGGGCTTCGTTCATTCGGATTAACCCTCCCCCACCCCCCCTCCCCCTCCCCTTCCCCTACACACCCTATGGCTACGGGTCTGCTAATTTGCTATCTTTTACTTGAAAGGTAAAGGCCTATTTTCAAATTGTATTTCTTTGGGAAATATTGTGGGGTTGGGATCATACGCGCGCGCATTGCGCTGATGTTATGTTATAACAACTTCACCGTAAGTTTTAGATTGTGGATCGCAATTGTAGATCGTAAAAGTTGAAGAAAATTTTCTGAAAATGAAGAAAACTTATTCCGAAAATTTTCCATTTTTTTTCCAATAAGCGCGGTCGAAAAATAAAGGCTTTATTGTATTGCCAGATTTCTTTAAAAATTATTGTGGGGTGGGGACCATTCGTGCATGACCGTGATATTACAAATGCACCTCCCATTCCAAAGCTTTTTCCTGTGTTGTAGATTGTGATGCAGACTTGAAAGTTTTGTTCCAAAATTGATTTTTTTTTATCCAAAAATGCAGATCCTTAGGTCAATATTTAAGAATTTGGTGAAAAAGGAAAGATGTTTGGTCCAAAATGGAGGAGTTTTAGTGCAAACTGTACTAAGTTTGGTCCAAAAGTAACAATAACTCAGTCGATGCGATATCAAAAAATGCCATCTTCTATTTTCTACACATTTGATGCAGTTTATTTGATGTAGTTAATTATATTTATGACTTCGACAAAATTTGGGGGGCTATGATATTTTTAGGGAGACTAAGCGCCTTAGACATGCCACTGCTATTTATGCAAAATATTAATTGCCACGACAGTCCATTTCTAAAGGGTGTTCTTGTAATTTATACATTATAAAATATAATAGATATGATAAATAAAGACGATTTGCAACTTGGTTCTCCTGTAATAAATTATACCCACGCCGAATTTGACAGGTTGCAAATTTACAGTGTGTACGTGATGAACGCTAACAGTTTCTTAACCCGTTAACTTAGCTCTTTAATTTTCAGAACCGCATCCGTTGTTCTGACCGTATTATACGCTATTGCCACTACATGGCTGCTATACAAGTGTTGCAAGTATTGCATAGCATGTAGTGCCTTAGGCTTTTGAGTGAGAAGTTTATCTCACTACATCCGGTGAGACTAGCCTCGTTTAATTCAAATTTCAAATGATATTATTCTCCTTCACTATCTCTTTGTGACTCTTCAAAAAATAGTTTGGTGTAATAAATATTTTCTATTATGTTTCTGAAACAGTCAAAATGTATAAATAATACGTCACTTTTTAGACCTGGCTATTAAAATATTCGATTGGCACCGGAAGTTTTCGTCTATTTTCCTCAACGTTGCCAATTTACATAACTTTTGCGAATAAAACAACGTCATAGATTTATTAATTAGCATTGCTGAAATTGATTGTTGCATAGTAACCATTAAAATACAACCTTTAATAAATAGCACTTTATTTAAAGTCTATAATCTCTTCATTTAATAAAATTTAAAATATACTTCTCAATTATTAACATTATACAGTCGCGAAAACAATTTTTTTCTAATTGTGAAAATGTTTTTATGATATCATTTTGTGGTATCCTAAAAAGGTTTTTATAACCTTTTTTCAAAAAAAAAAGTTTTTTAAAAACATAAAAATTATATAACAAAAACTTTTTTTGCTTAATATTGTTTGAAAAATGTTATGATAATGTTTTTATGACACCATATTCTGATATTACTAAAACATTATGACACAATAAAAACGTTATGTGTTTTCTGGTAAGATGGCGGATTTTCAGCACGGAGTTTACAATACTAGTCCTGTCGCGGTCTGAGGGCTACGACATACAAACGTTTGTACTTTTTCATAGACCATGGCTCCTTTTCAAAATACTATCGACAGAAATGGCTGTACGGGGGCGCTAGCCATGTATATCGTACGTATGGCGTGAAAGTTGATGGTCATGCGCAGAACATAAAGCAAAACAATAATGAAATTTAGGAATATACCTTACTAGTTTCGCGAAGAAAGTCACTAAAAAGTATTTGCGGTTTCCTACTCTGGTCTGATAGTGATACCTAACTATGTTTTTTCACGTAAGTTATTGCAGATGGCTATTCCCTATTATTACAACTCTATTGATGAAATTAATTTATACAACCCTAATGAATTTTACATGAACTCAAAAAATCATGTACGCCTCGGCACGACAGGTCAGCGTTAAAACTTAAGAATAAAGCATCGATCCTAATATGCTTAATGTTGCAATTTCAGTACTTGACCATAACACTAGGGTGACCTACGTTTCAATTTGGTCTAGCCTAGCCAATAGTGGTAAGCCTACTAAAAGTTACTTTGGGCAAACCAAATTTAGGCTAGTGATACTAATTTTATTTCGTTTTTTCAAAGCAAGTGTAGTGATCAATTTAGTAAACGTCTCGCTATGCTAATGCTATGCATTTCTGTGTGTAAAAAACTGCAACTTTCTCATGGCAGACGCCTGCGAAAATTTATACACCTGGAAAAAAAGTTCACAGGACAACATCACAGTTAATTCAACAAAACAATTACCTTATTCATTAAAGTTTACAAAGTTAAATTCCTGAGGAAATAGGCCTTTTCCACACTTACTTTGCTATTTGGTTGTCTGTGGCTTTAGAATGGAATTGGAACAGTGGAAGGCATAGACTGTATCAGTGCATATTAGGTGCAAGTTCCAGGAAAATCTGAACGCTCTGTTGCCCGAACGTATATGCTTAAATGCACGTGCGCTTTTAGGTAAAAGTCATGAGCAAGTGCCCAAAGAAGGATGCAGGCCTTTATGTCATATTCTTGTTTTTTGATGCATTACTTGGTTTTAATTTATTTGAATGACACGTATCATTTATGAATAATTTTTTTGTTATTTAGAGGAAAAATTCATGATTTTAGAAGTGAAGATTTTCTTCTTTCTTTGAGGAACTCTAGTTGACAAGTTTTACTAAGTACTGTTTTATCAAATATCTTAGATTAAATAAATACAGTTTTGATATTGAACAAAAATTTGTGACCAAATCTTGATCACAAAATGTTTTGGACTCATGTTAAAGGCCATTGACTTTTTCTTTATTGTGTGACACACTGTGTTCAATGTGCATGCTTTCATGCCCAAATCCGGTCACTACTTGATTTGGGGAAGAAGATTCATGCTATGTTCAATTGAGCTGGACATAATGTTTCTGCTTGCATCCAACTTTTTACATGCCGTTCTGATGGAAATTGAATTATTGAATGTGAAGAAATGGATAACAAATTACAGTTTATTCTTACAAAAATTTTAATTTTAAAGGTCATTTCCCACCTTATTTTAGGTTTAAAATGTTTTGTTGCTGAAAGTAAGAAATAAAGTGCATGTATGGTTTGTGATGTGAGATTCAAATTAAGAAAGTATTGTTTTGATGATATCAAAGTTTAAAAAGCCATCCCTGATGAATTTTGCATCATGTGCTAGTTGACTTTGGTATGCCTCTTGGTACTTGAATTACTTGACTGATAAATACAATAGACATTTGACATTTAAGTCTGGATTTGTAAAGTTTGTGGTATCTTGACTAATTTTTATGGCACCTTTTATTTGAAACTGGCTACAAATATGGTAAAATAAGTATTTGGTAGACTTCATCATGTAATGTTAATGAATAATGAAAAAGTTGAATTAATTTTTGTGTTCAGCTTGAATGGTGATTGATGAAAATGAACGAAGTCTTTTTGTTATTTTTAGGTATCCCTTGAACATGAGGTTCTTCTTCATCCACGATACTTTGGACCCAATCTCTTGAGTACTGTCAAGCAAAAGCTGTTCACTGAACTTGAAGGAACATGCACTGGAAAGTAAGATTGTTGATTTATTAAAAGAATTATTTTTGCAGCTGTTATCATTTCATTGAACTTAAGAATTTTACAGGCATTTAAGAAAGTTACTCCATTTTGGTTGCAGTTACCAGTGTTACTGTCAACTCAGATTCATTTTCAATTAGGTTGACAATAAGTTTTGTTATTTCCTTGAGAGCATTTCTAGTTATGAGAGCATGCAATGAAATCTGTTGCTAGCGTGAGACATACAGTGTGTTAATTAATAATGTACAAATAACATTATAACTGCAACAGTTGCTTAATAGTGTAATCATAGATAAAATGTTCTTTCTTTTATAAAGAAAACAGGTTATCCTGGGGTATAGGGATGGTTTTCTATGTATCTTGTTTGGTGATAAACAATTGAGTCTAACAATTTTAGGATTGAACAATGAGGTGGTGTCTGTGCTCAGCATAGCGAGAACACCTGTTTGGGATAAGTAGTAATAAAGATGATAATTTTATAGACAGGAAAGAGTTATGAATAATGAAAATGTAATTAGATTTGAGGTATGTTGTAATCACATTTCAGACAATTCATATTAGTAAGATGAAAATTAAAGGAAAAGTGAAGTTGGTAACTAAATGTATTTCCCAGGTGAATGACTTAAATCTTGTTGAGATTATACCTGTAACTATAACGTATCTAGTTAAAGTCAGTGGATGTGATATCAAAGTCAAGGCAGGAAGTTGTGGTTGTTCATATCTTATATTTAAGTTGATTGAGTGTTACACCAAATTATTCATTAGGTTTATTCAGTGATGATTTGTTGATTGTTAAAGTCTCATCAGAAACAATGAAAAACTGGAAGTAAAATACAGTAAGTATATAAAGAGTGTATTTGTAAAAAAAAAAAAAAAAAAGAGCTAATTTCATCCGAGCCATTAGGCTCATTTGGCCGGTGCTCATCCCCAGTTTCCATGGTGCAAGCGGTTGAGAGTACATGACTCCCCCTGGACGGAAGGCCAGTCCATCGCAGATTAACTCCACAACAGTGCTGGTACTCATTTTACAGCTGAGTGAACTGAAACAAGTAGAGTAAAATGTCTTGCTGAAGGACACAATGCAGCGCTCATGACAGGAATCAAACTCGAATGTATTTCTACTGTTGATTGAAAAAATTTCATTCATTGTTTTCAGGTCAGGTTTTGTAATTGCCATCACAACCATTGATAATATTGGTGCTGGTAAAGTGGTCCCTTCAGCAGGCTTTGTCAAGTATCCCATCAAATACAAGGCCATCCTTTTCAGACCATTTAAAGGAGAGGTACTTGATGCTGTTGTAACACAGGTCAACAAGGTGAGCTATAATCATTTTGAAGAATGCTATTTCTTTGTTGTTGTTATTACCACATATAAGATTTTGATTTGTTTTTCACAAGTGTGTTGCTATTTTGATGACACAGATATTTTTATAATATAGCAAAAGAAAACGGATATAAGGTTGATGTCTTATATAATAGGATAATATATAATATAAAAACTATATTCTAAAGATATTGTTTTAACCCACAAACTGTCATTTATTGCTTTTGTAGGTTGGCATATTCACTGAAATAGGACCTCTTTCCTGCTTTATCTCCAGACATGTAAGTATTTTTTTTTGCTTGTGTCATCTCTTATTATTGTTGGCTAAATTTTCTTTCTTTCATAAAGCATCAAAATTAAAGTCTTAAAAAACATATATATTTTTTTTTGTTTAGCAGGCTTTATTAACTATTAAAAACCAGAATTGAATGATACCATTGTTTGTAAGATATTCAGAAATTGTCATAAGGGTTTGTATGTTTTTGTAATTTCCAGTATCCTTCCTTGTAATGTAGATATTGAATTTACTCCTCATACTCTGTCAAAGACTGTGTAGCCAAAGGTCATTGTAAACTATACGCAGACCTCCCAAACTGTGGCTACATCAAAATTGTACAAAATATCAACAAATTCAGAACAGTCGCTGGAAAGAAAAGGAAGGGAGGGGTGGGGGAGGGGGCATGTAATCAATTGTTAAAGCCTACTATGGAGGAGATAACATGGAAACTTAAGATTTAAAATCATGAAGACCTCTGGGCTCCATACAGGTACTTTAGGCTGTAAAACACACGTAATGTAAGATGATAGACAATTTTGAACACAAAAAAATACATCCTTCTGTGAAGTAATTGGGATGCAGATTTGCAGTCTTATTCTTTAGCTGAGGCTGCTGCCAGGCACTCACACTTGCTGTCTTTAGTCATTTTAAATTTACAGTCAAATCTCTAAACAAGTCTTCAAACATAGAATTTGTTGTTATACAGTAGGTTTTCATATTTAAGACTTTCTAAGTGTTTTGTTCGGCAAGCTTAATCCTGCTTGTCAGATTTATATGTTGGAACAATCTTTTTGTATTCTTTTTATCACAACGGTCATTGGAAGTAATTCTGATTATGTATTATTTTAATTTTATTATTCAGACTTTGACTTCGTAAAGATATGATTATTCCAGATGGACACTTTCAAATGGATTATTTGTCGCTATAGGTAGAGAAGCTGCTGATAACCCTATCATAATTCTGCTATTTGTCACTTCTTCTCTTGCAGTCTATTCCTGCTGATATGGAATTTGATCCCAATTCTAATCCACCGTGCTACAAGACAAAAGATGAGGTAGGTTTATAATTTGAATTCCTGCACAAGATGTTAAATCTGTCTTCATATCTATCCTAGTCTTTATTCTACAGCAGTTGTAGTATTAGCAATTTATATTTATGAATAGTAGAATTTGATAGGCTTTTAATGTCCCTACACCTTCTTCAGCTACTGTATAGCACAGGTTCTGGCACATGGGTTGAAAGCTTCCAGATTGTCTGTCCTACAAGGCTCTGGCATTCGAGGGCAGATAAGTAGACGCTACATCATCTGACGGCCTCTCTGCAGTCGCAAAAGCTGTCACCATTAGTGTCATAGGCCCACTTCCCACACCAACCCTAAGGTAGTTAGGACATTGCCAGGTTGGCTATGGCTCACCAGCCCCTGGAGGCAGATGTTCCTTTGGGCTGAAGGACAGTTTTAAGGTTGAGATTGAAATTGTCTGGACCAGGACTTTATCCTGTTGGAGGTGGCTGCACCAAATACAGGCTGGACACTATGAAGAAAACTGTCCTTAGATTGAATCCTCTTCTTTGCTGGCACATATTAGAAGAGAGGATGGTGGGAGTCCAATTCCAATAAGCTGATCTGATGCTATTTAAAATTTCTAAAATGCAGTCTGTTTTCATCTACATTGCCAGTCTTGCATTGATATCCTGTATTGCAATCCAGGCCTGGGCAGTTTTTGGTTACTTGCGTTAGCAAAGGAACCTATGTATTCAACTTGGCGTGTGTGTGTGTGTCTGTGACACTTGCTTAGGTACGCTCTAACTCAAGATAGGAAAATCAGTATGGAGTCACATTTGGTAGGTAGGTCCGCCATATTGTGAAGATGTGCCCTATTGTTTTTGGTGCCCGTAGGGGTTACCTGGGGTCAGATATCGGCCAAAAATGGAAAAACTTTTAGTGACAATAACTCTTAGTGCCAAGATTCTGTACATTTCATATTTTGGGACAAGTTGTGTATGGAGTAGGGGAATATTTTCATACAAAACGGCCATGTGATTGAAGGTCAGGGTCAAAAACAATTTTTTGTCAAAGTGCATAATATTGAAATTGGACTTGGACATTGGACTATGGACATTGGACTCGAATTTGACAATGATAATAACTCTTAGTGCCAAGATTCTGTACATTTGATATTTGAGACAAGTTGTGTATAGAGTAGGGGAATATTTTTTAACAAAACGGTCATGTGATTAAAGGTCAAGGTCAGGGTCAAAAACAATAATAAAATAATGAAAATAAGCTTGACGCCAAATAGTTATTGATTTGAAGAACAAATGATATAATTTATTTTTATGATTTACTTTAATTAAGTTTACTTGTTTTCCATTAAACACAGTTTTTGATAAGAATACATGGAATGGTATAAATAGAAGTCCAGAGTCCATGCCATGATACCCTAAGAGCTGTTGAAAGACTAGTGTGGTTTCACATCAGCAAGGCCAGGAACTATCATTCTATTTTGCTATTACATAATACACTCTTATAACATTGACCTCGCTCTGTCTCATTGTGAAGTTACATTTAAAGTGTTATGGATATCTTTTGTGAGGTGGTATGAATGATGCATTCCAGTGGGTTGTATTATTGGTTTATATATATTCTTAAGAATAAAATTTCTGTCTAGCAGACCCCATCAGTGTGATATAGTAAAAATACAAATTCCTGAAGTGTGATTAAATCTTGAATGCCACTGACATACTACAATCCAGGGTTTAATACTAAATGCACTAAGTATAAAGACCAATGAGCCTAAAAGCTATTTCAGTTTTGATGGCTGCTTATCATCTTTTATGTAAAAAAAACAGACAACTGAGAAATATATAATTTACCCCACCTGTTGCATTAAAAAACAAGTCATAAAGATGTCAACAGAAAGTCATTGGTCCATGTTGCTGACCTGTTTTGTTTTCTTTGCCACCTGTATTTGTTTACCTTAGAAAGGGAATTTACTGTGTGTTGTCTACCTTTATGTGTCTACAGACATTTTCTCCATGCAATAAAATGTAGAAGGTAACTTATGAGGCAAATGCTAACCATGGATATACACTATTTAATCAACCAAAGATATGTGTAATGAACACATCCCTGAATCAACCAATTACACTGCACCTTGTTTAAAACCAAGACTGTTAGAACACCAATCACGTTATTCACAAGTTTTACTCTTTTGCATATTAAAAATTGGCCAGTGGTGGTTAAGTGAAGAGTATCACAAGTTTTGCTCATTTGCATATTAACAATTGGCCAATCATAGAATTAGGGTTGGTTAACTGAAGAGGATGTCAGTTGGGAGTGGGAGTTGCACCAGTGTAATTGTCTTGCCATTCCGCTTCATATTGACTTTGACCTCTGGTGACCTCTAATGTTAACATTTTTTTTTTGGGTATTTCGATAATTTTGACCCCATTTTCGGATTTCAAAAGTACCTTCCGATCAAAAAAGGCAATTGGTTGATTCCTGTACAACCTTCATGTGCGGAGTTATCGGAGGTCATAATTTCTTAAGTCTAGTTAGGATGGTTGTACGGACTTGCCTTTTTGTGTTTGGAATCAGAGTGTCAAGTTACATTTGACTCGAGGTCAAAAGGTCAATAGTCAAATCTGTAAAATTATGCTTATTTTGGGAGAAAAATGGCTATAATAACAAGTTAATAATTTTTCGGTATGTAATAGACCTTGATGAGCTGCGAAGAATGAGCCATTTCCCCACTTAAATAGCATGCCTGGTTCTGGAGTTACGGATGACCTCCATCTGCCCCAAAATTTCATTCTGTAGCAAGGAACCATAGTGCCCTTGGGCTCTTGTTAATTATTTTGATTTACTTTTTATGTCAAGCCATATCGATATGGTTCATATGAAATTTGGATAATATCAATATATCAGCATTGTTTATAAAAGTGTTATCGAAGTGTTTTGTTCTCTACCAATATATAATTTTCATTATGTTCAGTATTTTTATATTTTGAAAGTAAGTGTAAGTTTTTATTGAATTTACAAGGAATATGTTCATTTGAAACATGAAAGGTTTACAAAGCATGTTTATTTGTTTATCAAAGTTTCATTATAAAAAATAATTTTATGCAAGATAGGGATGTGCATTTTCGTTTAAATTAGTAAACGATCCATTTTTGTTATCGTTTATCGTGTACATAATCACACGCCAAAAATGCGATCACACGTCAAAAATTCCAGAAACTTTTGCGGAACTGGTTCTATCCCTACAATAAACGGAATGTAAACATCGCGATTTTCAGCCTTAAAAATAAGTAAGGAATGTCACAAAACTTAAGTAAGGGGCTATATATATTAAGTCTTCAAATTACCAGTAAGTCTGAAAAAAGTTGCCAAAAATAACGATCTCCAAGGTTTTAACGTGCTTTAAAACGATGCAGAAATGAAATATCAGCAAGTAAATTGCAGTGTCTTGCAAGCATTTTGATGTTTTCAACACTTATCGCCATGCCGTACAAGATTAAAAAGTGCACCACTAGGTGGCAGGTAGCGTACTGTATAAAAAAATATTCCAACCAAGTGTTATTCCCAACTGTGCTGTATTTGATGCAACCCTCTTGGGAAAATGGCACTGATGTTCACGAATCACATTGAAATCTCAGCAACTTTGAAACATTTTTGTTCGTTTATTTCACAATCTTTTTTTTTTTTTTTTTTTGCACAATTATTTGATTCATCAGGTAATCTTTGCATTTATTTGTGAAAATAACAATCAATGCTTTTTTTCCATGTATTTCTGGGTCCATTTGACTCTGAGCTTGTAAAACAGGTGTTAACCTAAGTCACATTTAAGCCTGTATTCTTAACCGGGCCTAAACCTACATCAAGTAGCTCTAAATTTGGCTAATCAAAGTGAAAGATTGGCACAAATTTAACTCCTGCATTACAAAGGATTTAATACTTAGTTGATTGTTTGTTAAGTTTGAATTGTAAGATCATTGATGAAAAGTTTTGTCTGTGGTATGATTGAATATATATTTTCAATACAATTTCTGTGTAAACGATGCATTAATTTTGTAAACGGTAAACAATGTTTGTGATTGTGTACACAATAATCAGTAATAATGCAAGATATGAAATGACTTTTAAAACAAGAATAAACTAATTTTGAACTTAAGTCAAATTGAAGTTTGAAAAAGCCATTGTTTGTCTTTTTTACAGGATGTTGTAATTCAGAATGATGATGAAATCAGGTTAAGAATTGTTGGAACAAGAGTCGATGCAACTGATATTGTGAGTTGAGATTTGGTATTTTGTAAAGACTGATAATTGGCCTACAGTTATTATTGTGGTTTATTATTTATTAGAACAACACCTTTTATTTACTGTAATTGATTTCAAAGTTAAAAGCAACTAGGGTCGCCATTGGTCAGTTCTATTTGTTTCTTTGTATTTTCCAGCGAGTACAGAAAAGGTTAGACATATTGATAAATTTGCATCAAGTTATACCTCCCCTCTCGTTCAGGCCTCGGTGGGATGTTAAGTGAGGGTTAGTAGAGGTAATATGGAGGTCAAGACTGGGCTGGTAACTACGTTTTTAAGGTCGGTTAGAAGTGCGTTAGAATCAGGTCATGTGACCAGATTGCATATTTATAGCATAGAAGGTAAATATAACTTTCGTAAATATTCCTGCTATGCTAAGTGGGGTAAATTACTATGGAAGCAAGTGAGCTGAGTTGTAGACTTGTGCTCCAAAGGTGCTGATTTTGATTCCCACTCTGGGTGCCACATTGTGTTCCTGAGCGAGATACTTTTTCAGACTCCAGCTCACTCTGCTGTGAATTAGTACCTGCTTGCGGGTAATTGACCTGTGATGAAAGGGTGTGCCATCTATGGGAATCAAGAGCTCTCATCTCTTTAAACAAAGGAAACTCAAGATAAGCACTGGCCTAACTGGGCTATCAAAGTCTCATAAGACTATTGGTTCATGTGAAAAGACTGACAGATCTTAAAAGATTTTAAATCATTAAGACCACAAAAAGGACTCAAAATGCATAAAACTGGCAGCTTATTTGTATAATCTATTTTAAAAGTTTAAAGAAGCGTTGTATAATTCATTTTAAAAGTTTCAAGAAGCAGAGAAGAAGCTTTCAGATATTAAGAAGTGAAGATTTGTATTATTACATTTTATTATTAGTGCTGATTAGGTGCATTGCGAAAGTTATTAATGAGAACTGAAAATCATTTAGCATTACATGAAGACGTTGCATTTTCCAGCAAATTTTAAATGTTGTAATTTTCATTCAATCAAACAGTTTGCAATTGGAACTCTCATGGATGACTATCTTGGTAAGTATATTGTTTATCATTGTTATTTTGTAAAAGCTCAAGAATTGTGCAACATTCAGTTTGATTAGAACTGCACTGGCTCTCTCTATTAATAATTAATTACTCATGTGGTGTGTTTGTTCCTGTAAGTTCAGAGTGATACGATATAACCTTGAAATTTGTGTAATATGTCCTTAAATGGTGGTACTATTAAAATAGGAGATGAAGAATGAAATTGACACTCCTGTCAATATCCATCAAGTAAATGGAATTTCTATATTTGCTTTGCATTAAAGTTAGAGTAATGTATGGTATATTGATCAAATAGTAACAGCAATTCTTCCTCATTTACAAAAATAATTAGGAATTCTGTGAGTTAAAGTTCTCTGTTTTCTCATTGTGCTGTTGGACATCAAGAGGACTTTCATTTAATTGTTCAATGTTTGATCTAGTTTGCATTGGACAAATCAGATTGCTTTCCTCACTGATTTAAATAGACCATTTCAAACTGGTTTTTGTCGATCGTGATTACTTCAGGGTTTGTTGGCTAATCTACTGCTGGGGGAATTTTCCCTTTGTTATCTAACCAATCAGCTGCAGCTGCTAGAAGAAAAGTTGTAAACAACAACCCATGCACCTATTAACTTCATGTATAATGCACTTAGCATATGAAAGCATTTTTTTCATATGCTTTACTCTACATCCAGTGTGAATTGTGCAGACCACCAAAAATTCCTCAGTGTCTGATTGGTTGATTAGATTTCCCCCATGTGATTGGTCCATTATAGACACATAAATTTAAAGAAATGTGACATTATTTCAATTAATTTTCCAGAATGAGCCAATTCAGATTTGAAATGGTTTATAAATGTATAACATTGTTTTGAAACAATTACAGATTCCTGTGTGTCAATAAATGAAATTGTTTTTAGTGTTGTAGATGGTTGTTAACCTAAAGATGGTCAAATTTGGTTCAACTTGTTATTTAATTCAGTCAAAAGTTTAGTTTGATGAAGTCAAGTTGTGTGGTTAGTTCAGCCTTTTAGTTTGGTCTTTGATGTCAAATCCACTGCCATTACAAATTCCATGGGAAGCATATTTTTCTCATATACCAATTTTCCAAATAAGGTGATATGTTTTGTCATATGTGATAATTGTGATATGAAGCCTTTTAATTTATTTTCTCTTTTTAGGTCTTGTGAGTTAAAGGTATGCGATGCTTTTTGTCAATCTTTTGGATTGCTCCAATAAATCTTTCTGCTCCTGGCCTTCACAAGGAAGAAGATATTGACTTTGGAGTGATGAAGATGGCTAGTGGTGCACCAGTCATCCATCATCCATGAACAAAACTCACAGCATAGATTCATGGAAGCAGATTTGTAAAATTTGTGACTGAGGATATCTGATATTTCCATGTTGTTATTATAAAAATGACTGCATAAAGAACATTTCTGAAAACACAGTACTCTACAAAGGGGCAAGGATAAAATTGTTGCTTCATGTATAGAGTCTTAGTTTTCTTGTATCATCTGAGTAGAAAATCCATGAGCGGAATGCTTTTAGATGATAGGAATTTTAAATGGTTTGGTAGGGACTCTTTAAGAATAAAGTATGTTGGTTATGCATTGACAGGAACGGAAATTACATCAGCAGCAGTGTACAAGGACTATTTGACCAATATCTGAATACTACCATGGAGCAAGGTTTCATCAGCTTTGGGTATACATGCTGGCGTCCTTCAGTGTAAATATATGGTGCGGATAGTGCCCTTTGATGTACGTTTATGGTAAATGACTTTCTTAGTAATGCATGTATCAGCAATTAGAAAATATTTTGTACCTACTTTGACTCAATTGCTGAAACACATTCTTCATAGTGAGTCGGCGTTCACATTATATCACTAGCTTGTTTAGAAATCAGAAACAAAGATTTCAACATATTAAACAACAATGAAGCAGCAGGTAAACTGGAAAGCAACTTGTCCACAGGTCATTGACCTCTGCTTTATGGTTGTCCAGGAGTAAAATTATGTTGTCCTGAAACATTTTGTCTACAGGTGGAATACAGTCCTTGTGTGTTCTGCTGAACTACCCGAGTATGGTTGTTCAGGCAGTTGACCAAGTGATTTGTCAATCCAGGATTCTTCTGAAGAAAGAATAAGTCATTGTAAATATTTATTTTAGAATAAATTTGTTATGTAATACTGTCAAGTTGTGTATATTCAGTCATTATCTCTGCCACCTTGCCAGCATCATTTATAACTCTGCTTGGCAAAGCTACCTTCTCAACATCAATACTATACAAAGCGAAGCCTTAAGACTATGTCTAGGCATCTACAAACCTCCTCGGTCAGCAGCCTCCACATTAAGGCCAGTGAAACCGCATTTCCTCTCAGGTGCAAAAAACTTAGTCTCTCTTATGATCTCATAAACTTTTCCCACCCTAGGAACCCTGTGTAGATCCTTATATGATTTCCAAACTACCTTTACCTCTTTAAAAGGGATAGAACCCAGACTTTAACCTTTGGGATTCAATTGAAATGTCACAGCACACTACCCCTCCATTAATGGCCCCAAAGATAGTAACAAAAGATAAAACTGCAGCTGCTGCCATCTTTGACAGGCTCACTGTTAACAGTCGACTCTCCAACAACGCCTCACATCTTTATCACAGAAGCCAAAGTTATCCTTATAGCTCTCAACTTAATAAACCCTCACCTTCCAACCGTTTCGGTATCTTATTCTTCTCTGACTCAAAATCAATCATTGCCTCCATCCACAACCTTAACTGGAGTAACCCTACTTCCTACCTCATTCACAACAAATCCTCTTCCCCAAGCTTTACAATCTTTAACAGAAGCATTTTATTTGGACATACCAAGTAATGACACGGTTGAAAGCTGTGAAACGGGTCTTCAACATTACCCCCTCCAACCCCGCCTCAGCCTCGCCCCAACCCCCGCTCTATCCCCTCCAACCCCTTCCTCCAACCCCTCCTCCAACCCCTTCCTCCAACCCCTTCCTCCAACCCCTTCCTCCAACCCCTTCCCTCCAACCCCTTCCCCTCCAACCCCTTCCCAACCCCCTTCCTCCAACCCCTTCCTCCAACCCCTCCCTCCAACCCCCTCCCCTCCAACCCCTCCCTCCAACCCCCTCCCTCCAACCCCCTCCCCTCCAACCCCTCCCCTCCAACCCCCTCCTCCAACCCCTCCTCCAACCCCTCCCCTCCAACCCCCTCCCCTCCAACCCCTCCCCTCCAACCCCCCTCCCCTCCAACCCCTCCCCTCCAACCCCCTCCCCTCCAACCCCTCCCCTCCAACCCTCCTCCAACCCCTCCTCCAACCCCTCCTCCAACCCCTCCCCTCCAACCCCTCCTCCAACCCCTCCTCCAACCCCCTCCTCCAACCACCTCCTCCAACCTCCTCCCCTCCAACCCCCTCCCTCCAACCCCCTCCCTCCAACCACCTCCCCTCCAACCCCCTCCCCTCCAACCACCTCCCCTCCAACCCCTCCTCCAACCCCTCCCCTCCAACCCCTCCCTCCAACCCCTCCTCCCCCCAACCTTCCCTCCAACCCCTTCCTCCAACCCCCTTCCTCCAACCCCTTCCTCCAACCCCCCTCCAACCCCCAACCCCTTCCTCCAACCCCTTCCTCCAACCCCTTCCTCCAACCCCTTCCCTCCAACCCCTTCCTCCAACCCCTTCCCTCCAACCCCCTTCCTCCAACCCCTTCCTCCAACCCCTTCCTCCAACCCCTTCCTCCAACCCCTTCCCTCCAACCCCTTCCTCCAACCCCTTCCCTCCAACCCCTTCCTCCAACCCCCTCCCTCCAACCCCTTCCCTCCAACCCCCTCCCTCCAACCCCTTCCTCCAACCCCTTCCCTCCAACCCCTTCCTCCAACCCCTTCCTCCAACCCCTTCCCTCCAACCCCTTCCCTCCAACCCCCTTCCTCCAACCCCCTTCCTCCAACCCCTTCCCTCCAACCCCTTCCTCCAACCCCTTCCTCCAACCCCTTCCTCCAACCCCTTCCTCCAACCCCTTCCCTCCAACCCCCTTCCTCCAACCCCTTCCTCCAACCCCTTCCTCCAACCCCTTCCTCCAACCCCTTCCTCCAACCCCTTCCTCCAACCCCCTTCCTCCAACCCCTTCCTCCAACCCCTTCCTCCAACCCCTTCCTCCAACCCCTTCCTCCAACCCCTTCCTCCAACCCCTTCCTCCAACCCCTTCCTCCAACCCCTTCCTCCAACCCCTTCCTCCAACCCCTTCCTCCAACCCCCTTCCCTCCAACCCCTTCCTCCAACCCCTTCCCTTCCAACTCCAACCCCTCCCCTCCAACTCCCTCCCCTCCAACCCACTTCCTCCAATCCAATCCTTCCAACTCCAACCCCTCCCCTCCAACCCCTCCAACCCCTACCCTCCAACCCCTCCCCCCTCCAACCCTCCCCCTCCAACCATGTGGGCTATACCAACTAACGACAAATTTGACAGCTTTGAAATCTTCTTCCATCAATCTGCCCACAAAAGATGAAGTTCTGGATTTATCTCCTCCATTCGCTATATCACTACAACCAAATCATCTGACCGCTACCTCTAGCATGGGTGTAGACAGAGTCGTATGACCGCCCCAAAAAGTAAAATGGTAAAAAGGCCCAGAAAATATGCTAAAAAGTCCAAATATTTCCTCAGTGACCTTTTCCCCTTCCCCCCCCTCCAAAAGGCTAGCTACACCGCTGCTCATATTACCTCTTTTAAGTCTTTCTTTGAAATCACCTTTTGTTTTAATTTGAGTTAATTCAACCTCTGGCACAATTGCTGCCAGGGCGCCACCTTTAGGTGTGTCTGATCATTCTGCCAGCGCACCACCTTTAGATGTGTCTGATCATTCTGCCAGTGCACCAGCTTTGGGTGTGTCTGATCATTCTGCCAGCGCACCACCTTTGGGTGTGATCAATCTGCCAGCTCACCACCTTTAGGTGTGTCTGATCAATCTGCCAGCGCGCCACCTTTGGGTGTGTCTGATCATTCTGCCAGCGTGCCACCTTTGGGTGTGTCTGATCATTCTGCCAGCGCACCACCTTTAGGTGTGATCAATCTGCCAGCTCACCACCTTTAGGTGTGTCTGATCAATCTGCCAGCTCACCACCTTTAGGTGTGATCAATCTGCCAGCGCGCCACCTTTAGGTGTAATCAATCTGCCAGCTTGCCACCTTTAAGGTGTGTCTGATTAATCTGTCAGCGTGCCACCTTTAGGTGTGTCTGATCAATCTGCCAGCGCACCACCTTTAGGTATGTCTGATCAATCTGCCAGCTTGCCACCTTTAAGGTGTGTCTGATCAATCTAACAGCACTCCACCTTTAGGTGTGTCTGTTCAATCTGCCAGCACGCCACCTTTAGGTGAGTCTGATCAATCTGCCAGTTTGCCACCTTTAAGGTGTGTCTGATTAATCTGTCAGCGCGCCACCTTTAGACGTGTCTGATCAATCTGCCAGCAAGCCACCTTTAGGTGTGTCTGATTAATCTGCCAGCACCCCACCTTTATGTGTGTTAGATCAATTTGCCGACACCCCACTTTAAACTTTTAGGTGTGAGGGAGACATTTTTGGGTGTGTGTTACTTTGTGGTAATCTCACAAAGGCTTTTGAGGAAATACATTTATCAGCAGGAGTTACGAGATGTGTCATAGGAAATTCTTCCACTGACATTGTTTTGCATGGTGTATAAGGCCCAGGTTTGGCAGAAAGATTTAAGAGCATGTGTGATTGGTGGTGGGAGGGAAACTGTTAAGAGAAAGCTTTGGACTACACACCCTGCTGCATTCGATAGTAATGTTTCTAAGAGGGCGTGACTTTTTTTAAAAAGTCGTATGGCAAATCAAATTTTGACTATTTCGTCGGGCAAAAACATGGTATTGAAAAAAATAATTGGTAGGACATCTATTATTGTTATACCTTTAGGTTCATGCTTCTTTGCAAAAATGAATGTAAATGTTCTAAAATTATTATTGTTATTTTTTTATTTTCATTGCCGTACGAGACCTCAACCACCACCACTTCATTCCCACACCCCAGTCGGTCGGACAGAGGTGTAAAATATTGGTTGTACTGTTTAAACTTGAAATGTATCTCTATCACGCATATGAAAAATAACAATTCCACACACATGGGATGACATGGGACATTTTGGTAGTTTGGGGCATCAAAAACAAGAAATCTACACAATTTTGCCTGAATTTTCTCAATAATTATGGGAAACCAATTCTCATCATCCTGTTTAGAAATGGTAACCCTTATGGTTACCCGAGTAGATTTTAACATAAGAATTTAAAATTGTATTTGTTACATCAATTACATTTTATAACTTTTGTGTTGCTTTTAAAACATTTTAAGTTATGCATCAAAAACAACAAATCTTGAGATATTCCGGAGCTTCATACCCTGGACCCATACCAGGGCTTCATGCATAAACCCCACAAATTTCCTCAATTTTCATGGGAAAATAATTATTCCTCTGTCTGTTTCGATATGGTAACTGTCTGACCGTAATGCCTATTTGAGTAGACTTTAACATGAGAATTAAAAAAACTTTTTGTTGATTTTAAGCCATTTTTGGGCATCAAAAGACAAGAAATCTTCAGAGCTTTTGGGCTTTGCCCCGAGACTCCTATGAACCCCATAATATGAACCCACAAAGTTGATCAATTTCCATGTGAAATTCCTGTGTAGAAATGGTAACCCTGTAATGCTTATCGGAGTAGAATTTGGACTAATCTGGAAAACAATTCCCCTTTACAAAAGGGGGAGGAGCATGAGAGGCTATATTTTCCTCTACGGCGGGGTGAGGACAATTATAGGTGGCTGAACCACTTATATGAAAAGTTTTTAAAAGTGTCAAAGTTTTTTAGAGAAGGAATGTGCCCTTCCACTATGATTTTTTTCATTGAAGATAGCAGAAATATCGCTTTAAAAGTGACGCACTTCGCTCGTATATGATATATTTCTGACTTTTCTTAAGACAACCGTGTTGGGGGCCAAACAGCCTTACATTTGACTTTTTCCTACTGAAGACAAATTCTGCCCACGTTTTATTTTTCCCTGCTATAAGAGTGTGGGAACCACTCTAAGTGGTGCATCTTTGAAATGGGTCCAGGGTGCCTGAAAGTGGGGCTGGGGACAAGTTGTCTCTATCCCCGAGGAATTATGGCCCTAGTAGCCATATACACCCCATTTACATGGTCATCAGACCAAGGAACTACTATATAATTCCTTGATCGGACAATACTCGTATATTTGAAATCTTTGTTTGAAATCGTAGCTGATATAATATGCATGCAGTAAAAATGTGCTGACTGTTAATGTACATGGAAAGAGATTCATCAATCATCATGATCACATTTACTTGCCTGATGATCCGAGGGTTCCTTGATTTGCATCGAAACAAAAAACATTGCATGGCTAAATAGCTGATTCCAGTTAAGAGATACGTTTGTCTACTGCAGTCAATGAGTAGACGTAGAGTGTGCCAACTGCACCGAAAATGCTTTCACACCACCCAATACCTTTGTCATATAAATGTTTTGAAATTAGAACAAGGAAGTCAATTTGTATGAGGTCTGAGCAGTTGTTTTCTTTATCTTTGAAAACTTTTTGGTCCATTTTGAGAAAAAATGATTGCATCCGTCTTTCCCACCCCTTCAACCTAAAAATAATAATGAAATAGACCAATAAATCCTATATAGGCCACACTCAAATTTCCAACGATATATATGATACTTATTTTGTTAATTTTTGCTTCTTTCAAATCAATCATCACTGGTCATGAAACTCCTAAAAATTTGAAGACAAATATTCCTTTCTAATCTATTCCACACAACAACAAAAAAGTTTAAAAACTTCCTCTGAATGAGCAAATAAAACAAAAATTTAAAGTATTCTGAAAGTCATGTTAAGAGCCGTTTTTTGCAACCTGTATCAAATTTATTGATACATAATTAATAAACACCGAAATAACAATCAATATATTTTTATATAAAGTTTATGTTATCCCAGATTTCAGATTTATTTATCATCAAATGTAAATAACTGGATTTTACTTGATATTGTTTGTATAAAACGACTAGAATTTCATTTTAAAGTGTTTTTAAAATGTTCCTTGCAATGTTATTTAGGCTTTGTTTTTACTGGGAATAGAATTGATATGAATTTATTTATACCTTTATTTATCTTATGACGAGGGACTGGAGAGATTTGCGTTTTTTCTATGCAGCTATTACCAGTAGCGGCACCAGGGTTTTGGTCATGGGGGGCTAGAGAGGAGCAATTTGATCTCATGGGGGAAAAACACCTATAAAACGGACAAAATATGTCATTTTCCAAAATTTCTGGTGGAGGAGGGGAATGTGTGTGGGGGAAAAGGGGGCAAAGCGATCACGTTGGGGAAGCGCCGCCAATGCTTAGTACCCTTCGGCCGGGCCCTTCGATTAGAATTTCGAGTGTGGCCCCGGCATGGCAAAACATATGCAAGCCCCGCCATACTTAAATGAGGACCAACCAAAAGCGCAACCTGTGACGGACCTGGGACTTGGTCTATTTTCCGAAAATAATACGCGTTAAGTCAATGGGAAATATCTTGTCATTTTTAGTGTACATTTTTGCCTATAATTATATATTTCTGCATAGATTTAATAATTTATATTTGTACTCTAGGGATAGATCTAAAATTTAAATGGGGTAGGGGACAGAAAGGACCCACCATGCGCTAATGAGGGCCAAACAAAAGCGCAACCTGTGACGGAGCTTGGACTTTGTGTTATTTTTTTTTAATCTAGGCTTTGACCCCCCAAAAGCGCTACGACTCCGTCTTCGTTACAAAAACGAACCACTCAAAGTTTGTGTCATCTATCCTTTCTCCAGCAGATAATTATCAATAGTGCGTTCAGAAACGCTGAAAATTTCAGGCAGTTCCTGCCTCGAAAGACCAATTTCACAGAAATAACGAAGTTTTCACGAGAAAGTTGCGCAAGCAATGAGTCTCGAGTCTGACACGATGTAAACAAAGAACAGCTGATTTACCGCCTCGTGTTTTCACCACCACCTCACTTTTCACCACCACCCAAGTTTAAATTTGCCGACTCGAAGAATTCATCGCCGCGAGAAAAATCGATGAATGATTTTGATCATCGCTGGATATTTTTATCGCCGCTTGATATTTTAAATCGCCGCTGAATATTATCACTGTTTGTTGTCTATCATCGACGATAAATATTTTCGACCGACAATAATGAAACATCGCTGGATGAATTTTATCACTACCTTCGATTTTTCACCACCGCCTTCTATAGTTGATCATCGCCTCATACATTCGACCGCCTGATTACCACTGAGATTTTGCCCACTTGGCGTTCCATACTATGAACCCCAAGTGGGTTCCACAGGGCGAGCGAATTCGTGAACTCTGTACCCACCTTAATATATTTGTTCCTTATTCCTTATTCAATAGCGTTGGCAAGTTTTAATATCCCTGTGATGGCTCTTCAACAATTCCGTAGTATTTCTTTTCGCCGGGTCTAAAACTTTAAGCTGATTGCAAATCTCAAAAAAAGGATTCTATTAGCTTCCACAGGCATTTTTGGGAAAAAGTCGACAGACCATCTAATTTGTATAATTTTGGGATGCTGAATCCGAATTTTTGGTCTGTCACCTTCACAGATGACTAAACTTCAATCAAAATGGCGGAAAAAACAAAATGGCCGCTAAAACAAGAAAAATAATCCGTAAATTTAAGAATGAAAGCATAACATCTCATTTCTGCATGAAATTAAATGTAAATTAAACAGTTTATGGCGGAGACTTTAGGCGTGTATAACAGTAAATCAAGATGGCGGAAAAACTAAATGGCGGCCGGAAAGGGGAAAAAGGAAAAGTATTTATGAAAGTAAATATTATAAGAAGCTCATAATTTGCTTTTAATATTTTTGATTACAATATAATGATTTCCGATAACATTTTAAATAACTTGGGGCCAACTAAGATGGCGGATAAAACCAAAATGGCTGCCAAAATAATGGATCTATTCCAAGCAAATAAATTCAATTTAATTTGATATATCAAGATATTGAACATGTTTTTATGTTATTTTCATCACTGTGGTATGATGCAAAGTTTGTTTTCAACAATGTTTTGCATAATATTAAAAAGATGGCGAAAAACAAAATGGCTGCCAAAACATACATGTAAACAGTGGCGTACCGTAGCCAGAGGGAGATGGGAAAGGGGGCGATCTCCCTCCCCAATAATAATTTATTTCGTCGGTTCAGATTTTGATCCGTCGGTTCAGATTTTAATCCGTCGGTTCAGATTTTAATCTGTAGGTTCAGATCTTAATCCGTCGTTTCAGATTTTAATCCGTCGGTTCAGATTGGTGCCGTCGGTTCAAAAAGCTTTGATATTCCAGGTGCTTATTACGTCTTTAGATTTCAAAGTGGCACTTTCTTAGAAAAAGGTTCTTAGGCAATGATATATTAAACATTTCTGCGATTTTGTATTTAAATACATGAACTAAGACAGAGAAAGAGAGAGAGGGGGGTCAGATTGCACGTGATACAGAACAGTCATTTTAAAAGTTTGACATTTACACAAGTTTTTAGTAAAACATTGAAAGCCTTTCTTTTAGACAACCCATTTTTTTCAAAAGAGTGACGATAAACCAAACATGTACAAACGTTAACAATAAACATCATATCTCCACATTATGCGTTTTCATGATTTTGTGTTTTGTATATGGCGTATTACAGCTATCTTTGAAATTAATTTTGACTTCTATAATATACCTTCTTACTATGCGTTGTGACATACTTTTTTTGCCCTTGAAATGTCAATTTTGCAAGAGCTTCTACCGGGGCTTCGCCCTGGATCCCACCAGGACCCTTAAGCGGGCCCCTCGACTCCAACAAGTCAAGCGCTTTGCGCTTTGAATTTGTCTTTTGTATATGGTAAATTATGGCTCTCTTTGACATTAATTTTGACTTGTATAATACATCTTCTTACTATGCGTTGTGACATACTTTTTTTCCCCTTGAAATGTTAATTTTGGCTTCGAGAGCTTCGGGCGACCCAACGCCGACAAGTCGAGCCCTGTCTGGGTGTATTACCCCTTGTACCACCTTATTATGCGGCTTCGCCCCTGGATCCCACCAGGAGCCTTAAGCGGGCCCCTCGACCCCACGCCGACAAGTCGAGCGCTTTGCGCTTTGATTTTGTCTTTTGTTTATGGTTAATTTGACATTAATTTTGACTTGTATAATACACCTTCTTACTATGCGTTGTGACATACTTTTTTGCCCTTGAAATGTTAATTTTGCGAGAGCTTCCGGGGTTTTTCCTCTGCACCCTACCGTGGCTTCGCCCCTGATCCCACCAGGAGCCTTAAGCGGGCTCATGTACCCCACACCGACAAGTCGAGCGCTTTGCGCTTTGATCTTATCTTTTGTATATGGTGTATTAGCTCTCTTTGTCATTAATTTTGACTTGTACAATACACCTTCTTATTATGCGTTGTGACACACCTTTTTCCCTTGAAATGTCAGTTTTGCGAGAGTTTCCGGGGTTTGGCCCCTAGACCCCTACCAAGTCGAGCGACACCTTTAGTGTCACCTCAATTACACCACTAAATATCTCGTCGGTTTAATTCAATTCCCCGCCCCCTCAATATGAAAATCCTGGTTACGCCACTGCATGTAAAACCTTAACTTTAATTTGCGAAAAAGTGGAGCTGATCTCCTGCACTAATAAGCTCATCTGAAATTCAGAGTTATGTATGGAACATATATTGTTTCTTGATAGCTGGATAGAGAAAGGGTCAGTTGACATCCCAAACTCTCTCAGAAGTAGAAACTCATCATTCAAAGAGAAATTTAGGAAGAACACAAATGACATATATAATTTTTTCTTTCGACCACCAGAGGCTATTGAAGACAGGCAAGTGCTGCTGGTACCAGTCAAATCTAAACATACAGGTATTCCCATTGCGGACTTGGTCACAAGAGAAAATGATAATTTGTCCATACCAAGAAATCACGCACAAGATAATTTATTGAAATTTGTTTATACTGCACTCAAGCTACGCTCAGATATCTTAGCACATCCTGCTATCATAGGTTTACTATGAATGAAGGTAATGCTATTTTATATATATATATATATATATATATATATATATATATATATATATATATATATATATATATATATATATATATATATATATATATATATATATATATATATATATATATATATATATATATATATATACATATCTATTTTTATATATATATTTATATATATATATATATATATATATATTTATATATATATATATATATATATATATATATATATATATATATATATATATATGTGTACATATATATATATATATATATATATATATATATATATTTATATATATATATATATATATATATATATATATATATATATATATATATATATATATATATATATATACATATCTATTTTTATATATATATATATATATATATATATATATATATATATATATATATATATATCTATTTTTATATATATATATATATATATATATATATATATATATATATATATATATATATATATATATATATATATATATATATATATATATATATATATATATATATATATATATATATATATATATATATATATATATATATATATATATATATATATATATATATATATATATATATATATATCAATGAGATACATCAAGCAGGGAGCTGTCATCAACTACCTGAATGTGTTGAACAAGAGTTTCAAAGTGGCAACTTTGTGGTTAAGAGGACCACACAGAAATTCCATCAATTGGATCCAGATCAAAGTCAACAATGGCTGAATGCTGTTGGAAAGGCGGGTGGAGTTATAATTGGCATCACAAAGACACTCACGGCTTTAAATAGATGGGCATTTTCCTATAATTTGAGGTCCCACATGTCACAAGCAATAAAAGAGATGTCTCATTTGAACACAGATGATGAACACACAGTTCACAACGAATCAACACGTAGCTGACAGAAACTTGACAGCCAAGATGAGGAAAGACTCGAAGAAACACTAGAGACGTCAAATCTGTTTTCCAATAAAGATTTACCAGTTCTACACAACATCGTCACAAGGGATCTCGCCACAAGTGATATTACAACTGATCTTTTGGGAGCACAAGACAAAGAAGAACTCAAAAAGTCTGTTACAGAGCGTTTGATTTCATCACCAGAACAGCAGTATGGGTTTTCGAGATCCACTTCCAAAAACAAAACACTCACACTTTCATCACTCTATGAAACAGAAACTAAAACACATGACAACACAATTAAGACTCTTAATGTGGACCGATCAATCATGCAAAGACTCCGATTACAGCCAGTCAGGCTGGGCGAAATTTTAACCTTAAAGAAATTCTACACCACGAACTGCTATCAGTCCCAATTTCTCTTGCGTAAATAAATGGTACTCTGAAATCTGGCTCTTAAGTAACCTTTGCTTCCATTTTAACTTCAGATATCTAATGTCCACCAACTTTAGAGACTGATGAACTTGGCAATGGTGCTACTTATTAGTTCATTGGTGGTCAAGCTCTTGTTGTTGCTCTGGGCCAGCCAGAAGAAAGATCCACCTTCCGTGAATTATATAAAAGCTTCCGAAAAGCCTTTCTGGTAGCTGCAAGACCATTTCAGCGAATTGACCTTTTTTTTGACAGATACTGTAATGCTGTAAGATGTCCACCAAAACAGGAACCACAACAAAAAGAAGCAAAGGAACAAGGCCAATTCGCTGGATCATTACTGCGGTGATGTTCCACTTCCGACAAGTTGGAACAATTTTCTTGCTCTTCTAGAAAACAAGTCTGATCTTGCAAGATATCTGTCAGAAGAAATGATGCAAGAAAGCAGTCATACAAAAACAATTGTTATCAGTGATGGAATTCTGGAAGAAGAAAGAGTGGAATCCACAAATGCTGTTCTCGATACGAGCGTCTTAACTTCAAGGCAAGAGGAAGCTGATACGATGATGATATTACACTGCATTCACAGCAGCTCCGAGGCTGTCGTTGTTCACGCACGTGATACGGAATGTCGTTTTACTCTCCCACTTCCCTTTTAAAATGAAAACATGCAAATTTCGCCATGGCAAAATTTTCAGCTTGAATATCAGTGTAATTCCAACATGGAAAAGCTGACAGTGGTGGCCATTTTGCTTTAGTCGCCATCTTGGGTGGCATAAAAGCAATCAAAAAGCGCATTTACTAAATGTA
Source organism: Chiridota heheva (assembly GCA_020152595.1). Taxonomy (NCBI): domain Eukaryota; kingdom Metazoa; phylum Echinodermata; class Holothuroidea; order Apodida; family Chiridotidae; genus Chiridota; species Chiridota heheva. The sequence continues at coordinate 489,485 of JAIGNY010001034.1, read as the reverse complement.
TTTATCTATTGATAGAGCATTCAAATAGATAAACAGGCAGAGAATGGTTTCATCTCAAAAAGATTTTCTAATGTTTTTTCATTCTTTTTCTTCTTTTGGCAGCCATTTTGTTTTTTCCGCCAACTTGGTTTACTGTTATCTATGCTCTAAGTATCCAAATAAACTCTGCTTAATTTACATTTATTTTATGCAGACATGAGATGTTATGTTTTCATTCTTAATTTTACAGATTATTTTTTTGTTATTTTTCTTATTTTGGCAGCCATTTTGTTTTCCCGCCATCTTGGTTTACTGTTATTCATATTTGGATTCAGCACCCCAAAATTATACATAATAGATGTTCCGTCGACTTTTCCCCCCCAAATGCCTGTGGGTGTTACTTTTTTGAGATTGTACAACCTGACTACTGGGTTTTGTTACTGTAAAAACACGGCTTAGCAGCTTAGATAGTTGCTAGCTGGTTGGCGAGGGAAGTGCCGTTCGGCCTAGTATAATGATACAAATATATAATTCATCGTTAGGTCCTTATATTCGGTGTTGGTAGACAAACTGATTTAGGTCCATTGATCAGCAAGCTACACTGGCTACCAATATCAACACGGGTCACCTACAAACCACTTATCTACAAAATCCTGAACAGCTGAATGGTAAGGCGCCTTGGTATTTAAAGGATATGATCAAGATAAGGAAACCTGCACGTGAACTCAGATCGAGTAATGACTCCAACCGACTTCACATACCCATATCCAATTCTGCCATAGGTGACAAAAGATTTGAAATACTTGCATCCAGATCCTGGAACACTTTACCCACCCACATGAGAACTTCTCCATCCACCATAGTATTCAAAAAACTCTTAAAGACTCACTTATTTTGATATTTTTCATTTTGTTTTTATTTTACTTTGTAAGCGCCATGGAACTTTGGTGAATGGCGTATTTAAATAACATTTATTATTATTATTATTATTATTATTATTATTATTATTATTATTATTATTATTATTATTATTATTATTATTATTATTATTATTATTATTATTATTATTATTATTATTATTATTATTATTATTATTATTATTATTATTATTATTATTATTATTATTATTATTATTATTATTATTATTATTATTATTATTATTATTATTATTATTATTATTATTATTATTATTATTATTATTATTATTATTATTATTATTATTATTATTATTATTATTATTATTATTATTATTATTATTATTATTATTATTATTATTATTATTATTATTATTATTATTATTATTATTATTATTATTATTATTATTATTATTATTATTATTATTATTATTATTATTATTATTATTATTATTATTATTATTATTATTATTATTATTATTATTATTATTATTATTATTATTACAAGCTCATGACCTTGAACATTTGAAACGTTTTTTTCTCTCATAATTTTCGTAGTGCAGGTCCCAAAAAATGAGGTTTTACTGTGTTAATCTTGTATTGCTGGTCCATTTTTATAATAATTTTTGTTGAATACTCACACTGCGAGTATTAAAATTGTACAATTGTTTTCTGCTTAAAAACAAAACTTGAATACATAACTTTTCAGTAAAACTTGCTCACCTCAAGGGGCGAAAAATATTTATAATGTTTAATTTTTGTTGGCTTTTTTAGATGGCCATGGCCTGCCCCCTATACTTTCTGGCTACGCCAGTGTTTATAGTGTTGATGTACTAACACCATATTGCCATAGGGTCATAATGGTCCACTTGATAACGTTGGGTCCATAACCTTGATAATTTGAAATAACAGGTTTTTTTCTCATCGGGTGGTAAGGGACCGCTGAGACGGGGGCGGGGGGCTTTATCCCCCCCACTAAAATAAATAAATAACGGTCTGAAAGATTTCCTCTTCTTCATTTTCACGGTTGGCATGTTAAATTTGGAAATAATAAACAAGCAAGTTATTCAAATTGAAGGAATATTTTGTCCAATTATTTGCTATTTTTGTGAAATATGTCAACATATTTTCTAAAACTTGACATAAAGATCTTAAAAATCGCCTAAAAATCAAGAGAAATTTCTTGGAAATTAAAGACAAAGAGACAATTCCTTAAAATGAAAAAACAAATCCTGAAAATGAAAGTAAAATTGATGGGAAAAACTGTTAAATATATTTCAAATGCTGGTCATTTTCTTGAAAATTGACAAAATTTCCTCAAAATTGAAGCAAATTGCCCAGAATTCCCTAAAATTGTCAAACAGTTCATCTAGATTTTAGGGAAAGTACCCGAAAATGAACGAAATTTCAATCTTATTGCCCATAATGACCAAAATTTCCCGAAAAAGTCAAATAATTTGTCGAAATTATGAGGAAAGTGCCCAAAAATATTCCCAAACTTATACGAGAACTGACAAAAGTGCCCATGTAAAAAAAGAAGGAAAAGTGCCAGCACTTCATGTTCTACCCATTGCGAGATTGCCTTGAGTTCCTTTCAATAGTTGGACACCCTGATGAAAATAAAGCGTGGAGCAAAAAACACTATGTGCCGTGGATATCATTGCGCTGTTTTAGCTGGCATCGCCTGATTACGTCCAGCGCGCGTGGAGACTTCCGCCATGGGAGAAGAAATATGCGAAATTAAGGAGAATTGCTGAGTTAGTGGAGACTTGTGGGTGTCGGAATGCATTGGACCAAGGTCGGGTACTAATGTAGTTCCAGTTGACGTAGACAAAGTCTTGCTTGTTGGAGGATTTGGGGACTTGGAATGTGGTGTGACCCCGTGGTTTTTTTAATATCAGATAATTAGGTGGAAAATGTCAAGTATGGGCAGAAAGAGAATTGGAAACTACAGCGGTCCGATTGCACCATGTGCTACGGGGCAGGGGGTTATATCACGTATGCCAGGTGAAAGATAATTTTCATACCTATCACCTGGTATAATTCGCTTAGTGATACAGGAGCGTTTTTTGAGAAATAGGGTAATTAAATACGCAAGTTTAAGAATTATGGAACAAATTTGGAATTATCGCTATTTTAGGGGGTATTGAACGTCCGATTGCACCATGTGCTACTGGGCACGGGGTTATATCACGTATGCCAGGTGAAAGATAATTTTCATACCTATCACCTGGTATAATTCGCTTAGTGATACAAGAGCGTTTTTTGAGAAATTGGGTAATTAAATACGCAAGTTTAAGAATTATGGAATACATTTGAAATTATCGCTATTTTAGGGGGCATTCAATGTCCGATTGCACAATGTGCTACGAGGTAGGGGGTTATATCATGTATGTCACGACCTCCAATGTTTTCAAAGCAACGCTATTCAAATAGCCCTTATTTGTGTTAATTATTTCAAAAATTTGGTCTTGGCCCTCCCAATTTCAAACGTGTGTCGGGAGCCATGCACAATCCCCACCACCCCCCCTCCCTTTCTGGGACCCTGTAAAAAAATGTATTCCAATTCCCATGAAATCTTTAATGAATTTCTAATCCCATGTGCGTATTCTTCATTCAAAGTTAATTGGCGTTCATACACAAGACATTGCCGTCATTGAAAGTCCACACTTTGCAAACCACAAATGACCCCACAAATAACCAATCCTCACGCATCATGTATTAACAAATGTAATAATTAAGATGAGGCAAACATTGGAGAAAGTTTACTGTGTCCGTTGACCTCTTTGATCCTATGTGCAACATAGTTTTTTTAAGTTTTTTTTTTTTTCTTCCAAGTTTTTTAAATTTATTTTCTTATTTTTCATCAATTCTTTTATGCTTTTATATTGTCCTGAAAATGGTTTTAATTCTTTTTGTTTTTGATATTGTATATTAAGAGTTTGTCTATGTATTATCAATTTTATTGTAAAGCGCTTCGATCCATGGGAGAGGCGCTATATAAATAACTTCAATATTCATAAATACTTTAAGGAAATCCTTGCATCTGATTGGTTAATTACCCATGTTCGAATGAAGTATCGAGACATGGCTTGAGCTTCCACATGAATTTCTATAAACAGGTTGGGAGAATTAAAATTGTTGATCAACAATGAATCTCCACTTGTTGCTTTTCAATGTGTCTTTCAGATCATACACCTCAATCTTACACTTTTGTTTTATACATTATCCCTGTAGTTATTAGTTTATAATGAAAATTGGATATTTCAACGCCAAAACAAAATAGTAGCCTATTTTTTTTTTTGCTGCTCGCGACTGCACGTACACGTATATTCGTGTTATCATCTTGTTGTTAAGTAAATCTATTTTAATGTGTTAGGAGAATAAACTTGTTATCAACATGATTCAAATTTGTTTGCATTTTTCTCTTTTTTTTAAATTTTATGTCAGAATTTATGAATCGGAATCAAGTAGAAGGTGCCTTGGTCTCTGCGCCTCGGGCCTCTCAGCCTCCCCTGTGACGTCATAGCCGGTTTTGAATGAGCAGTAGAGACCTCGGCACCATCTACTTGATTCCTTAAATAATAATAGTAACAAACAAGCAATTTTGAAATATACGGTAGCCTATAAGAGCCTTGTACTCCCCAAACGATAATTACAGAAGCTATGCGGTTGATACTTGAATCCAGGAAAGCAATAATTTACACGTACACACCGACGGTAAATTCAAATAGACCACCGTACTACCCGCATTGTATATTTAATTATTGCCGCTATCAAATCGGGAATAGGGAACAAGGAACAAACTTCATGTGGCTGAACTCTGTCGACCTTCAGACCTTCAGTAGATATCTGACCGTTATGCTATTTACATGTAGGCCTAGCAGGCCAGCTGATGGAACCGAATGAGCTTGATTCTGCAACGACCGTTTCATAAAGTGTAGAACTTGGAAGTTGAAATGAAATTTATTTCAATACTGGAAACAGATATTAACTTGATTAATTTTCATATTTTCGTGGTCGGAGTCGACGTAACCGTGTTCAATACGGTTTTGCCATGTTGGGAGGGGAAAATTTATCATTAACCGTTTAACGTTACAGTCAATGGGTTTTTTTTCTTCTTCAATGAATAGGCCCTACTTGTGTCGCCTCAGCCAGTAAGCGAAAATGATTGGCACTCATATGTTTAAAACTATTATTTAATACACATCAGTATTACAGAAAAATCAATTCTCTCCAGTATTTGTTAAAAAAGTACAAAAAATATGTTTTAGCCTACTCCCATTGACTGCAATGATAACTGACTGTTCGTTTTCCTCTTCAACTGAAGTTTGAGATCGTCAAAAAATCATCGTAACATCGCCGTGCACACAGGTGTATCTAGCGTTAGAGCAACCTATATACTCATCTACCTACTTTTATAACAAGGTAAGCCACCTACCGTGACTTTCGAACCGTATATGAAAATTCCTTTTTTTGACCACTCACGAATCTTTATTCGCCGTTTTTGAATTGTTTCCACAAATCGCAACTTCCCCAGAATTTTGCAAAACCCTTCCCCTTTTCCCCAAACCCTCTCTGACATCAAACCGCTTATCGCTTCTCTTGTTCGTGACCGCTGGCAAACCTTATGGAACTTCCAAATTGATAACAAACTCCATGTCATCCAGCCTACAATCCCGATCAAATCCACCATCAACAACCTTTCTCGTATCGACAACGTTCATATTACCCGTCTTAGAATTGGTCACACCCACCTCACTCACTCCCACCTCCTTATTGGTTCCCCCCAACCCCTCTGTAACAATTGCCACTGCATCCTCACAGTCCAACACGTTCTTCTTGCTTGCCCCCTATATACAACCTTCACAGAGCTTCCCTCGCTCCCCACAACTCAATTGCTGAGTTCTTCCAGAAAATCCTCCATATAAAATAATCTCCTTCCTTCAGCATGCATCCCTCTACAACCATATTTAATTCTCCTCTTCCACTCCCTCTCTACTTTGTTTTTGTTTTACCCATGCACCTCCTCTCTCGATCACAGCTTTCTGGCTTTTGTTCTTGAATTTCTCTCATTCTCCCCCTGGTCTCTTTCCTTACTACCTCTAAAATGATCTGACCTCTCAGGCACAATTTGACCTTCGTTGTTGTGGTGCCGTTAAGACCTCATCAAACAAACAAACATAAGCAAAACACTGTAAATTAGCTGGGATTATTTACTTGTAAGGATTATAAACAAGTAAATGGGTCACTAAAATCCGACGTGATTAATATGAATTGTCCTTTTTATTGTAATTTTGGATGAAACTTTACAGATCAACCTTTAATTTGTAGTGCAACAGTGCCCATATACCTATTTCGCGAAATCTCGATTTCATGTTGTGAGTGAGGTTGTGGTGCAGTGGAGTAGGATTGAAATTTTAAGGGGAAAGGGTCCTATGTTGTGGGAAAGAAAGACATGTTGGGGAAAGAGACCCATGGTGGGGGCAAGAGACCCATGGTGGGGGCCAAGCAGTCCCGTATAGGGGAAAATTATTTTCTTTGAAGCAATTTAAATCCTGGAAGAGAGCCATATTTTTGGGGGGTGGCATTATCCCTGGTCCCTCTCCTAATGTAGATAAGCCAGAACCCCACTCCCAACCCCTCTATTTCCTTGGAAACAGTTGAAATTGTATTTCTCTTTAGGATTTTCCTGTATTTGGACAAATTTGTTGACATTTCATACGCGGTACCAACTGTCACTGAAGGAGACCAAGTTTGGCAATGTCAGACTCATGCTCTGAACCATTTTTGAGTAGTTTTTTACCAAGAATTCCTATAGGAATCAACAAAAGTAACTTTCTACAAGACATTCAGCATAACCTGAATAAATATAAGTATTTTCAAAGCTTCCAATGGCTGAAATTGGCTCATAAACAGAACATTTCAAGCCTGTGCATAATAAATAGGTAAATTAGCAAATTTGCATATCATTTGCATAACATTTTTATTGAAATATTGATGTAAACATTTCTTTTATATGTTATATTAGTTTTGTGCATCATAGAAAGAAACAATGCATGTTTATAGGAAAGTATAGTGCCAAGTCCTATCAGATAGATCATTGGCAAAATCAGAGGTCAATTTTTAGGTCAAAATATTTAAAATTGACGTATTAATTTTTCCTTACTCCAAAAAATCCAAAGTACTATTAAATGAAAGGTCCTTCATCAACAATCATAAATTCTATCAATGATTTTTTCTAATTAGCTACAAAAAAGCAGAATATCACAAAGATAGCAGTTTTAGGACATCTAATAATCTGAATTAATGACCTCATTTGCATATTTGACCAAAGAATTATGCAGACCAAGGTAAAGTTCAAAGTCTTAGCTTTCATATAACATAAACTTATTACAGTAAAAAATGAAAATAAACTTGTGAAAAACCCCCTTTCCAAAATTTTCCCTACAATAACACTTGTAATCTCAAATGTTCTGGTAGAGTAAGGGTTAATTGAGGGACACTTTATTTTCAAAAATGGGCTTTTTTGTCCATTTTGAAAAAGTGGAGAGGGGACGTTCCTCCTGGCTTCCTGTAGGCGGGATTTGGTGGAGCAAGTGGAAGTTGCCCCTCCCCCACTTTTTTCCAATTGTATACTTACAGTAGATTTAAAGGTAGATTTTTTTTGTATCTTAGCGCGATTTTGTAATAATGATTTTTAAAAATTGTCTGACGAGCTTTCCAAAGTATGGTAAAAGTTTAAAACACTGCCATCAGGGCTATAATATTTTAGCGGGGGTAATATATTTGAGGAAAAAATTAAGATAATACTTATAAAGTACAATTATATAATCTAAACATTTCTTGATGTTTTATTTATTTGTTTTCGCACACATATTTTTTTACCAAAACTATTTAATAAAATTATTAACAAAAAATGTTGTCAGCGAAAAATGAACTTGCAGTTTAGTGAAACATTCTAGAACTTATTTGCGGACATTGAATAATTGATCATGAACGTGCGGTGACTAAGAAAATGCCGACCAAAATATAAATCTTGCAGAACTTTTTTCCGTCGTGGTGCTAAATAGGTAAAGATTTGGTAAAAAAAATTGGAAAAGTGTATTGTTTAGACTAATTGATATAAGAATATTCGAAAAGTAAGTTATTTTTCAATCATCAATTTCTACAACGTGTGAATTAAAAAAAGCCCATAGGAATTGTTCCTAATTTCTAACAACCCTCGTACAACAATCCCAATGTCAACCCATACTGAGGGATGTGTATAATAACTACCACAAAATATCAATAAACTGCATGCCTCTATAGCCCACAGACCATGTGAGGGCAACTGTCACTTGAATATTCATATTAACCAAAAAATGTCTATGCTGTTGTGTGCAAGATAAGTATTTCATTTTGGGGGACCCCATAAAAGTATGCCCTCACTTTTCAGTCTAGTGCTCCTTTAAATACTTAGTATATAGCCTAGGTTGCCATATGCTACGAATGCCTGTGGTTAGGCCTACTTAAATACACAGTACACATGTACAAGTTTAGTCCCAAGTTTAACATTTTCCAGGTTATATTAAAAAGTTGTAGACTAATAATGAATAGGCATAGCTTTAGACTGTTTCCATTAATAGTTACTCCCTAAAAGGCAGTCAATGCGTAATAGTCAAGGAAATTATGATAGCACCGTTCTGCTTTTTCTTTGATGCAGTATTGAATGCAGTATTTCCATGTTCTGCTTAGGTAATTACTAGCTATTAGTCATATCCCACAATACACTTTTTGTGATACTGGTCACCAGTAATTGGTGGTGTGTACAGTGGGTTTTTACACTTTCCATACATAAAAGTGAAGGTGGGTTGAATGTAAGGCTACCAAACTTAGGCCCATACTTGATGGGGTGAAATTTGCTCCTAACTTGCAATCTTACCATATTAATTATTTTGTACCTTTCTTGCTTTAATTTTTATACTGTACGTAGTTCTTTTAAGTTGTTTTAGTGCTCAAAAAGACAAAATTAGAAGATCCTTTATGCTTGTTTGGCGAAAAAGTTTTTCCCAGTCGGACCTTCGAAGTTTCTGTCACTTGTAATTGTTTATGTTGACATCATATTATTTCTATGATTGTCGCACAGCTGATTGGCTAACAACTCATGTCCATTTGAATATATTCAACAAACAAGTAAACATTTTTATTAAACTTTGACTTCATGAATAATCAATAAAATTTAGTTCTGCTCCTAAAGTAATGGCTTAATAGCTGTTCGCTTTGTGAACAGAAGACTCACAGAAAATAGATAAATTCTACCATTTTCAAGTAAGTTTTAACTGTTGTGGATAAACTGTATATCTGTTGTGAACCTGGTGATGAAAGATTTTTAATATATTAGTGAAGAATATTTTCAGGGAAGCTGTTTAAAGTTAAAGAAAGTTTCCCCACCCAAAAAAAAAAAATACCTAAAAAGTTGTAGTTGATCTATATTGGCGTGCATAGGAACAACCATAACCTTCATGCAGCCACAGATCAGTAAACAGCAGCAATCACACAACATCAGCATACAGAAACAGGTTAAAGTGAAAGAAAAACCGGCCAAATGATGGTAAATGGTTCTATAACTAGGTAATTACTGTACAGTATGATCCTACCCATTACTGTGTTATCTATCTCTGTATGATACAAGCTGATTGCTGATATTATTATTCTTACCTAATTCAATACTTGTATACTTTTGATAGTATCCACCATGTCCTATTTTGGTGGTCTTTGTGAATGTTTTTTTTTATATCTTTGTTAGTTTTGGCATGTTTTTTAAGTGTAAGGGTTTATTTTTGTTAGTGCTCTTCACTTTATTAAGCAAGTTCAAATGGTGTGTGCTTATTTTTTGGTAAAATCTTGTATAGCGGTACAACTTTGGCGAAATGGGGTTTCTTCACCTTAATAGCAATACAACTTTATTCCGTTAATAAAATAACTGAAAATGTAAAAAGGTTTTATGATGTGATCAATTTTGTTCAAGTTCAAATGATTGTACCTTAAAATGTTCTTGTTAATTTTTTGTGGTAAAAATGAAATATTAATAAATAAATATAAACAATGAAATCAAATTAATTAAAGGCATACTATATATATTTAATATAAGATAAGGATAGATGTATTTTTATTTTCTATTTAGGTATATTGTGATAAAGCAAATAAATTCAATTCAATTCAATTCAATTTATTGGTAAACTGGGCTATCGGCCCTTGAAACATACAAAACGCAATACAACAAACAAGTGATATACAGTAAAAATTGAGGGAATGTAATCCATATAAAAATATTTCAAAATGTGAAAAACAATAGACTGATAAATGGTGGCATGATGTTAATCAGCAACATGATTTTCACGGGCTTTCATGGCATATTTGATAAAAAGATATAGTAAATGAAATGAAGGTAAAGTATTCACCCTTTATTATTGTGATGTTGGCTATGCATCCGATTTTCACCACAATGTTTGGATCTTAACTGTACCTGTAATCAAACTATTTTGAAAGAGTTTTATAATAATTATTATAATTTTAGAATACAGAAATGTATACTTGTCTTCCTTTTCTTTAATACGTCACAGATTTTGCATATAATAAGATATCCTTGAGGAGATCTTGCATATGATCAGTATGACGAAATAACTAAATATGCTTCTTTCTGATTTTTAAGACCTGTTTCTAATGATTAGGCTTGCATATTTTAACAGGTGATTTAAAGATTAGTTTAGTGGTCAAGGAAGTCCATCCCATATCAAAGAAGACTTCAAATATTGTCCAAGATGGTCCTATCAGTCTCCCTGTGCTTGTCCCTCGTGTGTACATGTACTTATGGTGCAAGTACAGTAAGGAAGCAGCAAGCCACATTTGTCAAGTTTTTTGCATCACTCAATTTAAGATTGAACGTGCAAACTTTGACCAAACGTTTGGGGCACTCGTAGTGGGCTGACGTTCCTCTGTATTGTCAAAGTAATGTTTTGGATATTTAGCCCCACCTCACTCTCCCTTTTAATATTGTGACTGAAAAAATTTCACTTGAGGGAAGAATAAATAAAAAATCTCCTGAAGATACTTCAAGATTGGCAGATAGTTTTTTTGCCAGCATTGAATATCTAGAGGTTAGTGGAGTATGCAACCTGTTTTATCCAAGATTGACATTTACTGAATTTTGAACCACTCACCTAGTCAGTCGATTTTGTAGTGATATTCCTGTTGCTATAGGCCTATAGTATGACAATTCTAACAATTTCAACCCAGGAGATCGAAAATGGAGCCAGGTAACACCTCCTTCCCTGATTTAAGTAACTTGTGAGTGAATGATGAAAATGCTCTTGTGATTTTTTCAAATATCCTAATTATTTTGTTTTCCATACCACATTATATGCAAAAATTAATTGATAAAATAGAAGATATTGGAGCAGTGTTTAAATAACTTTGACCTGGTATGTGTTATATAAATACATTTTTTGTGCATTTTGCACCATGCCATTTGAAATTGATAAATCTCATGTTGAAGAAAATCAACCCAATTTGTGATTTGAGTGTACTGTTTGAACTACATATATTTTAATATATCAGAAAAGTTAAAAACTACAAATTTTCTTTATTTTTAGGTTTTAAAATGGCATCTAAGCTTTTTGCTAAGAAACAAAAATATGGTGACCACAGACTTGATGATGTTCGGCTAGAGGAGATGGAAGAACTCATGCAAGAAGAGGGTGACAGTGGGTCTGGGGATGAGAAAGATGATGAGCCAGAGGATGTTATCTATGACAAGGTGTCACATCCAAGGAAAAGGTTGCATCATAAAACTGTTTGCAGAGCAGATGACGTCAAAAGAAGCGTCATTCAAAGTTGGGAAAGAAGGGGAAAGTCCCCACCATGGTTTGTTTACTTACCTTGGAATGCCATAAGTCTGACCCTTGTTTATGTAACATTAATTACATGGATATCTCTCTTCACATACTGTATTCTGGAGATCACCATCTGGAATGAGGACTGCAATCCATCATCTAAGGAAATGGCTTGGTGGCGGAAAAGTCCCATTTTGTCTGTAGATTTTCATCCAAGTGAAAATCAAAACTTACTGCCTAATATTTTGTATGATTTAACATCTTTTCATATTCACACGATTCGATTAGTGTCACCCGATTGGTGGGACTCATTAGAGGATGATGAAACTCAGTCAGTTCTTGCAGATATTATTTCAAAGTGCCATGAAAGAGGAATCTATGTGATAATGGACATTGACTTGGACGCCAGTACTCAACTTAATGCAACTGATATCCAGGTATTGCATTACAAGCTTTTTATCGTAATTTTCACAGATGATTGGTGTTTAATTTTTGCTTCTGAAAAGGAATGAGTAGCTAAAAATGGATTTGATCAGCTTAGAAAGCTCTAATAGAGAGTCAATGTTATGACAATGTGATATCTTATATCATAGTTCTTACATGAAGCATGTTTATAAATGTATTATTTTGTTTATTGCTATCTTTTACAAGAGATGTGTGAAAAAGGTATGTTGAGATTTTGAAACAAAAGCTCTATGATGGTAAGGTACTGTATGTGGGGAACCATTGCTTAAGTAACCCTTTACTTTACCACCGTTTTCAAAGTATCATTTTCTGAAAATAAGATTGACCCTACCAAAACTATAATGGTTTCATTGCAAAGATCTTGGAAAGATCTTTTATAATAATGTTTTTCTTTTTATGGGGAGGGAGAGGGGGGAGGGAGAGGGGGAGGAAGAGGGGGGAGGGGGTGGAGGTATGCTAACAAAATCTTTACTTTTGTGTAAACATTCAGAAATTTCACTTAATGTTTAAAATTTTCTGAAAAATTGTTATTTTCTCAAAATTGACTAAAATTGCTAGGTAAATAATTTTATACATATTTTTCATATAATATGTAGACAAGTGAAATTGTCCAATTCTAATCGATTTTTGCTCATACCTAGTCATGATTTTCAAATCTTTTGTAAAATATGTCAAATTTTGTACTTTTTAGTGACTTTTTGACCATTTTGTTAAAAAATTGTATAATTCACCCCATATCATAATCAAAAGTTTCAAAAATTGGTCTTTTACATGGATTCACAATAAAAGACATACCCCTCGCTAAGTCACAAAAAAGCATTGTTATTGCGTCATGAAGTTTGGTTATATTTAGAATTTTTCACATTTATGACCAGACACAAAAAATGGCATTCTTGTGAGATGCCCTTTACGACTCTTGTTTTAATGTGAAACTTAAGAGTGGGAAGAATCGGAAGGCTTATCTGACAGGGCTTTACTACCTGGACTCGATCCAGAAGAGGCCCAGGGAATATCAGAACCTGGTGAAATTAATAGCTTGCTTTTTGAAGTGAGTGCATTTCTCAAATTTCATAATAGCCTACTAAAACACTAGGCCTATACATAGCCCAGTGCGCATCTCTTGAAAATTAAACCCTTTAATTTAGCTGGCATTATTTGCTTGTAAAGATTCGAAACAAGAAAAATGAGTCACTAAAATCCGACATTAAAAACATGAATTGTCCTTTTCATAGTAATTTTGGATAAAACTATAAAGACCAACCCCTAATTCGTACTACCACAGTATACAGTATACCCCATATATCTATTTCGCGAAATCCTAATTTTACGTTAGTTTGTGGTGCAGTGGTGTAGGATTAAAATTGTAAGGGGAAAGTGTCCCATGTTGGGGGAAAGAAATCTATGTTGGGGGCAAGAGACCCATGTTGGGGGTAAGAGACTCTTGTTGGGGGAAAGAGACCCATGGTGGAGGCCAAGCAATCCCCATTTAGGGGGGAATCCTTTATTTTGAAGCAATTTGGATCCTGGAATGGGCCATATTTTGGGGGCCAGCATTACCCCTGGTCTCCCTCCCCTCCCAATACAAAGAAAACCCAACCCAACACTCCTCTCTCTCCTATACTTCCTTGGAAATAGTTGAAATTGTATTTCTTATAAGTATTCTCATGTATTTGGACAATTTTGTTGACATTTCATATGAGGCGGTATTAACTGTCAGTGAAGGATACCAAGTTTGGCAATGTCAACATGATTACTGCTGCTGTGAACCATTTTTGAGTACCTTTTACTGAGAATTCCTGATGGAATCAACAGAATTACGTTTGTAAAAGACATTCAGCATAACCTGAATGAATAAGTATTTTCGAAGCTTTCAATGGCTGAAATTTGTTCATAAACTGAAAATGTCAAGTCTGCGCATAATAAATCAGGTAAATTAACTAATTTGCATATCATTTGCATAATTTTTTGTTGTTGAAATAATGGTGTAAACATTTTCTTTTTATATTATATTAGTTTTGTACATCATTGAAAGAAACAATACATGTTTATGGGGAAATATAGTGCCAAATCCTATCAGAAGTCAAGTTTTAAGTCAAAAGGTCAACAAATTTAAAATTGACACATGAATTTTTTCCTTGCTCCAAAAAAAATCAAGAGTAGTATCAAATGAAAGATCATTATTTCAAGCAGACCCCGAGCTTTATTTAAAAAGGGGCAGGTTGCTACACTTGTTGAGGGGCACATTAATGTGCTTGCGAAGCGCTGCATCTTTTCGGCATGGGGCCCAGAGGCCCCCTTAAGGTTTATTCCCATGGTGAAGAAGCTCTGGAATTTGAGCTTTAATCATACCTCAGAATGAAACTATTCTGACTAATCTGGACCATTCATGAGCCAAAGGACAATTGCTTACTATGCTATCATTCTGTATTCTGCATCCTTGTAAGGTATTTCATTTATGAGGTTAATTGAGATTATTAGGTTTGAAAAGAATTGAATCATTCTCTTGAAGGGCAGGGCGGTCCCCAGGGGGCAGGGTGGACCCACAGGGGGTAGGGCAAGCCCACAGAGGGGCAGAGCAGGTCTCCCCTGTGAAACAGCAAAGCTAGGGGTCTGAGTAGCCACAAGAGAGCAGAATATCACAAAAATAGCAGTTTCAGGACATCTAATAATCTGAATTATTGACCTCATTTGCATAAATTTGCATATTTTACCAGAAAATTATGCAAACCAACGTAAAGACCAGTCTTAGCTTTCGTATAACATAAACTTGTTACAGTAGAAAATACAAATAAATTTGTGAGAAACCCCCTTTCCAAAAAGTTCCCAAAAATAAACACTGTAATCTCAAATGCTCTGGTAGAGTAAGGGTTAATATGGCAATGGCATAATAATGCACGTACTGAATTCAGTTTTATCCGTATTTTATGTTGCTTTTATTTATTTCATTAGATAACATTTTCTTTTTTTTTCACTTCTAGTTATACAAGCTTTGTAATTTCTCTCTTATGATCATTGGCTAGCTAGAATCTGTGATTTAAGTTGTGTTCTGACATTTGGATAAACTACTTTTGTATTAGCCAAGGTATATTTCCCTTTATTATGAGGTATAGTGTCTGTTTTGGTTTGTAATGTATAGATTCTTTGCAATACTGTATATATTAGATAGGAGTAGATTTATACTAGAAAGCAATGCTAAGATTAGACAGGAGTAGATTTATACTAGAAAGCAATGCTAACTGTACATTTTTCTTTTCTTTTCAGAATGCTAACCAAACCAAAGTTCTTTGCGAATTTCAGGGCTACACCGACATTGTAGGGAATTATTCTCTTACCGTGACCGATTTAGTGATGAATCTTTTCCACCAAGGCCTTAATGGACTGTACATCAGGAAGAACTGCTTGCAAGATGAAGTTATGTCCGACTGGACATCGAACTTCACAGAATTGTGGCAACTTGAAAAATCCAACACGTCATCTGAGATCGTTGTTGCTGGTGAGATACCCGTGAAGGGTGTAGATCTTGTAACACTGGAGCTTTCTGCACAATCTGTCTCGTCAGCGTCTGTCCTGCTGGAAAACATTACAAGTCACTTGGAGATGTTGGATGGTGGGGGGATCCCGTTATGGGAAATTGAGAGGGCTGGTTTCCATGGAGATAAAGGAGCTGAATTCCTGCAGAGGTTGATTCTTCTTCAAGTTTTCTTGCCTGGAGTAACTACTCTCTTGCCAAGTGACCTTAGGTCATCCCCAGAGGTAGGTTAGAGCATTCTAACTAAACTTTAATGTTTAAACAGAAAGTGGTTAATGTATGTAGAATCTTTAATCATGATAGAAGTTAAATGTGCATTGAGAATACATAGAGTTTGAATATTGCACATAATCAAATTGTTATGCTTTGCTTAAGTTTTGTTTAGGAATAAGTTACATTTTAAATTAATCTTTAATATTTACATATATCTACTTTCCAGCTTGTAATGTGAACATGAGAAATAGTGCTGTCTTGCAGGCTGTCCACATTGAAAATGAATTTTCTCCCTATTTATTGTCCATATTATCTATGCTTTTGCAAAACTATTTTCAAGACTTGATCCATAATGATATTTTAAAGCTTGGTATGGTATATCATACAGCTATTAACTTTGTATAGGAGTAGACTTCTTGAATTAAGAAGGAGTGAATGTTAAGAAAATAAGTTGATTGAGCATAAATCTTTGGTTTAGCAAACATTAAACATTTGAGATGATTCTGTTATTAACACATACGGAGTATATGAAAGAATATGACTACTTACGTGTGATTTGTGTGTACCTCCTTTGATGGAGGTGTAGTGGCTCAGTCATGCTTGTATGGGAAAAGGGTTTGACTCCCGCAGCGAGCTCTGCATTGTATTCTTGAGCAAGACGCTTACTTTACTTGCTCCAGTCTACTCAGATGTTAGATGAGTACCAGCACTGTTTGGGAGTTAATCTGCGATGGACTGGCGTCCCGTCCAAGTAGAGTCGTGTACTCTCATCCGCTTGGGCCATGGAAACCGGGGATGAGCACTGGCCCTATGGCTCAGGTGGATTTAAGCCATTGATGCCCATGTGATCACAGCATGACTAATTGGACATGCACTTTTCAAAAAATTATTTTGCTTCGTCAAATAGGCCCACAGCAGTTAGCAGTGATCCTGGTATCATTTGAAAGAACTTGAATAGTTCTTTCAATAAATTTACATTTTTGATGAGGGCTATATTGAGAATTTTTGAGTAAACTCGCTTGAAAATGTGCACAAATAAAAATTAGGAATTGTTTTGTCACATTTTAAGGTTTTTTTTTAAAAACTTACTTGCCATACTTCCAGACCTTTTTTTCGCCTAAAAACCAATGAGAAACTGCAATGACATCAATGCATCCAATTCCGGTTGAATGTTGACTGTCCTTATCATCAATATCTTTTTTTGGCAAAATTTCAAGATTTTTAGCCTTCTTGAGACCACTTTTTGACAAAAATCATAGTCCCTGATTGCAATACAAGTGCCCTACACAACTAATATCATTGGAATCGTACTTCCTCACATTTTCAATTGAAATCAAAAAAGAGCAACTACCCCTCTTTGTTCACACTGTAATATAAGTTTTAAAACAAATCTATCAGTTACTTATAGGCAGTGTAGTGTAGCGGTATGCATGTGGGACTTCACGTGAGCGACCCAGGTTCAAAAACTGGTAAAACCGTGTTTTTGCATGTTTTGCTTTGAGAAAAAAAATTTAGACTGGTATCAATGGAAAGGAAATTTTATAAACAATCTAAATATGTAAAAAAAATCCTCCATTTTCGTTATTCACCAGAAAAAATACAAGCTAAAAAAAAGGCCTAATTTTGCCTAAATTATTCATAATTATGTCGATATTTTCTTTATTTTGTCTTTTTAGCATTCATTAAAACCAAACTTGTAGTGATAGAAAACGAAAACTTGTAGTGATAGAAAACGAAAGGAAAGTTGTGAAAATAAATTTTGAAAAAAACAAATCCAAAAAATTGCAGTCACGTTTTGACACACTGGGGCTTAAGGAGTTAACTTAACTTTTAACTAGATTTGATTGATGTCAGGAACCATGATCATGTCACATAAATAGATTGTCTCCATGATGCTAATTTTTGATAGGATCAGATTAGGACTTCATCAGAAATGTTAAAGGATTTAGTTTAGGTATCATGCTTGTCTGATAAGGGAAGGTTAACATAAACAGAACTAAAGAAAGTACTTTAATATCTACTGTCGACGAATCTGTTCAGAATTGATCAATTTTCAGAGATTTTTTTGATGAAAGTGACAGGCAATCTATTATGGTGTCACACACTCAGTTTACAAGCAATTGTTCATAATTCCAAAACAAAAATTGTTACTTATTTTTATAATGTGTAAGCCACTAACTTTGAGAAAAAAATTTCATGAAATTAAAGATTGTGAGGCTATGATGTCACTTCTAGTCTAAAACCAATCATTTCTACAAATATCTGGTGGAGCTTAAAATTTTTCTTAGAGATGAACAATTTTTGAATACTTTCTACACCTTTAATTGTGCATGGGTGTAGCCAGGGAAGGGTCATATGACCCCTTGAAAAAGTAAAATGGTAATGGTACAAAGGTCCAGAAAATATGCTAAAAGGTCCAAATATTTCTCTCGGCGACCCCTCCAATCAGAAAGGCTGGTTACACCCCTGTTGTGCTTTGTCATAAAAGACGAACAAATCTGCTATGTTTATCTTTTGCATGTAAATTAAGTGTCGGTGTATGCTTTGAATACTTGGAAGTTATGAATTTTAGAAAATAAAGCAATGAGATAAGATAAGAATCCGTCAATTTGATTTCTACATCAAGATTAGAAAATTATATGCTTCCGGAGCTGGAAAAAATATATGATTTAAGCAGTTATAATTGTGGAAAAATCGGGAATTAACGAGAATAAAAAAGAATCATTAAAAAAATATATGTATATATATATTTTTTTGATTTCTTAAGTAAACAACAGTATAGGTAATAAATATGTGCTCTAAAAATGCCCCCATGTAATTATACAATAAAATGTACTGTATTTGACGTATTTAGAGCCCCTGCTCTAATAGTTTTTTGACTGATAACTTAATTTATTTGATTAATTTGAAGATTGGAAAGTTTTGTTACATTCATGATTTGTTTATTGTGCATCTGACACTCGCAATGTTTTTGTGGTGGTTGTTGTGAGGCTATAGTATAGAACCAGTTCACACAATGCAGTTCGAATAGCATACTACACGTTACCCTGAAGCATGGGCACTTACTAGCAAGAAACTTCAGGCCTAAAAAGTGGTGTGATTCTATTTTCGTCCAGGGCACTTATCACATCGAATACAGTACATTAAATTGCAAAAGAGGGAAGTATATAAAGATGTATTCACTACATTAATATTATTTATGCCACAATTTTTCGGTGGAAGATTTTTGACAACTGTGGGAAATTTTATAATTAATTCCAGCACTGTAAGTTTCATTCATGTCCTTGGTTTTCTTTCTCTGCACAGGACATCATAGGTTCTGATGAGTTATTGCGAAGAGCTCTTCATCTTCGTAGCAAATCAGATGCCCTTCAAGAAGGAGAGATTAGGGAAATCAACCAGAAGATCAAGAGCATTGGGTCCAATGTGTTTGCAGTCCTTCACATTAGTAAGCATGAAAGATACCTGATTTCTTGGAATTTGAATCACACAAATGTCACAATTGATTTTTCATTTTTATCTATAAGTGGAGAGTGGGTTTTTAGCACCAATGTAAAAAAGCAGCTGGAAAAGGAAGTGTTCCTTGAAACATGTGATATGGGTGGATTTGAATTTGGGTTAATCAAGCTTCCACAATTCTGAAAAAGGTTTTTTTAACCTGACATGATTTAAGTACTCATAAAGACATCAAGGTTAATCGAGCTGCAATGCGGGGCTTGCAAGGGTATCAGAGCATATCGAAGAATTCAAAAGGGCATGTATTATATATACATTTTAGGGAATTCAAGAGGGCATGAATATACACATCACTTTCTCATTTGTTGACGATTCCTTTGTGATCTTACCAAACTAGTGCTCAGTGTTAAATCTTTATTGTGTGACTACCATAATGACGAATACACTTCAAATTATGTTCATTTTTCCGTGATTGTATTTTGTAATTAATTATAAGAAAAGGTGAGTTAAATTTGTTTAAAATTCCCCAGAAATAGCTTCTCCTTTTGAAGTTAATCTATCAAAGAATTATTGACAATTGAGTATACACACCTGAAAAGTATAGATCATTATCCCTGTAAGCGACCAATAATGATTTGACTCTTGCTTGTGAGTGAAGGACACTTATTCTGTGTCTGCATTGTGTTGGAGTAGCATCCATATTTTGAAATTTTGTCAAACAGGGAGACTGGCCCAGAAAAAGTTACTAGTTATTTCAATTCAGGAGGTAGCTCTAAGTGCAAATGAATATTAATGCACAATTAAACAACCTGTATTTTTTATTCTATTGCAGCGAGTATTTAACCTGTGATCAAAATATGAAATGATAACGAAAATCTAAATAGTATAAATCAACATTTTGAATTTACAAATGTTTGGATGTTTGGATACCTCTATTGTTGAATTAAGTTACACCTCTTTTAGGTTGTGTTTTGTTAAAAGTTAGATATGCCTGAAGTGTGCAATAAATAAATGTGTGTATCATTTCATCCTAAGTGCAATAGTGATGGTTAATTGTAGTGTTGATGTGTACATGTAAAGATGTATGTTGCATAAAATGCAAAAAAGACGTGTCATTTAAAGTAGGTCAAATGAAATTTATTTGATCATTTCTGGTAACACACCATCAAGAAATAAGTTGGTAAGTGCATGGCAACAGTTTTTACCATCTCAAATGAGATGTTATAATTTGTGCAATTGTGCTGTATGTAGAAATCTTTAGTATATACTGTATGCATGTATAGATGAACAACAATGTAGAATTGGTGCATGAATTTAGGGGTGGCTGGGTAAGTGGAAGTACGTATACTATTTTTGTATGGCTTTATATTATAAGTATAATATATTGTATTTGGATTTTCTCAAATTCTTATAAATAAGTATTTAATTGCTAATGAAATATATGGTTTGTGTTGTAAGGTGAGTTGCAAGTTGCTCAGAATATGATGTTATCTGGGTGTTTCAACTAAGCAAATCATTGACTTCAAGAGAAGAACCAGGCTTAAAGGGTTGGTTCAGGGCTTAAGCAGCTTGATCTTATATGAAAGAGGACTTCAAAAGAAGCAAAATGGTGAAGAAAGCATTCAAAAATCTTATTCCGTTAAGGAGATATTTAGATTTAAAGTCTGGTATAATTTATGTAGAAATGACTGATATCAGACTAGTTGTGATGTCACAGCCTCAGATTCTTCAAAGTCTTTATGTATACTATCATATTTTGTCCTGCGATTTTGTGGCTTAAAAACCATGGGATATGTCAAAAAAGTAGTAAAACTGAATCTAGGAAGGGTATTTATAATATACCACCTGAAGAAAGTTTGAGGAAATATAATTTAAATAGTGAAAAAAATTAAATAAACATTCTTTAAAATACATAAAGACTGAGGAATCTGAGACTGTGACATCACAACTAGTCTGATTTCAGCCGTTTCTACAGAAGTGATACCAACTTTAAACTTAAATATCTCGTTAACAGAATAAGATTTTTGAATGCTTCACCATCTTGTTTCTTTTGAAGTCCTCTTTCATATAAGATGGACATGCTTGACCACTGAACTAATCCTTTAAGCAAAGTAGAATGAGAAGAACAGACTATTAAAAGGAAAGGAAAATAAAACAGTTTCATTTTGTCAAGGAAGTATGTGTAAAGTAAGTTCAGCAGTGTCATATTCTGAATGGTAATGCTTGGTGTAGGCGCTTGAATGTCTCATGGCAGCTACAAGAGACTTTCATAGGTCTTACTATTACCAACTGCAAACTACATGTATCTGATGTTCCACATTTGTTCCGCAAGAAATGTCATTTTGGGAAAGAAACTAAATCTATTAGTTATTACTGGATATAAACGTTCATTTAGAATTTAAGTGCTTTTCTCATGAGTGCCTTTTCCCTGTAATTGTATTTTTTGTAACAGCTATGTCCATTTTCAAATAATAGAGACATTATTGTCTTGGGTCTTTTGTGATAGCAGCGTGATGTTCTCACATTATAAACAAAAGGGAATGTTTATAGAGGATAGGGAGCATATTATCCTGCTTGTAATATGTAGGGGAATTTAACTGGTAGCTGCACACCTGAATGTAATTAATGTGTTTTCAATGAAGAACTTCAGTATATTGTGCAAAATGCTTGAATATTTTTTTCCTTAAGTTCTGAAAGATGAACTTAAATCTGAATAGTAAAGAAGAAGTTATATGATCAGAGTGAAATCTTCATTCAACCAATAAATTGTTGTTAGGATTGGTTACCCTAAACCTAGCACTTACCGAAGATGTGTAACCCATTCAAAATAAATTTGTTGTTCAAATTTTCACAGAAGTCAGTAGCATTTGCCATTCATCTTAGAAAAGATAATTGTGTTAAGATACTGTTGTTAGTGTTGGTTACCCTAAACCTATCACTTATAACCCATTTATAATAAATTTGTTGCTCAAATTTCAACAGAAGTCAGTTACATTTGCCATTCAACTTAAAAAGATAATTGTGTTAAAGGAGACATAAAGTCTGATTATAATCATTATTTCATATAATAGAGGATA
Organism: Chiridota heheva; assembly: GCA_020152595.1. NCBI lineage: Eukaryota > Metazoa > Echinodermata > Holothuroidea > Apodida > Chiridotidae > Chiridota > Chiridota heheva. The sequence continues at coordinate 466,978 of JAIGNY010001034.1, read as the reverse complement.
AAAAAACTTAACCAACTGCCAAACACAGCAAGTCAAAATGGTATTCCTATTTCAAGTTATTCATGTTTGAATTCGACACATGGGGGCTGCCATTTTGTTTAATTCTGAATTGAAATATTGTGCACGATGACATAATTTCCCCAATTTGGACGTAAGGATTATAATGTATTCCTTTATACTTGTGATTAAAGTTTTTATTCCAAAAAGATGTGACACAAAGTTTTAACAGCATGTTTTGATAATTTTATGTGTACACAAAAAATTCCTTGACCCTTACAATAGGAAAACAATTTTTCATAAGCTAGAAAACTTGAGGTAGATTATGAAGAAATACCAAGCATTCCAATATTCTGCTGGGCTGATGACATCATAATCTGAATGTTTTGAAATAGAAATATCAGCTCCCATGGTACTATTAGGTAGTAGTAGTAGTATTAAAGTTTTTAATAATTATAAAAAATGTGCTTTGGGAGTTATGAAACTTGGTCAGTACATTGGTTATTTTCAATTCTATCATATGAAATAAGGATTATGTCAGACTTTGTCTCCTTTAAGATTTGATCTTTTTGTTTTAATTTTTAAGTGAGATTAACTTGGTAAGAGAAAGGCTCAGATGTGGCCCACTGAGGTGATTTCTTCTGTTCATCAGTCTCACAAATTGTAACCTTTGGTAGATCTGCAGGTGTATGGTCAGAAATGCACCCTTTGATCCTTTTTACTGCACTATGCAGCATGAATTTCAATCTCATCACAGGAGACAAACCTTTCCTTAGATATCCATTTTTGAAGAAAGAGAAATACTATTTATAGCCTACATACCTGATATAAAGTGCTCGCTGCAAATCCTAGTGTGAACCGTAGGTTGAAAGCCATGGCGTCGTACAGCAGAAACCCACATCGAACATCAATCAGGATCAGATGGAAATCAAGAAAATGTCTTTTTATTCCCCTCACACATCTATTAGTGCAACCAACAGTACAGCAAGATTCCGGCATAATCATTTTACAAAAATAATCTTATATAACAACATGCATACGTATGTAGGTCTAATTAAGCGTACAGCAGACGACAGTGTTCCTGCCCACCAAAATGGGGATGTATTAAAACATGTGACCTTATAACATCAGCTGAACACCCTTATTGCAGTATCTGTATGGACAGAGAGCAGAGTATTCATTCCAATAAAGCTGCCTTTAAATTGAATCAATTTCAAGGTACACAAAAAAAGGATTATAACAAAATATTATTTATAGATATTACGTATGCAAAGCGGATTGTTACTTTGTATACCATATAATGTACAGTACTTATTTGAAATTTAAGAAAGTGTAACTTGAGTTTTATTATGTTGGTTCTTTAATATGTATATTTATGGTCAAATGTTTATTCAAGAGAAAAGTGGACACATACAAAATGCATGTTTGTAAATGTGTATCATATAATAAAATGGTTTATATGCACAGACTGAACATAGTTTTACATGCTTTTTTTCTTTCTTGTGTTCGAATGGTATATAGGAATATTATTGGTGGAGCTAATAACAGTCCTGTGGTAAATTGATTTTGCTCAGTATTTTCATAAGCAGTAGGTGCATTAATAGACTATTGTATTTCTCACCCACTCTCACCTACTTTCCGGCTCCCCTGTTCTTCTCTACCCTGCATGGAACACTGATTTCTCGATCAAGCATATCCTCTTAACCTGTCCCATATACCTGAACACCAGATCACACCTATCCCCCTCCCATCTCAATTTTTGATCTTTTCAAGAACAATCCAACCTCCAACTTTATCACCCTTTCTCTGCAACAGCAATTTATTCCACCTGATCTAAACCTCCCTTTCCTTCCCTTCTCTGCCTTACCTTCCTCTTATTATCTTAACTTCTTTCCCTTATCCACCTTCTTTCCCTCCTCTCTATCCCACCTCTCTTTCCTAACTCAAGCACCTTTGTTTTTAACACCCTCTTGGCACATTGACTCTTGACTGTCGTGGTGCCATTAAACATCAACAAACCAAACCACGACGACGACGAAGTGAACACACAATTACAATGATGGGGTCATCGCCTGCGTATTCGGTTATGATAGTAAACAATGCTATCATGAAACGCTTAGTACGACTCGGACGAGAACACAGGTACGACGTACGGACAGACGTAACATCGACAACCAAGTTAATGTCCACGGCCTTTGATAACCAGTTGTGGTGCACTGGCGTGTCTACCCAACCCAGGCTTAAACCCAGGGCCTTGTCTGTAGACAGGTATGATAATCGCTACACCACAGTAGGTAGATACCAAACCATCATTAAAGGAGAAATAAATATGAAATTCTAAACTTTCTGAGGCCAAAAAGAAATGAAGCACCATAAATTGCATCTTGTGTCGACCTTTTTAGTATCAAAAGTTTTTGCAAGAAAGCCACCATTTTGACTAATTTTTGTCTTGGAATCGTGATGGCATCATTCACAAATCTAATATATTTTTTTATAATTTACTTTGCTAGTGATTTTCTCTTCTCTATTTGTCATGGAAAAATTATTACATTTATAAATGATTTTCAAAAACTGGAAAAAAGAATTGTCCCTGGAAAGATATAACTTTCTGCCGTAATGTATAATAATATTCCAAGTTTGAAGAAGTCGGTCATTAAAATAATATTCCAAGTTTGAAGAAGTCAGTGATTAAAAGGAGATGCAGCACAAGTGAAGATTTTTTATTGCAAAGTTTAGGATACATGTTGCTGATATGTCTTGCTGTAGTACGTACTTGAAAACAGTAGTGTGGTGGAAGAAATAAAATGTAGATGATTTCGTTACCTTAGGAATGTTCGAAGGATGGAACCTGAGTGGATACCAAAGGTTGCTCTTGGTCGAACACCACCTGGCAGACGGACAATGTGGACGCCTCAGAACTACCTGGCGTAGGACATTGAATGCAGAGCGAACTGAGCTGGGAATTTCTTTGGTTGAGGTGCAACATCTTGCCCAAGACGGGTCAAGATGGAGAAAAATCATTGAGCCTTGTGTCGCTTGAGAGTTGAAGAGAATTAATTATGTATGAGTAGCCCTCACCAGGTTGTGGTCAAGAGTTGTGTAATTATAGAGAGAGAGAGAGTTGAACACACAATCACAATGACGGGATCGTCGCCTGCGTGTTCGGTTATGATAGTACAAATGCTATCCTTATAACATAACCAAGTGATAACCTTGTGGTGCACTGGCGAAAATATGCACAGTCCTTATATAGTGCCTTACAGCACAGTGTGCATGCTCAAAGCACTTTACAATAGAATTCACCCAAGGCAGGAGCAGGCTTTCGTCTAGAAATGGGTGTACATAGAATTTCTTCATGTGCACAAATTTCTTGATGCCACATGCATCATGGGTGTGCATAGCATGGGTCCAAAGGTGGGGTTCTGGGGCATTACAGGGGCACATTCTACCCCACTTTTCCGAAATATAAAAAAAAAGGGCCCCTTTTGAAGAAAAAAAAGTGCCCCTCAATTAGTCAAGGTGCAAGAGAACTGGTAGAATGTGTACACTTTACAAAAATATTTAAAAAGTTCCCTTTTCAAAAAGAAGTGTCCCTTAATTACTGACCCATTAGTTGGAAACTGACAATGTTTGTCAGTCCCTTAAATGGGCGGCTATACCCCCGTTGGAAAAGCGGTCCTTGATTACTGACCCAATAGTAGGAAACTGACGTTTGTCAATCCCTTGAATGGGCAATCGTGCCCCCATTGCAAAAGTGCCCCCTTCCGAAAATGAAGTTCCCCTTTCCGAAATAAAGTTTTCCTTTCCGAAAATAAAGTTCCCCTTTCCAAAAATGAAGTTTCCTTTCCGAAAATAAAGTTCCCCTCTCCGAAAATGCAGTTCCTTTTTCCGAAAATGAAGTTCTCCTTTCCGAAAATGAAGTGCCTTTTCAAGTTACTTTACTTTGTTGTTTTGGGCTCACTTATTCCATCTATGATTGGGATGGGGGACATGTGCATTTGACTTGGGAATTGCCTCCTAAGAGGTCGTGCCCCCATACTTTTTGAAAGTTTTTACACCCCTTTTAGGGGCTATACTTTAGTGAAGGACCAAACCAGGAGGAAAAGTCCCAAAAAACTTGGGGGTTTCATTATTTTAAGAAAACCATTGGTGGCTGATAAGAAAATTTGAATATTTATGAAAACATTATGGAATCTATATAAAAATCTCTTGATTAAAAACTTATGCTCTTTGAGTTGACATTTCAAGTAGGAACTATTGAACAAAGAATTGTGTGTCTTCCATTTACAATTGACTCTTTAGTAATATTGTTGTGGTGTTTTGTAGAGGGTAAATACAAATACTGTATTCAATGTATAAGTACGAGGGCACTTATGAAAATATTTTTTTAGACCTGGAGTACCTTCTAATAAGCACCCATGCTCAAGAGTACAGTACACTATTCAAACTGCGCTGTGTGAACTGGTTCTATACTATACAATAACCAGCACAAAAACATTGTGAGCGTCAGATGAAAAATAAGCAAAGAATATAACAAAACTGTTTTAAGTCTTCAAATTAATCAATTGATTTATGTTATCAGTAAAAAAATGTTGGGTTGGCGCTTATTAGAGCAGGAGCGCTTAATACTTAATAAAGTATGTTTTTTTTTATATTAGGACTGATTTATTGACTTGCTCTCTTTATTTTATGTTTTGATTTTGTAGAGTTGAATTAAATTAATGATTTTTGACTGGTATTCATTCATTTTGTTATCAGAAGCTTAAAATTTTCATTAAGGGCTGCACCGTATGAATTTTAGCATGACAAACATATTATTTTACTGGTATTCATTTATTGACTCTTGCTTTGTCGTGTTGTTTTGTCGAGTTAAAATAAGTATGTTTTTTCTTCACTGGTACTAACTTATTTGACTCACACTCTCCTTATGCTTTTTCACTGGTATTCATTTTCTCATCAGATGCTTACAATTTCCAGTAAGGGCTGCACCGTATTAAAATTTTAGTATTTAAACAATAACTACAACAAAACAAAGCACATTATTAGATCAATTGCTTAAAATCTATTACAAATCATAATAGTTGCAATAATTTCATCACAATCGGTTAAACATTCACCATTTTACGTTTTTAAATCTGTTTCCATAAGAATAATTTTTGACAAATTTAGTCTTAAGAAATTTAATTCCAGAAAATGAAAAACAAGTTTTTGTAATAATCTGCTTTGTGCATGGCTCTCATCTCTTTATGAAACTGTTTATAATTTCAGCAGTGGTTTTGTGAAATATGTCATGCAAAAGACGGCTGAACGGCTAGCTAGATGAAACCCACAAACGGCACACAAGCCTGTATCATATTACCTTGCTCATTAGCTTGTAGCAGGTCCCAGTTTTGTAAGTGTTTGGTATGACTTGACAGGGATATGAACCCATGATTTTCCTACTGGAAAGATTCTGCTAATGTTTCTCACTTTCCTGTCTGTGGTTAAGATGATGATGATTGATTGATTGATTGATGATGGCTTGATGGCACCACAACAACTAAGGTCAAATTGTGCCTAAGAGGTCAGATCATTCTAGAGGTAGGAAGTAAAGGAAACGGGGAGAATGAGAGAAATTTAAGGACAAAAGGTCAGAAAGCTGTGATCGTGAGGGGAGATGCATGATTGAAACAAAAACAAAGTAGAGGGGGTGGAAGAGGAGAATTAAATATGGTTGTAGGGGGAGGCATGATGAAGGAAGGAGATAATTCTATCCGGAGGATTTTTCTGGAAGAACTCAGCAATTGAGTTGTAGGGAGCGAGGGAAGCTCTGGGAAGGTTGTACAGGGGGCAAGCAAGGAGAACGTGATGGATTGTGAGGGTGCAATGGCAATTGTTGCAGAGGGGTTGGGGGGAGCCAATAAGGAGGTGGGAGTGGGTGAGATGAGTGTGACCAATTCTAAGACGGGTAATATGAACGTTGTCAATACGAGAGAGGTTGTTGATGGTGGCTTTGATGGGAATTGTGGGCTGGATGACAAGGAGTTTATCAATTTGGGACTTCCATGAGGTTTGCCAGCGGTCCCGAACAAGGGAAGCGATAAGCGGTTTGATGTCAGAGAGGGTTTTGGGAAAAGGGGCAGGGAGGAGGGTGAGGGCAAGCTTAGCAGATGCATCAGCCCTGTCATTACCCGGAATGCCAGCATAGCTGGGTATCCAGAAGAAAAAATTACTTTTCCTGCAGGAGGTGGGAGAAAGGAGTTTACGGAGAAGGAGGTGGCATGTGAGGTTATTCCATTTAAGGTTGAGTAAAGAGCCTTTGAGTCGGAGAAAATAACAAAGTGGCTGAGCGGGTAGTACTCAATAAAGTTGAGGGCAAGGAGAATGGCCTTAGCCTCGGCTGAAAAGATGAATGAGTAGTCGGGAAGTCTGCTACTGAGGGTGATGTCTTGGATGACCGCAGCAGCAGCTGTCTTGTTGCCCTCCTTGGACCCATCAGTATAGTTGGAGGTGTAATTTAAGAGTTGGTCTTTGACTTGGTTGTGGAGATTGATGAAGAGGTTAGGATGGGTTTGTGATGAGTGGAGAGGCCCAGGTGGACAGAAGGGAGGGGGGTGGCCCAAGGAGAAAAAGTGGGCCAGGAGAAGGTGCCGAGAGTGGTGGGGTTGATGCCGAGATGAAAGAGATCTGATTTAATGCGTAAGCTGAAGGGAGGGGATAGAGTTTTAGTCCTATCAAAGAGGGTGGAGAAATTGGGGTACCTAATGAGGTTGTAAACGTGGTTCTGGGTGTTGGTGAGGACCCTAAAAGCATAGGATAGGCTAAGCTTTCTACATCTAAGTAGAAAGGGGGGTTCGTTGGCTCTAACATGAAGGCTGGTGATTGGGGAGGTCCTGTAAGCACCTAGACAAAGCCTGAGGGCTTCATTTTGGATGGTGTTGATGTGGTTGAGGTATGAGTTGTGAGCGACACAGTAGACAATATTGCCGTAGTCAAGCTTGGCACGAATGGTGAGCCTGAAAATTTTGAGGAGAGCAAAGCGGTTCGCACCCCAAGTGGTGTTGGAAAGGAGTCTGAGGAGGTTGAGGGAGCTGTTGCATTTCAGTTTCAGGTTGGTGATGTGTTGCTTGTAGGTAAGCTTAGGGTCTAGAGTTAGACCCAGGAACTTTGTGTGTTCAACTTTTAGGATGCGATTACCATTAAGCACAAAGTTCGGGTTGGGGTGGAGGTTGTTGAAATGACAAAAGTGCATGCAGACTGTCTTGTCTTTGAAGAATTTAAAACCCGTTTTTGTTGCTCCAGTCTTGCAGCAGGTCGATGCTGGTTTGGAGCCTACTTTCAACAATAGGAAAGCTAGGGGAGTAGTAGAAGATGGTGAAGTCATCCACATATAAGGTACGTTTAATGTTGGGCTTAAGGTTATCCGCGAGGTCATTGATGCTCAGGTTGAAGAGAGTGGGAGAGAGGATGCTGCCTTGGGGGATGCCCTCTTCTTGGGGGTACGGGTTGGAGAGGGTGTGGCCAATACGAACTTGGAACCGCCTGGATGAGAGGAAGTTTTGAATAAAGATGAAAAGATGGCCTCTGAGGCCGATGGTGTGAAGTTTGCGGGTAATGCCGTATTTCCAACTAGTGTCGAAAGCTTTCTCAAGGTCAAAAAATATGGCAATGAGGTGTTCCTTTTTTGCAAAGGATTCCCGGATGGGTGTCGAGTGTGATTAAGTGGTCTAGGGTATTGCGACGTTTTCGGAAGCCGCTTTGGTCAGGGGAGAGGATTATGTTGGTCTCAAAAAACCGGTTTAGTCCCTGATTAATGATCCTTTCCATAATTTTACAGAGACAGCAAGTTAGTGCGATGGGGCGGTAGCTGGAGGGGTCGGTACCGTCTTTCCCCGGTTTAAGGACGGGAATGACAATAGCTGTCCTCCATATAGGGGGAAAGGAGTGTGAGGTCCAAATGTTGTTGAAGATTGTGAGTAGGGTAGTGGTGGCCTTGATGGGGAGGTGTTTCAGGAACTGGTAGGGGATGTTATCTGGGCCCTTGAAGGTACAGCCAGCGTCGTGGATGGCTAGGTTTAATTCAGAAAGGATGAGAGGGGCGTTGTAGCTTTCGGACTTGTCGGAAGGAAAAGTGATTTTCCGAGCTACATCAGAAGCTTTTTTGGTTTTGAAGGCATTGGAGTAGTTGGTCGAGGATGAGATGTTGCTGAAAGTGGCGGCGAGGTGGTTAACGATGTCCTTTTTTGCGGTGAGAAGGTCACCATTCTGAGAGAGATGGGAGATGGGAGATTTGCCCACTCTGCCGTGGAAGCTGTTAACCATTCTCCAAATCTTTTTTGTTGGGGTGTTGGTGGTGAGAGAAGAAATGAAGTTGTTCCCAGTGTTAGTTTTACTGTCGTTGATAGTGCGTCTGGCCTTGGCACGGCTGATGCGAAAGAGGCTGAGGTTATGGGTGGTCCAGTTAGTTTTGAAGTTCCTGAGGGCTCTTTTCCTGTTCTTGATGGCGGTTTTGTAGTCATCAGAGAACCAGGGGTTGGGGGGATGATTTGGGGGTTTGGAGGTTTTGGGAATTAAGCAGGTAGCGATGTTGATAAGGATATTACTGAAGTTTGACATGGGTTCCTCATCCTCAAGGAGATGGGGGGAAAAGGTGTGAGTCACAGAGGGTTTCGAAAATGGGCCAGTCAGCCTTCTCGAGGTTCCAATTTGGGGTGTGGTCAGTAGGGGTTTGAAGGTTGGAGTGTATAAGAAGAGGGTAATGATCACTACCACAGAAGTCAGCAGTGACTCTCCAGCTAAAATCAGGGAGGAGGTTGGGGGATCAGATCGACAGGTCAATACAGGTAAGGGAACCTGTGGCAGGGTGAAGGTAGGTCGGGGAGTTAGTGTTGAGCAAGGAGAGGCTGTGCTGACGAAGAGTGTTCTCGATGAGCTTGCCTCTAGGGGTGGTGGTAACAGAGCCCCACAGAGGGCTGTGAGCGTTGAAGTCACCAACAAGGATGAAGGGGAAGGAGAGCTGAGAGATGAGCTTGTTAAGGCTGGTTGGCTGAATGTTGGTGTTGGGGGGTAGATAGATGTTGCGAAGAGTGAAAGTTTTGTGGAGGGAGATAGATATACAGATGGCCTGAAGGTCGGTGTGCACTTGAACAGGGCTGTGTGGGATATCGTGTCTTACGAGAATGGAGACGCCCCCACAGGCCCTGTCGGCGTCCACTTGATGTTTGTGATAGCAAGCGAAGTTGTTGAGGGAGTAATGGTCGGTGGTTTTCAAGAAAGTCTCTTGTAGGCAAAAGACGACCGGGTTGAAGGTGGTGACCGGAAGGTCAATTTCTTCAGAATTGGCCTTAAAGCTCCCTATGTTCCATTGTATGATGTTAAGAATGATTTTTTATCGTTTATGTTGCACGCCATAAGGAGGCAAAAGGTTATCTTGAGGAGGATCTGTTCGGTCTGAGTTGGTTAATTTTCTCTTTGGATTTGTCCCTATTTCTTTGGGAACGGATATTTTTGAAAGTTGGACGAGAAGTATGTTCGGTAAGCGAACAATCCATGTTCTCTTCCGTGTCATCAGTGTGGGTGTGGGTTTGGATGGTGGACTGTTTGTTTATTGGTTGTTTCTTGGTTTGTTGCTTGTTGATTGGGTGACTGTTACTGTTAGCCACGTTGGCTTGAGTTCGTTGTTTGTTGGCATTAGATGTGTTGACGTAGGGGATGGCGAAAGTCTTTAAAGAGGAAGGAAGGTTAGGGGGAGAAGTGGTGGTTGTGGAGGTGGAGGTCGTTTGGGTAGTAGGAGCATACTTTTAACCTTATCTTTTGCAAGTCTACACAGCCTTTCAAATTCAGTGTAAGGGGTCTTGGGACAGACAATGGCGATACCTCATCAGAGATTATGAAGATTAAACAAATTAAATTTCAAGAAAAACATCACTGTATTTTCTGAAGACCTTTTGCATTATGCTGTCATATTTTGGGGCCCTTGTGATCATATCTAGGGACTTGTAACTGTTGCCTAATAAAGGTTTTTTAGGGCCTTTTCTGATGATGTTTCAAATCAATTTGACCAGAAGGTGCCTTCCTAGTGGTTATGCCAGAAATTGTTTTGCTGGTGAACAGCTCTGCCAATTAAAGCAAATTCATACAGCACTTAGATAGACAAGATTTTGAAACTAGTGGTGCAAAGCATTCTTGTGGTGGGTAAATTGCCCCAGGTTCCCTATAGCATCACAACCGGTCCCCTAATTCCAACTTTTCCTCACCCTTGTAATAGCATGGAGTTAAAAGGAAGGGAAGTTGTACACTTCTCATATATTTGCACATGCACCAGAGGAAACAGGAATAAACGTTTAATGTATTATTTGTCTTAATGGACTGGAGTGGAAAAATAACTTAAAAACACACGTCACTTTAAACAGCAATATAAAAGGTACAAAAAAACAACACTAATCACAAATTGATTACATTTACTGTCTTGATTTATTGTCCTGCAATAGACATCTCATACACATGAAAAGGTATACAAAATTCATACTGTAAAAAATATGTCTTTGGGAGCTATAATATCTCCATAAGCTTCTCTCAACGCCTCTCTCACCTATCTTGCATCTATCAAAGAATACATATATAATCTATAGTACATACGCACCAAGAGCACTGAATACTAACAGGTGTGCCTGGATATATTAATTCACATCTTTTCTGACTAAATATTACTTACAGTAATGTCCTAAGGTTATAAACAACATAGCCCATCTGTTCCTCCACCTAGTAATTAATATAATTAATTAAAAGTTATGGTAATTATAAACCTGTTATACCTCCTCCTTATGACAACTGTATCCACAGCATCCAGCTGTGGTAGAGAAGAATAGTTGATAGCCTAAGTCAAGATACTGTCTTTCACTCAGTAACTATCTTACAAGTCACATACATTATAAATGATGCCTATATATTCTCAATCAACCATCAAATTACAGATTTTCCAAATCTCTTTCAACCTTGACAGCGTGTAAGTCCAATGAATCCTCCCTCACACAGCATTACATGCTTCACAGGGCATTAAATAATGTAATCAACCTAAACTGAGAAGAATAGAGGGTCTAATAAATTCAAGTGATATAACTGGCATACACATACAATATTGCTATTTCCTTCTTGAATAAAAAAAAAAGTTTAAGAATATACAAAAATACATTCCCTTTTTTCAAAATACACACAGAATACAGAATGAATCATTTACACTAGCACTAATAAAGCAGATATAACCCCTAAGTGAAATTTCAAACATCTGGGATAATATCTAGGAATTATACAACATGATTAAGCTATTTCAAATATACCCATTACTATTATTATAAAACTCATCTGAAAAAAGTACTAAGTTCATTTAGAACTATACTTGCGTATGATATTAATATATGCTACTTATTGGGACTTAAATTGATTTAATTTTATACTTTAAAATCACCGTTGTAATTTTCAATCTTGAGCAATGAAATGTTTTAGAACACTTCTCAAAACTTCCACTGCCACTAAGATGATAGCTGATTGGTGCTCTGGAGTGTGTGGAAGGGGTTAGCAATAATACTCGCAAAGATTGATTGAGGGGTGTAGTGACCACTAGGGCGTAGTGACCACTAGGGCATAGTGACCACTTGGGCATAGTGACCACTAAGGCGTAGTGACCACTAGGGTGTAGTGACCACTAAGGCATAGTGACCACTAGGGCATAGTGACCACTAGGGCATAGTAACCACTAGGGTGTAGTGACCACTAGGGCATAGTGACCACTAGGGCATAGTGACCACTATAACATAGTGACCACTAGGGCGTAGTGACCACTAGGGTGTAGTGACCACTAGGGTGTAGTGACCACTAGGAAGACGTGTCACATCTTCCTCAGAAGGAGGGGAGGGGGGAACAAGCAAGTTGACGCTTCTGTGTTTGGCAGTAATAAAGCTGAAAGCTAATGAAAGTAACAAAAATCTGTGGGAATACAAGTTTTTGATATTCCTCCCTGTTGATAGAATGATGACATAATACCAGTCATTATTACAGAAATTGTACAAGCGTTAAATTTCAAGATCTGTCTACAATTGCCATCTTCCAACAATGGCAGTCAATAGTATAGTTCTTTATCGATGATGGCATTCTGCTGTTTAAAGTAATGTAGCGAAGGTAAGACTGTGCCACCATGATAACTTGTAGAAATTCTACACAAACTAAACTGACAAGTGTTAAGTAACACAAAATGTTTGTGGCATTTCACAATCAATGAATAAACAAGTTCCACTGAGATCGAATAAAAGAAAGTGCAATCAAAACTGTAAGAAAAAATATGAAAATAGATGGGCTCAATATCAAGGTGAGGTTCACAATAGCTGCACTATAGAGGACAAAGAATTAAAATCAGCCTTGAGAAGAATATTGTAAAAAAAAACCAGTCCAGTGGCATTTCTTGTGATAGTTGTGGCATATATCTGTTACATGAGATACATTTCACAAGAGTAAATTAACTATACCTCCTGTTTTCAAGGTTGAACTCTCAAATATATCATGTGCTAACACCAAGAACGTTAATCAGCCAAAAACAACGAAATAAATCTGGATGAAAAAATTGATTTAAAAATACATAATATAAAAGGTTTTATGTGTGTTTTCAAGGAATATACCAATAACATCCAAGGTTTACTTCAAATTTAAATAACTTTCAAAATCCACCAAATCCAGATATATCATCCTGTTTCTTTGTCTGTATTTTGTCCAATGTGGTCAGATGTAAATGTCCAATAGCACTGAAAATGCTCATAAGCAAAGGACCTATTTATAAGTTCACAAAAACTGTAATAACATACAAAGTATTCTACAATGAGTGACCCTTGCACAAAATTTAAATGTCATACAAATTGGGGAGCTTATTTCGGGTACACAGAAATATATCTTGCACAATTAACGCGTTGCTATTATGTTACCAGTGACATAAAAACATAATATGAACATAAATGACCACATATATGATACATAGGCACAGCACTAAGAGATTAAGGCTAAACTGAACATCAATTAAGAGCTTCACAAGTTCTAAAATAAAACTACATATAAAAGAAAATGCCCATATGATTTATTCAGCCCATGTATGATCTACTATGATAATCCCCTGCTAAATGCCATACAAGTTATCCTTAATTTATTGAATTACCTTAGACGAATAAATTGCAATTCTTAATATAAGATAGGCTTAAGAAACAAGTACAAGAAAGTTAAGTCAATGAGGTAAGCATGGTATAATATTCATAAAGTTTAACTTTTCTCAGCATTCATCACACAACTTTTCTTCCACTTCACAATAGAAGTAGGTACCTAGTAAACATCACAAATTCTTTCAAATATCCTTCCATAGGGCTATTCCGACTAGCACCATTCCCTCAGATCCAGTTGTTCCCAGTATCACCACTCCCCACCACATAGGTTCTTTGTGGATCTACAAGCTAGTAAAGACAATAAATTCTAGTATATGAGAGGAACAAGACTTATTTCCTTTCAGATATTGATCTTAAACCTTAGACCAACACTGCAGTCATCAAGCTTATCTTTACCACATATAAATGATGGAATAATAAGGGTAGTTTTGTCAATACAACTGATATGCATATTTCCAGTCATGTGTAATCAGTGTGTAGCTACTGTTACTTGTGCACCCGGGGATAGATTAGGAGCAGATTGAGACACATATTCTTCACGAATAACACCTGCTGCCCCCGCCATGAGTAGCATCTGTTCACTAGCATTCATCTTGGGGGGTAGCGTCTGGCATTTCAACCTTGCATCACTAGCACCTGCCATTTCCAAGGCCAACCTCAGGTCTGCCTCTTTGAGGTTGGAAAGGGTCTGATGTTTGGCAAGGGCCCCCATTGAAAGGGCCATATTTTCACTTGTAGGAGAGTTCAAAAAGGTCATCGAATTGGAGTGAAGGATATCCATAAAACAGTGATGTAGGTCTGAGTCAATGGAGCTGTGACTCACAAGAGTTGTGAGCGAATTGTTGAGATCATTTTCATTTCCGCTTATCCCTTCGTAAATAGATCCAGACCCGTGACTGCTGGGAGTTCGACTAAGTTTCACCTCTGGTGAACGACCTTGAGTTGTTTGTTGACTGTAGAGGTGCTGCATGAGAAGGAGTGACTCGTCACTGCAGAGAGCACTGAGTAAAGGTGCTTTCATCTCCTTGGCAGCTATTTCTGCCTGGATGCTTTGTGGGTCAATCATAGGGGGTTGAGATGAAAGGAACTTTTCCTCCACAGAGGGAGCTGTGAGGGTCTCATCCAGAGTGACCTCTGGATCCTCCTCATCATCAGCCTGTAGACGAATCAACAATTAGTGAGTTACAATCTTTCAACATGACTGTAAACACACAAAGAGGCAACATTAGCTGAACAAACATTTCAAGTCTAATAATTAAAGATTAATGTTGAGGCAGAGTATTTATATGTGTATTCAATGCACCGGGCAAAGGACTGACACCAGTGGAATGCCCAGACTCTAGGAGGGTCATTCGCGAGTGCAAAGTCCTTCGAAGCATGCATTAAATACGCATATAAACACGATGCCAAAACACTAATCTTTAAAAAAAATATTTGTGTTAGATTGTTTAAAATGCAAAGAAAACAACTAAAAAGAATGAAAAAAAAGAAAAGTTTACATAAATTTCATCGCTTTAATAAAAAAATTACTCGTTTTGAAAATGGAATAAACCAAATAATCATGGTCATGCAATAAGAGGATTTAATGCACGAGTCTTAACAATGCAAATACGCCATAGATATGTTATAACCAAAGCCAAAAGGTTTTGTGGTTCTGATGCGTATTTTTTTCATGCTGATTGATTTGTATCAACTGTTATGTCATTGCATATCATGAAATATTTGACATGACATGAATTACTCTTGAGATATTTTGTTTACAAGCTCTTTTCAGCGAAATCATAATAACCCACCCACTAAGTATATCAATGAAATTCAATGTTTTTATAAAATGAACATGCACAAACTAGCAAACATCATACTTCTACAAAATATAAAACAAAACAGATATGTGATTATTAAAATATGAGTATTTCAAGATTTTTACAGTAAGCCCCGCCTACTCATTGATATGCATGAAATTACAACAACAATAGAGCACATCTACCATGTGCTATCTGTGTACCGCACATGACGTGAATCCAATTTGTCCTTTTTGAGATACCATGTTACGTTGAGGTCTTTTTTTCAAAACCATATTAATCCCTGCCTAACTATGCATATTAAGGAAATTTAACATGTTTCATATTATGAACCAAATTAGCTAACAACATATACTAAATATAAATTATGAAACAAATCATGACACATGATTGGTAAAATATAAGTTTTTCAAGATTTTCACATTAAGCCCCGCCTACTCATCAATTTACCCTGCTAAGCGTAGCAGGGATATCTACGAGAATCATACTTACCTTCCATGCTATAAATATGCAATCTGGTCACATGACCTGATTCTAACGCACTTCTAACCGACCTTAAAGACGTAGTTATTAGCCCAGCCCTGACCTCCATATAACCTCAACTAAACCTCACTTAACATTCTACCGAGGCTTAAACGAGAGGGGAGGCAAGCCGGGATGCATGGAAGGTAAGTATTACTCTCGTAAATATCCCCGCTATGCTTAGGGGGGTAAATTTACTTCAAGTTATACCTTACTTCCATGTTATAAATATGCAATCAGATTGCAACCAAGGATAGGAAGGAAGGGAGTTCAGGTTGCAGCACAATTTTCTAAAGGCTGGTTCTAAAACTCTCACTAGTCTTATCCTGCTTTAAGGACGAAATTCCTTCTCCTCTTAAAGATGAAAGACCTCAGAGTGGGAAGTACTAAAACATAGTAAACCACTTCTGGTTAC
Source organism: Chiridota heheva (assembly GCA_020152595.1). NCBI lineage: Eukaryota > Metazoa > Echinodermata > Holothuroidea > Apodida > Chiridotidae > Chiridota > Chiridota heheva. The sequence continues at coordinate 451,067 of JAIGNY010001034.1, read as the reverse complement.
AGTCAAACTGAACAAGGCACTATTCGTTAACAGTAACTGAGGCAAACGTCGCATGAACCTGAGTTAGAAACTCGGAAAACATGCCAACCGGAAGAGCGTTTGGACACGATATGAATATCATAGTAGGGTTTACAACAACGCCACAAAATGCACCGAGTTTGTCCACGAGACGGAACCAGCTAGTAAAATACGATTAAGAATGACGCGTGTACTAGCTAAAACGAATTGAAGAATTCCCGGACCGGGGAAAAATTTGTTAGCGCGTACCTGCATAAGAGCAAAAGTTAGCGGAGTAACACGAACTTCGCAAAGTAAGTCAGGCAAAAAACAAGGGGAAAAACGCAATATGCGTTTTCCCGAACGGCGGCACAAAAAATCCTGTGAAAGGGGCTATGCCTCGAACTCGAGTGCATACCTCGGCCGTTCCATGAACAGTGTCGACAACTTTAAGAGATTGCTTCTGGATGATCCATTGGAGGAAAATGTCTCGTGGCACAGTATGATGAGATCTCTGTGGATCTTCCCAGTGGTCGTGAATCAATGACCGTCGACCCAGCTGGAAAACCTCAGTGGATGACTGCAAGCTATCCTAGAGCCTGTGACTGAACCAAGTCTGAAAGAGGGACCCCTCCAAAACGAGAGGGGGGTGAACAACTCCTCAGAAAGGCCTTGCTATGCTAAGGATCGCCGGACAAAGGCAACACAGTCAAACGAAGTGCTCTGGGACTGTGATGCAGTTTGCCAAAGAACGGGAAAGAGACAGAAGTCGTCCCTGACCCGAAGCTCGTACGGGAAGCCTGCAAGGTCTTGAGCAGCTGAGAGAACCGCAGTTGGCCAAGCCAAGTGGGCGCTATCGGTTGTACGTCGCCTTGCTTAGCATACTCGGTATTAGCGTGAAAGGCAGAAAGCGTAACTCACATAGTGAGTCCCTTTGAAAAGTAAATGCGTAAACTCCGAAGCCCGCAGGTCAGGAGACAGGAAGCAAAGAATTGATAGCTTGCAACCGTCCACGGATGCTGACAGACCTACCTCCAGAAGACAGAATAAGGTACTGCTCGCTCTGGTCACCTATGGGAAGCACCCCCATCCTGTGGGGGTTCCACTGAAGCGAGACGATTGTGAACATGTTCTCGTAGTCCAAGTGAGTGGCCTTAAGGCTGGCATAGTTCATCCTGCGCCAAGACGAGAGGGATTCCAGAAACTCTTGGGAGTCCATTCCTCTCTGTCGGAAAAAGAGACCACAACATTGGTGTAAAGTCGGTGCGAATCTGAAGTGCCTTGCTCAGCACTAGCGGTAAAAAAAGAAAAATGCCCGGCATACTGCACGTGAAATAGGCCAAGTACCTGTCCAAGTTTCTTTCATAGGGGGTCACATGAAATAAGCCCCTACCTCGACCTAGACGCATCCGTCGGCACTGACGGTAAAAGTCTGACGGGTGGAGACTTCATTCCTCACAACAGGTGGGAGCATCCGCACCACCACCACCAAACGGGGGTGGTCACCGACTAAACGTGTAAAGCGGAGGTACTGAATGAGACCATCTTTAGCCCGAGGTAGACTTCAACTCCGTATTCTCTATGACTGTCCAAGTCTGGGGGTGTCAAAAATACGCATCGGTCGCTGATGGCTGGTGGTGTGTGGGAGGCAACAGCCTCTCCTCCATGGCCTGTGTGATCCAAGAGGGAAGTCTGGATGTAAAAATGTTCTTGAAGGAAAGAATCATCCTTCCATGGATGGAACTAAAATTCTTCTCATTAGAGCTTCCAGCTTCTTTCTCTGTCCCTACTCCGGGACCTGCTCTATTGTGGAAAGAACCAGGGGAGAGAAATCAGCGAAATGCTGAACGTTGGCGAAATGCTGAACGCCGGCGAAATGCCCAGGGTGAAGTGCCGTTGCACGGGAAGAGTCATTCCGGCTGAAGCACTGATAAGTTGAATCCAACTTTGGGTTAATGTACGTCGTACACTTTACGGGCCGTTAACTCTGTAAAAACTTGTACAACAGCGGAGCTGTGGAGCCCTGGTGATCGAGGAGCAGCATGGCAGATAAGACTGCTGATCCTGAGCAAAGTTTGTTTAATCTTTACTTAACTAAACCAACTACTACATCTGTAACATTAGTCGTTACCTCAGTATACTTCTATTCACCATGGGGCCACTGAGTAAGTAGCTACGCATGAGGGAGTAAAGTCGTTCTCAGTACGCGTTCCTGTTGAAATAGCTAAAAATATACTGAGCCGTATGGAATACGGAGGAGTTCATGTGTTACGCAAGCTATACGAGCCATTAACTCTGTTTGTTTCACTACGGAGCTACGAAGCTGGTAGCTGCGTGGGGACTACCGTCATACTCAGTACGTGTCCCGGTAAGAATAACGGCAGCAGAACTCTGTAGCTCCTGGCTACTAGTCGCTTACCACACAGTTGCGCTGCTGGTGTATGCCTTTAACTCCGTTTGTATCTGTTCACCATGGAGCAGCGTAGCCAGTGGCTACGTGTGGGGGACTGCTGTTAAACGCTTTATGCGTCCCAGTAAGAATGACGACCGTGGAAGTCTGTAGCACGCGGCTATCGGTTGCATTATTCCGAAGTTATGTTATCCGGGTTTATCGTACATTGTACGTTAACGCGTGTAGGTCCTGTGGGGGCCATAGTGACCCGTTCACCGGAGCCAAGTAAGGCTAGGCTCTAAAAGCATAAGGGCTCGTACGAGACCGCACAACGAAGCCATAAGGGCTTGTAGAGTGTAGCTACGGAATTGTATGGACCTGTAAAGCCGTGTCCCGGACTCGTGAACTCATGTCTTGGAGCCATAGGGACCGGTTCGAGGCCGTTCAGTGGGCCGGTAAAGTTGTGGTACTCCCAGAGTTACCGTATTGTATGTAAAACCGCGCTAATCTCTTTAAAGATTGAGCGGAACGTCACGTTTAACGCGAAAATTATATTCACTGTAGCTCTGACAGTCGTGGAACTACGTAACATGGAGGAAAAAGCTCTCGTGATGCTATACCTCTTGTGGAGCTGGTTTTCTTATCCCCCGACCACCAGCTTGTACCTAAGGAAGCGCTTACACTTGATACATCCTGGGTGCGTAACGCAGGGAACCTGTCCTCCGTGTCAATGATGCTGGTAAAATTTTTTGCGGAACCGTAACATTCAACGCGGAAATCTTACTAAGGTGGCTCACATGGACGTGGAACTGCGTAGCTGATGGCTATCATAACAAGAAGAAAATAGCTCTCGTGACGCTATACTCCTTGTGAAGATTGTTAACTTATCACCTGACAATGTAACTTCATAGCTAACGGGTCTATTTTCAGATTTGTCCTACATTGTACGTTACCCCGCTAAAGGACTATGAAACCGTACGGACCTATTCGCCGGAGCCGTATGGAACCAAAAGCTGTTGGTTACGAAACTGTATGGACAGGTACGGACCCGTCCCATAACCCATGTCACGGACCCTTACGGGGCTGTAAAAACAAGCTGTGGGGCCATACGGAAGTGATCGCCGGAGCCCTATGGACCCATGGAGGTAAGTAATCTAATGGCTCTACAACGAGCCGTAAAAAAGTTTGTAACTTACGTACAACCCCTAAGGGCGCCGCTTCTTGTGGGCCTACAGGTCCCTTCGAGGAACTTTTCTTTCTCTTTTGGGTATCACCGAGCGTAACTAAAAGAAACGTTTACACGTTAAGCATCGCGGGCATCTTGAGCGCGTAACGCACCGACACTCGGGAACCTATCCTCCATGTCCATGATATTGATGAAAAATATTGCACTGTAACGTTCAACGCTGAAAATCTTACTGAGGCAGTTCGCACGGCCGTGGAACTGCGTAGTTAATGGCTACAGAAACAAGAAGAAAATAGCTCTTGTGATGCTATACTTCTTGTAAAGATTGTCACTCATCACCTGACCATGTAGCTTCGTAGCTAGCGGGTCTATTTCCAGGTTTATCATACGGTGTATGTGATCCCGTTACAAAACTCTGGAGCCATATGATCCCCTTGACCAGAGCCGTACGCTTTACAGAAGCGTTTACACGCGACACATCTCGGGACACCTTGGGTGTGTGACACACCGACGCTCGGGGACCTATCCTCCTCCGTGTCCATGATACTAGTGAAAAATATTGCGAAACTGTAACGTTCAAAGCGGACAATCTTATTAATACATTTCACAGGGCTGTGGAACTGCGTAGCTAATGGCTACAGGACCAAGAAGAAAATAGCTCTCATGATGCTATACTTCTTGCAAAGATTGTCACTTATCACCTGACCACATAGCTTTGTAGATAGCGGGTCTATTTCTGAGTTTATCGTATGGTATATGTTATCCCATTACAAAACTCTGAAGCCGTATGGACCTGTTCACCGGAGCCGTATGGAGCTGTGGAACACGGAGCCGTATGGAGCCGTCCAATGGACCCGTAAACACAGGTCGTCGAGCCGTCCAATGGACCCGTACAGACCCGTAAACACAGGCCGTGGAGCCGTCCAATGGACCCGTACGGACCAGTAAACATGGGTCGTAGAGCCATATGGAGCCGTCCAATGGACCCGTGGACCAGTAAACACGGGTCGTGGAGCCGTATGGAGCCGTACAATGGACCGGTACGCACCCATAAACATGGACCCTGGAGCCCTCCATTGGCCCCGTAAACACGGACCGTGGAGCCGTCCAATGGACCCATAAATCCGATCACCGGAGCCTTACAGACCAGAAAGGACCCGTGAAATCACTTGTGACTCATGTATAACCTCTTTGGTTGTCGCCTTTACGTGGCCCTACCGGTCCCTATCGCAGAACCGTGGGCCACAGCAGTGTACAAAGGGTTTACCCACTAAAAATATGTGCCTCACACAACTCAGTAATCTTATCAAGAAGGGGGCGCTTCTTTATAGTGGTTTATTTTAAGTGACGTCTATGATGCCACTTAGTTTATCAATATAGACTCAGGTAACTTACATCTGATAGACCGCTTCCGTGGCCCTGCCGACTCAGTAATCTATTGAGTCAGGGGCCTCCAGGGGTGAATCAGGAAAAAGTTAACAAAGCAAACTACAAACACAGGCTTCCACAACTCAGAAATCGATCAAGAAGGTGGCCCTCGCATAAGTATAAACTCTGAGACTAATTGATTTATGTACCCTCTTGGCGTTTATCTGAAAAGTAAATTTATATATATGAATGCATACATATACACTAACACCAAGATGTACCTACGACCCTTACGTGGGCGAGGCAGGTCTGCAGGAGACGTCAAACATAGAGAGGCAAGCCACTGCTATTTAGTACATCAACAAATTTTATCACAAAAATTACTATCTGAAAATTTTCATTTTTTTTCTCGAAAATGCACCGTATGTAAATTCTTTAAAAGCGTAGGGGTAGCGTGAAAAATACGAACCACTGAGTAACTTGGTGTCTGTGGAGATTAAAAGGAAAGATTAGATCTTCTGTAAAGAGGACGTCAAGGTCTCTCCAACGCCCCAAAATTCAAGCTTGAAAATTAAAAACTTTGTCTTAACTATATACGAGAAAAACACACAATATGTAGTAATAATGTTAAATAAAATATAGGCTCTCTTGTAACAACTGTAGCTCCTTGGAGCTGTAAGAAGCCAACTCCTCGAACACCCTGTGGTGATGTCAACCCAATACGCATGCACCAACATCGATTGAAGAAATTAGCCTAATGCATAAGAGAACCTGTACTGAAGATATCCTAACATGATAATACAATGCATAGTATAACGCTAGGCTCTCCTCGTGGAAGGGCGGGGCTGAGGGTAAAAAACACTTACACCCAGGGGCAAGAGGTCTACTAGACAGGCACACTTGGTGCTCTAGGGCCTAAAAACACCCGCCGCGAGAGTGGGACTCTCTCGAACTAGCCACCCGCTTTGTACAAATGGAGACAAAAACATTCTATCCTATGTGTAGGCTAAACGGGAAAGTCCTGCGTGTTGGACTGAAGAAATCCCGGACCCTTGTCTTACCTCAGAAGACTTGAAAGGGCAAACCAAATAAGGCCAAACAGCGCAAAAACCTGCCTGGTAAAAGCTACAAGGGAGAAATTTTTTAGAAAAAGGTTAAATTTATCAAAGAAAATTTGACCAGTTCCAGCGATGTTGTGATGACAACGCGCTGAAAAAGAGTGAGGGTTAGTAGATGTTATATGGAGGTCAGGGCTGGGCTGGTAATTACGTTTTTAAGGTCGGTTAGAAGTGCGTTAGAATCAGGTCATGTGACCAGATTGTATAGTTATAGCATGGAAGGTAAGGTATAACTTCAAGGTAAATAGGCATGATATCACCACCAAAAACAACAAGGCACATCTATGGATCATGGGTTATATGTGCACTAAACATGACATAAATTGAGTTTTCTATTTTTGAGATACCGTGTTTATAAGCTCTTTTCAACAAAATCATGTTAATCCCCGCCCATAATGCATATTACTGTAATTTAACGTTTTAACACCATGAACATGTATACATCAGCTAACATTATATCTGGTGTATCCTTCTTCAAATATCGTGCTTATAAGCTTGCTGTCACTGATGCACATACATACACACCCATACATACATACACCCATACGTACACACATACACACGCCAGCATATGTTCCTTACGCTATTAGCATCGGAACCCAAACTCCATCAGTCAGCTAATATTTGTCATTTTTACAACCTAGGGTATTAGAGGTGTTCATATAAAAAGTTATGGTGAATCAATGGATAGACTGCATTACACAATATGAGCTTTACCTCATTGTCTTCCTCTTCGGATTCCCAGTCAATGTCACTTTCGTTATCCTCATGTCTTGCAAAGCTAGCAGATTCAACTGCTCCCTGGATTGGCAGGGCAGGTATGGTATTCACCCGCTCACTTTGGCATGGGAGGGCGGGGATTGCTTTCTCACGCCCCGATCCAAATTGATGAGTTGTTGGTATGTGGGTTACTTCCATGTGGTGAGATGAATCAGAAGAGAGTGCAGAATTCCTTTTATGTTTTGATGTTAAACCTTAGAGAATAAAAAAAAGACATGAATTAACCCAATTCAAGCACATACTAGAAAAGAACACTATTATACAAATGATTAAGAAAGAACAAATACTTTTGGCGCACTTACACTATACAAGTGAAGCGATTGTATGCAATTTTTTCACAAATTTAACAACTCAAATAATCTCACAAGAAACTTAAAACAGCCTACTGTAATTCTAGAAAGTTGATCTTGTCTAAAACCCTGGGGATATCTAAAATAATCTGATGTCAGGTTTATCTTACTTTGATCATTCACTGAATGAATGCTACAGGTCTACATGCATCAGGTCTATAATACACCAGGTCTACATGCATCTGGTCTACATGCATCAGGTCTACATGCATCTGGTCTACATGCATCAGGTCTACATGCAACAGGTCTACATGCATTAGGTCTACATGCATCAGGTCTACATGCATCAGGTCTACATGCATCAGGTCCACATGCATCAGGTCTACATGCATCAGGTCTACAGGCATCAGGTCTACATGCATCAGGTCTACATGCAACATGTCTACATGCAACAGGTCTACATGCAACAGGTCTACATGCAACAGGTCTACATGCATCAGGTCTACATGCATCAGATTTACATGCATCAGATCTACATGCATCAGGTCTACATGCATCAGGTCAACATGCATCAGGTCTACATGCACCAGGTCTACATGCATCAGGTCTACATGCATCAGGCCTACATAAATCAGGTCAACATAAATCAGGTCTACATGCATCAGGTGTACATGCACTAGGTATACATGCATCAGGTATACATGCATCAGGCCTACATGCATCAGGTCTACATGCATTAGGCCCACATACATCAGGTCTCCATACATCAGGCCAACATACATCAGGTCTACATACAGCAGGTCTACATACAGCAGGTCTACATACAGCAGGTCTACATACAGCAGGTCTACATACAGCAGGTCTACATACATATATACATACACACATACATATATACATACATACATATATACACAATGTGTTTGAAATACTACAATTATACTATCCTTTGTACTATATGTGTAACATGCATTTTACTAACCACCATTAAGCCTGCCTTTTTGTTAATTCCAAAACACATTATCCCATTAGCATTCTGGCTGTTTCTTATAACATTTCAATCAAGAAACCACTATAAGTGAAGTTTTAAAATAAACTGAAAGTCTTTCACTGTATCAACATTAAACTGATGTCAGCATTCTAATGGTGCATGACATCTGTCCTATGGATGACTGACATGAATGCAGATAACTATGTGATGCATGAAAACATCAAATCAGCTGCAGACCTAATTCTGTAGTAACTAAGTCTTACATACACACTAAATGTCCAAGAGTTTTGCCTTGTCTAAGTGGGTTCTACAATCAGAGAAGATTTGAGCAATCAGTAAAAGAATACTTACTGGAGACGAGAGGGTCCCTTCTGGCGGCAGCAGCAGGTCTGTAGTCGAGTTGTTTGGTGTTTGTTTCATGTCCTGAGCTTGGGGTTCTTTTCAAGGTGGAAGGCAGGGAGGTGGACGGGGAATCAGCCTCAGTTTCAGCTGACGAGAAAAGTGAAAGTTAAAATCAATATTTATTTCACTAATTTTTACAATCCACAATATTCTTACCTTGAGTGAATCTGTAATGTGTTCACTTGTTTAGAGCAAGAAATCATGATAAAAATGATATGCACTTCAATTCATCACCTCATCTGCATAGCAACTAAAGGTATTTCAAGATTAAATTTGTTACACATGAACAGCAAATTGTACACCTTATATGTAAAGTATTTACATCATCTCCGATTTTGAGACAAACAGAGAAAGAGAGGTAAATAGTATACACAGGGAAACAGTTAAACTATCTGAAACTTTGGAAAAACACTCTACCAGAAAAAAAACTAATCCTAATCAGTTTATGAATATTATTAGCAAAGCTTCCCCAAATTTAAACAATACCTTTGAACACCACCCTAAAGTAATTATCACATATTCCTCTATGTGTCTAGAAATGTTGAATTTCTCTTACAATATATCAAATTATAATTTATCACCAAAAGAATGTTTGAGGAAAAAATTCAGAGAGTAAAAAAGTTAAAATTATTATTTTTTGAAATACATTAGCAATTGTTAAAAAATGTGAGAATGAGGGCGACAAGCTTCCATAGTAGACTTACTACACCAGTCACTTCTACACAGAAAAGACAAGAGTTTTAAACTTGAATATCGCCTCAACAGAATAGGATTTTTTGAATGCTTTCTTTCACCATTTTTTTCTCTCTTTTAAAGCCCTCTTTCATATAAGAAACATTTTTTGACCACTGAACAATCCTTTAAAAAGAGACCAGTAATGTTAATGTGATTTACCATGTACACAAATATTGAGAGAATAAAATCCAATCAGCACAATAGTACATTGATAATGGAAATCCAATCACCATGTGACAACAGCTTTGTGAAGTAAAGTAAACTTTCATTACCAGTCATTTTGAGACAAAAATTTACCTTGACATCTGCTGAATCGTACAAGACACTAAAGGGGTTTCTTTATCAATCTTTTCTCTTTTGGTGCTCTATCATGGAAGAGTCTGGCAAGAAAACTTAGCCTTTCAGTAAATAGAAGACAGGGGTATGGATATCACATTCATAGAATATGACAAAAAGGGAAAATCAAGAAATGCAGGTCTTAGTTACCTTCACTTGCAGTTCGGTGGTCTGTTGGTGACCGCTCATCTGATACTATTCCAGAGGTGGCAACCGAACTGACATTACTGACCACTGACCACCTCTGAATTCCAACGTTTGTCGTAGACATTTCACTGATGGAAGTGGTTGTCATGGAACTGTCCAGATCAGACCATGAAATATCTCCACTGATGTAAGACTCACGATACTTCTTTTCTGTACAACCCAAAGAATGTATTGAAAACTTTGCAATCACCAAACAACATTGTTCGTATTTTTTAACAATACAATCTTTACATCTGCTGTAAAACTTTTAAAAAAATTAACCTTATTCCAACTAAATTGAATATATTACAATAAAAAATGAAAAATAAATTAAAATCTATTGATACTACAGCTTTGAGGTATGTGATATGAGAACATTTTTGACTATTTTATCATTGATATAAATTTGAGTGCTTATCGTATTCTGACTTCACAAAAAACTGAAAGAGAGACATGACATATGCCTTGAATGGACAAGTTTGTTTGTTTGATGAGGGCTTACCGGCACCACATCAACGAGGGTCAAATTGTGCCTGAGAATTTAGAACATTCTAGAGGCAGGAAGAAATGAAAACAGGGGAAGAGTGAGAGAAATACAAAAACTGTCCAGTTTAATTACTGAATAAAATAAGCTGCAAAATTTTACTATGCTTATTACATTTTGTTCCCTCCAAAAAGAAAGTTCTTTGAGCTTTCTTTAAAGAAAATGGAAAAAAAAGAAGCATGAAATGATCAACTATTCAAGGGCTGGAGCACCTACCTGTGGCACTTTCCCTCTTTTTTGCCCTCTCTACGGCTATCTGAGTTTGCATCTGGAAGGCATGTGTCACTTTACATAGTCTGATTAAATGTTTGGATCTGTAGAGGATAAGCGGGATATAATTTCACACATTTTCATAGCTACGTCGTTTGTGTACTCATTTTGTCATGGTCCTCATCTTGCAATAAAGTTTGTTTGACCCCTGGACAGAAAGGTTTAGAGGGTTGGGGGAATGGGAGGGAGGGGGGAGGGCTGAGTGTACAAAAATATTGATACAAAAACAGGTAATCTGATACCAAATTACCTTTGTACTCCAACAAACTAAGTGTATATCAACTGCTGTTTTGACAGTTATCCCCTTAGGGTTCTCTTAGATTTTTGATGTCATACCTATCAAGTCATTATTGATATTATTCTAATGCAAAATATCACCATACATGTCTTTTGCAATGCAAAATACAATAAAATTTTACATTCTATGTTGTCATGTACACATTACAAAGTTTATGATTTGTTAGAATTTTGACAAGTAAACAATAATGATACAACTGAGAGTAATAATACATAGAAATAATCTCCGTAAATATATCTCATAATTTGTGCATTTTCCAAAAAATTTCCTTCATCTCACACTTTACATAGGTTTCTTCTTTTTAAATAAGACAAAGAAGAAAATAAAAGAAATGCTTCAAGCACTGTAAAAACTCTTCAAAATGAAAAAATTAAAAGAAGGTATCATAGAATACTTTGATATAACGAAACACAATCAAAGAAAGAAGGAGTCAAAGTTTTGCAAAGTGGATCAAGTCTGGTCGGTTCTGACAACTAACAACAGTCTTCAAACAAGTTCGAACCCTTTAAAAATTGTCTTTTTGTTGTATCATGGCCTTTTTCTTCCAATTATTTCCAGACATTCCTGATCAAAGCATGCTCCAAAAAACACAACAACATTGTTTGTCTACATACTGATGAAAACACAACATCATTGTCTGTCTACATACTGATGAAAACACAACATCATTGTCTGTCTACATACTGATGAAAACACAACATCATTGTCCGTCTACATACTGATGAAAACACGACATCATTGTCTGTCTACATACTGATGAAAACACAACATCATTGTCCGTCTACATACTGATGAAAACACGACATCATTGTCTGTCTACATACTGATGAAAACACAACATCATTGTCAGTCTACATACTGATGAAAACACAACATCATTGTCCGTCTACATACTGATGAAAACACGACATCATTGTCTGTCTACATACTGATGAAAACACAACATCATTGTCTGTCTACATACTGATGAAAACACAACATTATTATACTGATGAAAACACAACATCATTGTCTGTCTACATACTGATGAAAACACAACATCATTGTCTGTCTACATACTGATAAAAACACAACATCATTGTCTGTCTACATACTGATGAAAACACAACATCATTGTCTGTCTACATACTGATGAAAACACAACATCATTGTCTGTCTACATACTGATGAAAACACGACATCATTGTCTATCTACATACTGATGAAAACACAACATCATTGTCTGTCTACATACTGATGAAAACACAACATCATTGTCTGTCTACATACTGATGAAAACACAACATCATTGTCTGTCTATACTGATGAAAACACAATATCATTGTCTGTCTACATACTGATGAAAACACAACACCATTGTCTATCTACATACTGATGAAAACACGACATCATTGTCTATCTACATACTGATGAAAACACAACATCATTGTCTGTCTACATACTGATGAAAACACAACATCATTGTCTGTCTACATACCGATGAAGACACAACATCATTGTCTTTCTGCATACTGATGAAAACACGACATCATTGTCTGTCTACATACTGATGAAAACACAACATCATTGTCTGTCTACATACTGATGAAAACACAACATCATTGTCTGTCTACATACTGATGAAAACACAACATCATTGTCTGTCTACATACTGATGAAAACACGACATCATTGTCTATCTACATACTGATGAAAACACAACATCATTATACTGATGAAAACACAATATCATTGTCTGTCTACATACTGATGAAAACACAACATCATTATACTGATGAAAACACAACATCATTGTCTGTCTACATACTGATGAAAACACAACATCATTGTCTGTCTACATACTGATGAAAACACAACATCATTGTCTGTCTACATACTGATGAAAACACAACATCATTATACTGATGAAAACACAATATCATTGTCTGTCTACATACTGATGAAAACACAACATCATTGTCTGTCTACATACTGATGAAAACACAACATCATTGTCTGTCTACATACTGATGAAAACACAACATCATTGTCTGTCTTCATACTGATGAAAACACAACATCATTGTCTGTCTGCATACTGATGAAAACACGACATCATTGTCTGTCTACATACTGATGAAAACACAACATCATTGTCAGTCTACATACTGATGAAAACACAACATCATTGTCTGTCTACATACTGATGAAAACACAACACCATTGTCTGTCTACATACTGATGAAAACACAACATCATTGTCTGTCTACATACTGATGAAAACAAAATGACAATTTCAATGAACATAACAAGGTCATCGAGAACTTGTTTTCAAAATATAAAGCACTGCAGGACAATACCATTAAACATAAACCTAACTTTACTGGAAATCTTTCCTTGATATCAAGGTCAAGGATATTGGTGGTATTTACTAGCTCTATTAAGACATTCCTGAAGTATTCATAACTTACTTGTTTTCGCTGCATGTATAATAAACTATTTTTCTACCGTCTGAAACACCATCCACCTGAAGCTCGAACTTCTTTTTCTGTTGAAAAGAAAACATTACATTCTTGTGAGAAAAAAAAAATTAACAACTGATGATGTATTTATGGTATGTTTGTAAAATAAGATGCTCTTTCATTGTTCTGAATTTAAGAACTTTACTTAAATGTAAGCATAACAAAACAAGGTAATATCAAAGAATATATTGGTGTAAAATAACACTACTGACCTTCTGCAGACTTAAAACACCTATTGCGGAATTAAAATGTCTACTGATAAATTTTCATATATGACACTTTCTGCATCAATTATAGCAGTTATTGACATGAAAACATGTAAAACTATCAATGCTGACCAAGGTTTTATTGGCCACCAACAATGGAAACCTTTAAACTGATAAATTGATGTGTTTAGTTGCTTATTCACCTTTTCTTCCTGGGCCAGAAATTGAAATTACATTCAGAGCTTTAGATCAAATGGTTGTTAGGGAGTGTGGGAGAGGAAGAGGGGAAGGGGGGGGGGGGGAGGGAGGGCGAGAGTAAGTACCTGGCAAGAGTAAGTAAATAGGTCTTATTCAATGGTTTTCATACCATGTTTATGTTAAAAAGATTATGAAACTTTTATTTATTTTGTTTTGGATTAATAAAGTGTGGTGAAAAATGTATTGTCTGATTAACATGGGCGTACCTAAAAGATTCAGTCGGACTAGGTTGCTATTCCAAATTTGTCGAAAAAATCATAATGCCGTAAAAAGCGTGGGGTCATGCAGGGGCCCCTGATAGGGTCAATGTGCCCCTGGGCAATACCCCGGAAGTTCTACGTTTTGTCCATTTTGAAGACCTAAAAGCTGTTGAAATTGATGACACCTTTTTAGGTAAGTTCCGACAAAATTTTGAAAAAAGGTTGTTATCTCTAAAAGCCTCCGCTGGTGAACACTTTCCTTGCGAAGTGCAAATCCTAATAGTGTGAGTCCCAGTAGTGGCCTGGCAGGGGGACCAGGGGGTCATGGCCCCCAGCGAAGATTTCAAGGGAGCACCGGGAGCCTGAAAGGGGCACGACTTTTGAAGTTCCAATAAATATATGGCACGAGTTTTATGATTTTTAATCGGTTTTGGTAAATTAATTACAATAACCCCCTTTACCCACTTTGTTTATTTTGGCCCCTTTTCTTATGTAAGTTTTGGGTCATGAAGGGGGTTGTCCCCCCCTCCCCTTTCCTCTAGCCAAAGAAATACCAGGCCACTACTGCTGAGTCCCTGGCCCATTAAAGGTCACCTCCTCTGGTGAGGTCCAGGGACGCAGCTCCGGGAAATTCAAATTTTGCAACCCTAAAAGCTGATCAAATTGATAAATTTGCATGTAAATTCCAGCAATATTCTGAGGAGGTAAAAAGTTTACAGAGGCATCAAAATTACTTCAAGTAAGCCTATGAAATCTTTTTTGGCTGAAACATGTAGCTGAAATACCAGACAAAAGAATAAAATGTTGTTGTTGTTGTTACCTTATACATAATCAATTGAAAATCGCAATACACGTGCCATATTTTTACCGGAACTGTCGTAAGAACAGTATGCTCTACTATTCAAAGCTAGTATAGAGAATGGGCTTATAGAGGGAAGTATATAGAGAAATAGGGTAGCAGAGGCAGATGATTTCAAATAACTTGAGCTTTGAAAGATGCATAATACATTTTCATTTGCACTACAAGCTTCAAAATTATCTTTGAGTTTACCCAGATATTTTAAGACAAAAAAAAAAGTTCAAGGTTACCATCACCCAGAAACTCAGATACATGTAAAAGCTAGCAGTCTTTATAGCTACAACACCTCTTTTAGTTATATCAATTAAATAACAAAGAAAGGAGAGGCCCTGACTTGCCAATGTCATTAAACCATCCTGTACCATCCCCTAACCCTTACATATTCCCAAAACTGCATCCTGGATTGTAATACAACTTCCAATTTAAGAAAATATGTGTGTCAAGCAAAGTCAAGCAGCATGAAAAATGTACAATAACATTAAAGCAAAATCATGCAAAACAATGTTGTGTAACATATGACAAACTAGACATTGGAAACCATACAAATCCCACACTGCTACTAATGCACATTCCAGACTGTCCCACATTCCTTCCCAACCTGTCCCAAATGTCATCCCATGCCTATACTCCATGCTATCACACCTGAAAACCAGATATTGTATGTCATTCCACCATTTGCATGACCCACATGCCTCAACAACTGAAATCCAGATGACATACCACCACATGCCATTCCGCCCTATCCCACATGTGGACCCACCCTGTCCCACATGCCATTTCACCCTGTCCCACAATGTCCACCCACCCTATTCCACATGCCAACCAATTCTGTTCTACATGCCAATCCACCCTGTCTAACATGCCAATGCATCTTGACCCATATCCCACCCCCACCCTGCCCTTCATACAATTCCACCCTGTCCCACACGAAATCCCACTATCATCCTAATTCCTTATGCTACTTTATCATCATGTCATCTTCAACCCTTCTACCCCACATTCTGCTTATTGTTTATATTTCCTAAACCCCTAATTTGAGATTCTTTAAAAGCGAGGAAACTTTTATTTGTTTCTTTATTCATGGCAAGACAAAGCTTTTGATTGCTATTCATGTCAGGATTGTCAATATCATAACAAAACTAGAAATGTGAAGTTAGTAAGTCATAAGCCATATATTTTTGATCTCAGGTAAAACTATTTGCAGCAAAGTCTATTGTTATGCAAATGACCTAATTCATATGCACACTATACCGCACCATTAAGTGTGAACAATACTCTTCACATATGCTGTATGATCATTTGTTTATAATCATCATACCCACTTTAATACAAGAGATACCACAGATACAAATATTTTCATTGCTATGCAAATAAGCTAATTAGTATGCACACACAACCCCAATCATGCTCATTTGAAGAGAACCCATCATGCCCTCTATTCATATGCCAAGTTAATGAATGTACAACATTCATAACTTATGAAAACTTTAACAAAAAACTCTAACCAAAAACTTTAACCAAAATTGTACACAAGCCGTACACCGACACCGATGTGGGGGAGTAGAATAGTTCTACTATTCTTTGAATAGTCAAGCTAAAAATCACAAAAAAACGTTTCTTTAAAAAGGGTTAACATATTCAAAGGCGCCCCCTTGAAATCTTTGCTGGGGGGCTATGGCCCCCCCCCTCCCTGCTAGACCACCACTGATTCCACCCCAATTCCTTCCCAAACATCACACAATTTCCCCAATAGAACTGACGTCTTAATCATAGTATAATCTTAGTCGTGAAAGTACAAAGTTTCTATATCTTGTAGCGGTGGTGCTAAGGGAGGGGGAGATGCAAGGTCATGGGCCCATGGATACCTAGCAAAATCCAGACAGGGGCACCTGGTCTTTCCGAAGCATGTTGTCCCCCCTATGTCAATATGTATCCAAATCGTCTGTCTAAAAAATATCCTTTGAAAAATATCTATAATGCTCTAAACTAAAATTAAAAAATCATCCATATCGCTTTAAACTGGAGTTCTGCAAAAACTTATATATCGCTTTATACGAGACAAAATTGTAGTCCAAGTCAACATTTTAGATTATGCCCATCATCTTAACCACATGATATTTTACAAAGCAATCACACTGTCAATGACAATATAAAGCTTATACTTCCTATACAAAATTATAAATTGACAGTTTAATGTCTCGCCTGAGGTTTTAAGAATGTAAATTTCTCATATCAGGATGCCCAAAATGATCAAAGCAAACTCATAATTTGCATTTAACATTTTTCTTACACATATTTCAGATTTGTTAAAGTTCTGTATCAAAAATATATGCAACCTATTAAAGTTGATAGATAATAACATAAATTTAGGGCATGATAAAACCTATAAGTGTATTGTTTTAAAACTGTTGTTTACATTTTAAAAACCCCGGCCAGTAGGTATTTCCACAGTAGGTGCTTTAAAGGTCAGTAGGCATTTTAGTATATCTGTAAAATAAATATTTGTGAATTGTCTGTCATTTTCAAAATGAACAAATGAATTAACAAATCTATGGATGTGCAGAGGCATTATTAAGTAAATAGTATCATCATCTTTAAATAAACAGTAACAATATACCTATTTCTGAACAGTTTGATCATTAGTTACATTCAGACCATTTTTAATGCTTCAGTACTGTATTTGTAATTTACATTGCAACTGGGAAAAATTTCTTATGAAAGTGGACAAAATGACCAGGTCACTACAAGCTGCAGAGATATACTATACACAAAAGTATTTTTGTTATCACCTTTAATTATCTGTATACATTCATTTATACATTTAAGTAATAAACACACATGAATGAGCATGGACTAGAAAAATCATATCATATAATTGGAAAGAAAGAAAAGAAGAAAATCAAAAAATAGAAAACTAAACCTACTAGTTTCAATCATTGCCTTATTCTTTTTGTACTCAGAGACTCCAAACTCACATCCGAGTGTTGTGTGTGCACAATTACAAACACAGAAACAACCAAAGCTTCCCATTAACAGTTGGCAAAGTGGACCCCAAGACTTTAATCAAGGTCATCCAAACACATTTAAAACTGTTTAACCTTTACAGTGGGTCATCCCTATTTGACCTGAATCAAAGTATTCAAGAGGAGAATTTGCAAAGTAAATTTCATGGATGTAACATCCAAATTGTTGAGTTACCGGTACTGCATTTAAACTGTACAATGCACAGATGGACAGACGATAAACCTTTATGGACGTACTGCATTAAAACTGTACAATGGACAGACGATAAACCTTTATGGACGTACTGCATTAAAAGTGTACAATGCACAAATGGACAGACGATAAACCATTATGGACTGGTCCAGTTTAAGGATGTAAAGAGTGGAAAAAACTTAGAACAGTTCATTTCAATAATGATCAAATGTTTAAAATTCTCACCTGGAATAATAAACGTTTAATAATGCCCCAGGCATATTCACACAGAAGATATTTACCCTCACCAGAATCCTGCATAAAAAAAAGTAGAAGCAAGCATGAGAGTTATCTTTAATATACGTACAAATTTTGAACCTAAATATGATACAACTCGAAGGATACCTTCCAACATTAATACAAAGCAATTTCCTATTCTTACCATTATAAAACATATTAAGACATTAAACAACCTAGTATGTACTGTTGCATAACCAAAAATTGTTATTTAAGACCACTGAAAAACATAACTATACATGAAATTAAGCTTCAATTTGTTGCAGAGTTTTGAGTGAGCATTGCTAAATCAAATGCCTAAGTTTTTTGGCAGAAAGTGATACAAACTAAAAGTTTCAAATCTGAGCAATTAAATTCCAGTGTTAAACCATTCTCATCACTCAAGGACTAAAATGAAGAAACAAATTATACATGATATGAAACTTAAAACCTGTCTTCCTGTTCATTCATCACAAATTTGTTTTTGTTTGTTTTGTTTGTTATGTACTTTTAGGCACATGCTAGGGGGAAGCAAACATAAGTAAGTCACAAGTGATTTGTTTTCAGTGTGGACCTAAGGAATTTGCCAGGATGGAGAGTGGATGAACACTGGGTTAAAACACCCTGCTCTTTTTTGAGAGGTGTTCAGAGAACCAGGCAGGGGGTGAATCCAGACCTGCCAACCTTTAGGATTACCAAACTGTATTCTGGAAATCAATCCTTCAAGAGTACATTAACGCTTCAAACAAAAGTGTAAAAAACAAAGGTTTATGAAAAAAAAAAAAAAAACAAATCTGAAATTTGATTCTGTTAAGTTGCCAAAAACGAACATTAACGCCAACCGAGCATAAAAAGTATGAGTAAAAATAACAAAATCGTACTCTGGTGCCAAAAAACGTACAATCGTATTCTCAACATTTTCCCGTATTAAATACGGCAAAATCGTACTAGTTGGCAGGTCTGTAAATCTCCTACCATTGGGACTGGCGGCCTTACGTCCCCTCAAAGGACGGTGAGGGCCACCCAACCATTGGCCACTATTTCCCAAAAGTTGCGGGTGGGGAAGAAGGCGCGATGCAGAAGACAAATCTCTATGCTTGATGTCAGCATATACCATTCTGTATATCTGTGGAAAAATCACTGGTTAAATCGCAGTTGGACTCAAACCTGGGACCTCCAGCATGTCAGTCATATGCTCAGCAGACAGAGCTACCTGCCTCCTCAAACTTTTGATGAGCCACAGCTCAAAATCTAAATATGCAAGTTTGAAAATCTAACAACTGATCAACTCAAAATGTTATGTTCTTTGTACTACAAAGAAAACAGATTTTTTGCAGATGTTCACAAATGAACAAAACTAATTAACTTTACTCTTAGTTCTAAGTGGGGGCAAACCACAAAGAGTTGTTTCTACCATTAAATACTGGCTGGCAATAAAAACATGCCAGTAGGGAGTTGTATCATCCAATAAGCCTCAATTATAAGCAATTAATCATGGTTTTCATTCTTAAATTTAAAGTATGATATCCCACCTCATACATTTGGATCCCTCTTGTGCTTATACCAAGCCAAATAGAGGCAGATTCTTCTGTTTTAGTCTGCAAAAATCAAAAGAGAAAATAAAAGACGTACCATAATCGACATAATACGTGCCCATGCTCTAATAAGCGCCCACAAAACATTCTTAAACTGATAACATATCTCAACATCAATAAATAATGAATGCCTTTTCTAGGTATTAATGTTTCATATCTGTTTTATGTACGCTAGTCTGAATCCCTCTTTTAACGAAGAGAATAAATTTGTAGTAATTAATTTTCTTTGGCTAGTATAGAACCAGTTTAAATATCTTTTTTTTTTATATGTACAATGCACACTGAACACGACTGCCTAAAAAGTGATGCTGTTCTATTAGGCACTTATTACATCAAATACTGTACGTCAAACATATGGACACAAATGCCAAGCTCCAGGTAATATTGTCATGACTTGTTAGAAGACTTAAACATGACTCTTCGCAACAGAAATTCCAGGAATGTTTTGACTCTTTACAGCACCAAAAAAAACATCCATTTGTCAGTGAAGATTAGTCTAGGTATGCTAATCTCTAATTATCTCTAATCATCTCTAATAATAGAGGGTCTTTGTTAGATGTAAGAATTAAAAGAGGAGCCGATATTACAGTGACCACAATAATTTGGAAATATCAGAGTTAAACTGAGAGGTGAGAAGAAAAACGGCCAAACATCACGACCCATTTTTGTGTCGAACAGACTAAAATGTGCAGAAGACATGACTACAACAAAGAGCTGAACAAGAATATGAGGAGAGACAGGAATGATAGTATAAACAAGAAGTGGATAAACACTGAAACAGCACATATTAATGCTGCAAAGAAAGTATTAGGGAAAAGAAAAGGCATAAGTAAACTGTGGATTTTGGCTAACTCATGGAGAGCTACTGAAGACAGGAAAAATCTTAAATGTCAAATAGATGAAGGAAAATCTGAAAGAATAAGAACACTAAAAAGATTAGAATACAAGAAGAAAGAAAGAGAAGTAAAGAAAAGAGTCAGATCGAAAGAGAAGTAAAGAAAAGAGTCCGATCGATAAAAGAAAGATAGTAGATAATATGGCGAAAGAAGCAGAAGATACAGTATCACGTGAAAACATGAATGATCTATACAAAATTACAAAGAAGATATGTTATAAAGGAAGAAAGAAGAATGTTGGAGTAAGGAATGGAAATGGAAAGCTCACACTGGAGAAGATGAGATGGGAGAAAGATGGAAAGAACACTGTGAATCAACTTTAATCCAACCTATGCCAGAGGCAACCAACCAAGGTATAGAGGCAAATGAAGATGACATTAATGTCGAGATGGGTGAGATCCAAGCCAAAGAAATAAAGAATGCTGTGTCAAAGATAAAAATGGAAAAGCACCAGGAGTTAAAGGAATAAGCATTGATATGTGAAAAGGTAGTATAGATTTGACCGAGGAGACCTTAACTACATTATTCAACCAAATTTTAGATACAGAAGAAGTACCAGATGAATGGATAAAAAACATTATAACTATTGTACCAAAGAAAGGTGACCTGATAATTTGTGACCTGATAATTTGTGACAACTATAGAGGTATATACTTAATACCAGCAGCAAGGCAGCAAGTAAGATATTTGGAAGGATATTGATTGACAGGCTTTGAGCCCAATATATACCAAACTTTTTTATGAGCAAGCTGGTTTCAGGAATGGCAGAGGAACTACTGAGCAAATATTCACCCTTAGAAATATAATAGAACAATGCTTAGAATTGAAAGCCACAGTATACCTCAACTTCATTGACTTTCAGAAGGCGGTTGATAGTCTAGACAGAAACACGATGTGAAGATTATGGCTCATGGGATACCACAAATATTATACAGAACTGGTATGATAGCAGCAAATGTGCAGTGTTAAGCAATGGAAAACTATCTGACTGGTTATCTGTGAAAACTGGGGTAAAACAAGGATGTGTAATGTCTGGTTTCCTCTTTATACTTACTATTGACTGGGTGATGAGATCCAGTACACAAGGCAGAAGGAATGGAATCCAGTGAAACTTATTTATAGCCCTAGACAATCTTGACTATGCTGATGACATTGCACTTATTTATAGCTCCAAAGAACAACTCCAAGACAAAACAAGCAAACTACATGAATTAGGTAAGAGGTTTAATTAAGAAAAAAGACAAAAGATCATGCGCATTAACAACAAAACTGATGGAACAATTAAAGTTGCAAATGCAGAGCTTGAAGATGTTGATACCTTTGTCTATCTCGGTGCAGCACTGTCCAAAGAAGGAGGCACGGATGAAGATATAAAATGCAGAAGTATTAGGCTGGCACAGGCAACTTTCAGACAACTTTCAGACAGCTTAATATTTGGAAATCAAACATCTACCAGATAAAAACTAAACTGAAAATATTTCAATCAAATGTAATCTCAGTACTCCCCTATGGATGTAAAACCCGGAAGCTGACGAGAAGAAACTACAGTAGATGCGTTCTAAAGGAGATGCCTTAGAACTATTTTAAGAATTAGATGGCCAGTGAAAGTCACCAATGAAGAACTATATGAAACAGGCACAGTGGAGTTAAGCAAGGAGATATTTAAGAGAAGATGGAGGTAGTTGGGTCATTTATTCTGAAAGAACAAAAAAAACTATGCTAGAATATCCATCACCTGGACACCAGAAGGTAGAAGAAAGAATGGAAAACCTAGACTACATGGAGAAGAGCGGCAGAAAAAGAGAGAAACAGTTTTGGATGGAACAGCTGGGTAGAAGCTGCAGTAGTAGCAAGAGACAGAAACATATGAAAGAATTTGCTTAGAGAAGGCTTAATCTCCATACCTAAGAGAAAGAAGTGGTAAGATAAGATGCTAATCTCTGGGAACCAGTGGCTAATGTCAGATGACAAACAATCTCTACTGAAAATATAAAATATCATGTAATAACCATCGTGTATACACTTTACCATAATACCATTTGTATTGGAATTAAAAAGGTTAAATGTATTATCGCGAACACATTACAACTTATACATTTCAACCTGATCTCTCAATAATGACTTAAAAGAATCGAACCCACCACCAGGAACTAGGTGTTAAAAGCAGTAAAGGCATGTAGTTCCAAAAATAAGATCCAATGCCACTGGTAAGCCCATTACTGTAAACACTAACTTTATTTTCTAACTGTTCTTTCATCATTAAGTCCGTCAGTATCTTAAAACTTGCACAAAGGCTTGGTAGACAACTTAGTGACCACAAGACAAAAAAATGGTATGACCAGATGATATCAAATATATACAACAAAATAAAAATGAATTTAAGTGATGGTGGCTTGGCATTTATACAATGGCATAACCAAAAATAAATATTAATTTAACTTTCTTCATTTAATCATGGATAACTTTTTTAGAATGTCTAAAACTCATTGGCTCTATGTTCTATGTAGTAAAATTCACATTCCTTGAAAAACTGATTGTTATTTACAAAACCCACAAAGTCCCACAAAGAAGTACCACCAACATTCCTTTGTTACCAGCCATTTTGTAAACACCAACAAACAATAGAACTACCTGAAAATATTAAAGTTAAAGGACCAATGCTAACAATCACACCCATCAGCCCATGACCTACTTGGTAAACCAAATTTCTTGTTAAAGTATTTTTCCCTCTTAATGTAATGTGCCTTAGGTGTGGCATCAAAAAGGCTTTATGCGACCCTCACCTGACCGACAGGTGACTGGTAGCGGATGAAGCCCGACCTAAAAAATGCACAGTTGCCTATTGAATCAATGTCAACACAAGAAACTAAGCGCCCAAGCATTCCCTCTTAGTTTGGATACACCCAATGCACTGTACAATGTGTGTGAGTTTTCTGCGTTCATCTTGGTATGTATAAATGGGGATTAATTCCGGGAAGTTCAACAAAAGATAAATCAGCTTTTGTTTGCTCCTGATTTGCAAAATGCAAAAGTTCACACTACGATGGGTGGAACTGTGTGTTTGAGGAACCTGTATTTCCAAGAAGTGATGCCAGCTTCTGTTCAGTGCATCTCCGACTATCACGGACAAAATATCGAGGACTTGGGTACACTGTATATTTTATTTTAAGTAAAATATATAATTTTACGTAAAAGATATAATGCAAACTATGTATTAGGGTGATGCACACTAAATGAAAGTAAACACCACATCTGTTACTCGTCAATACGGGTTGAATGAGTGATTATACAGAATGTAAATGCAAAGGATCATTGAAGGTAAAATACGACACAAAGTTTTCATTTTTATTTCAAAGTTTTAACAACACTTTTGAGCTTTGAATGCGTGTGTATTTCTTTTTAAAAGATCCGTTTCATTATATTTTGTGAATCTTTATTTCTTCCGCAAAAAACGTACTTATCATACATCATACAGTGATTTAAGCATACCATGCACACTATAGCAGCTATAGTAGGCCTACAACATGACACATTTTTGGTATAGAGTCATACATGAATCCACCAGCCAAGCTGCCCATTATTGAAAAGGAAAACATTGAATGTATTTGCTTCTTTGAAAACAAAAATCAATAAATTCTGCCATGACCAGAGTTCTTTTCAAGGTCTTTGTCATGATGAAAAGTTATTGAAACATCAATCACTGAGGCATATCATACTGTACTGTACAATACAACAAGTAAAGTGTGTGTGAAGTGTATAGCATATGAACTTGTCTGTGCTTTGTTGGTAAACATAACAGGCTGTGTGTCCGTTTGGGGTGTCTGGTGGGTCGGCGACCGGTCAGCCTCGGTCCGTACGACCAGGACATAAGGCCTTTATGATGCGGACCCTTACCATCTGTTCACACTTCAACCTATTATCTTATTATTGGTAAAGAAGAAGAATTTCAAGTTTCACAACTTGGCATACCATGCTTATCTAGGAGTATGTAAACAGGGGATAGATAAAATCTCAACAACTTGTAAACATTACCATAATTGCCAGAACAGTTTGTAAACATGTAAATAGCACTACCTTCATAAGAGTTTTGACTTGGAAAATCAAAGAGACACACAATCTAAAGTTCAAAGACAACAACAAGCACCTTTTAGTAAAAATGGAATGTGAAATTTAAAGACAAGTTTTCTTATCAGTCAATCCCCAAACTAAAAAGTCGTTCCTTTTCTTCTGTACGTATTTACACATACTCGGATTTATGAATATATAATGAGTTTAAACATGCCATTTGATGACGATGATTTCATGGGTCAAGGAATGTATAAATGATGGTCATTTTTGCAAAACTTTTAGTTAAAGGTTGAATAATTACATTCATTAGTATTTTAAACTTATCATTGATTGAAAAAAGGATAAAATTTACAGATTAAAAGAAAGTTACAAAACTGAAAAACTTACCGCATGAATTTCTCCCATGCGATGTGGGTAATCATTCTCGCAAGAGAGTGATTTTTGACTATGTGATGTAAAATTTCCTTTTACATATCTTTGGGATAATATTTAATCGCAAAACCGGCCAAACCAGTCAGGAGCATGGCAAATACAGACCTATTCCTAAGTCAGTGTAATTATGTCAATAGGCCACTGCTATTGGTTTATGCATATCACATGACAACATCACCACCCAGATTGATATGCAAATAATGGTAAATGTACTACACATACCCACCTGGAGTTATAATTGCAAGTTTATAGCTAGCCTAACATGTGCCTATCCTACACTCAGTGAAAAGGATAGGCTAATATGACCATGATTATGATCCATGATCTGGATGAATTCAATATGTAAATTAATTGAAGAATAGGAGAGTGATATCCTCCATAATAAATTACAGGATTAGGCCTAGAGAAAAAAATCAATCAATCAAAAATTCAGAATCATGCATGGCATAAAAAGAAAAAACGATGCACTACAGTTTGAACTTCAAATTGAAAATGAAATCCGTCTTAGGTTGTATTTAGGCTCTAACATTATCGCTAAACTTTCCCAAAATTAAATCTTTTTAGCTAAAAATTACCATTTAAAGTATGATATACATCCACTCCTGTGAAGTAACACTATAGGCCCAAACTAGACTCCTCAGAAACAATAAAACAAATTGAGAGAAATGCACACTTTTGGATGCGCTTTTAAACTCCCTGAATGTTTTCGCAACAAACTCTTCTTGATATTAAAATGTGGGGCATCTTATAATCTTTCCGAATAAACCTCACTTAAATTTCAAAATCTGCCAAACCAGTCAGGAGCATGGCAAGTTTTAACTTATTTTTTACAAGCCTAACAATCAATTTACTGTTTTGGGGGGCAAAATTACCCAATAAACAGACAAAAATTATATCAAAAGTTGTTATTTTCCCCAAGATTAAGACAAAAAACAAACCCAGGGCTTCTTCAAAAACAACCCTGCTTGGAACAGATCTTATTTTACAAGCTGTCGAAGTTGAGATACCTATTCCAAAATGAAATTACAATTCATCAAAAATGATCCGGTGGGCGAGGCTTGCCTGAAGAGAGTGACGTCAAATGCCTCATTAATTTGAGTTTGAGGATTGATTGTTATTTTGTGCAGCCAATGAATCTTGACATGTTGCATTGAATAATTACCAAAAGATTGATAGGTTGAAAAAATATTTTTAAAACACCAAAACTCTTTGTAGAAATCATAAAATCCTAATGTCTTTGGCAACAAAATGTAAAACATACCAACTATACCAAGTATGAATCAAAACAGACATGTGGTTTCTAAAATATGAACATTTCAATTTGTTTACATTAAGCCCTGCCTACTCATTAATATGGATGACATCACCATCAAAAACACATGGGCACATCCACAAATTATGGGCTATCTGTGTGCCACATATGATATGAATCCAGTTTATTGTTCGTGAGATATTGTGTTAACAAGCTTACTGTTACAGATATACACACACATATATACATACATACACACATTCATACATACATACACATGCCAGCATGTATGTATAGGTTCCATATGCTATTAGCATCGGAACCAAAAATCATCTTAATTTCCATCCATATAAACTTTTGAATGGTATTGACTTAGATTCTGGCATAAGGCACAGGGCCTACTTACCCTTTTTAATCTATAAAAGTGCATAGTGTGTTCTATGGTGGTGGAAGCCTCGCGTATGAAGGCACGTTGAGCCAGAGCTCTACTGATTCCCCTTTGGTCTCGGTGCATTGCAGGTACATGTCGTAATATATAATTTTCTCCTCTCCTTTTAATGACCTTCACAAAAAAAATTAAAATAATAATATGATAATAATGATAATAATAATAATGATAATAATAATAATAAATAATAACACAAATAATGATATTAATGATGATGATGATAGATATGTTATATTCAATACTGAGAAAATTTACTAGCAAACGCACCAAAAAATATTCATATACATCCAGACATTCATAATTTTAATCATTCTGGTGATAGGCAAATTTTCTGTCGCAAGTGGAATTTATCATGACTATTTAGAAAGGTAATGCATAAATAAAAATGGATGGAGGGTAATTACACATCAACAGGTGTATGGTGTCCTGTAGGAACAAGAAACAAACATGTTCTAAATAGTGCAAAAATGAAGCAAACAACACAAAGTGCCACAAACCTCCAACGGAACTGATTTTTTTTTTCTTTCTCAAACTCACCCATTCTGGGAAGTACTTGGCTGGCTCAAAGTAACGACCTTTATGAGATTCTTCCGAATAGTTCCCCATATCTGCTTGTAGGGAATATGATGCTAAGACAAAACACGCTTCCTCCCGACATAAAACTGGGGCGGACAAAACATTTTGTTGCAGTTGTAAATAGTAGTGGTGTCTTGCAGCATCATCTCTGTGAATATGAAACAAGAGTCATTCTTAGCAATTAAGTAAGAAGCTGTACAATTTGCTGAAAAGTACAGAAACAAACTCAAATTCACTTGACATTAAAGGCAGTTTGTAGGCCAATCATAAAGAGCTTAATCTCTTGTAGAACAGTGCTTGAATTTCAAAATAGTATTTCTAGAATTCTAGAAATATGGCTGACCAAAATTGGATTACTTTTTCATATATGAAAACTTTGTGTAAATTATAGAGGAGACTCATATTCATAACTTTCCCTCCATTTTAGTCATTTAACAAGATATCCAACTAGATTCTAAATAGGGCATAGTTTAGATACAGAAATGCTTTGTCATCGCTCTTCTACAAAGAATCCTGGTAGAATATGAACCTTATGAATACTAATATAAGAACAAAGGATGTATGGAAATAAGACAATCTGCCTAGTCATACATCACAAATTTGCATATTAAGGCAAGATAATTAAAACAGCCCTTATATTGCTACATCTTTAACTGATTTTAACAACAATTTGTGCTTTTCTCCTTCAAAGTCATAAAGTTTAAAACCAGAACCAAAAGGTTTTGTGGTTTTGATGCTTTTTTTCATATGCTGATTGATTTGCAAATTTGGTATTACCTGTCATGTCATTGCATATTAACACACAGCTAACATCACAAGTACACCAATGACATAACAGACCCTAGCTTGAATAAAAAAGGGGCAGGGTGCTAGACTTGTTGGGGGGCACATTAATGCGCGCGTGAAGCGCTGCGTCTTTTCGACATGGAGTCCACAGGCTCAGTCCCACAGTGAAGAAGCTCTGGGATTTTGGCAATAATCATACCTCAGAATGAAACTATTCTGATTGATAAGGACCATTCATGAGCCAAACAGGACAATTGCTTACTATGCTATCATTCTGTGTTCTGTATCCATGTAAGGTATTTCATTTATGAGGTTAAATAAGATTTTTAGGTTTAAAAAAAGAAAAAAATATATATATATATATTTTTCCTTCTCAGAGGGGCAGGGCGGACCACAGTGGAGCAGGACGGACAAACGGTGGAGCAGGGCGGACCACAGTGAAGCAGGGTGGACTCCAGGGGACAGCACAGGCCCACGGAGGGGCAGGGCGGGCCGCCCCTGTAAAATAGTAAAGCTAGGGGTCAGAACAGTACACGTATCCAGCATATTAGAAAACACTTTTTGTGCATGTGATAGTGTTGATAAGCATTGACATGAATGTTAAAACCAATATTAAATTTCTAATATATTTTTAATCCTTTTTTAAAGACATATTTATTAAAATGAGACCTCTGTTATAGACGTCTTCATTTTCAACTAAGAGTTCCGTTGAGTATTGAGGAACTACATTAGCAAAAAGCAGGTACTAAAAGAATTTGTTTTCAGTTACCGTAAAAGATTGATCAATCATAGAATTATAATGACTGGTATAATACACTAAGCTTATAATACACCCACAGTACTAAGATAAAACAAAGCAGTGCAATTGTCAAAATATGAGAATTTAAAGATTTTTACATTAAGCCCCGCCCACTGAATAATATGCATAATCTCAACACCAAAAAATAATAGTGCACATCGAACAGACCATGGGCTATTTGTATACCACATATGAACCGAATCCTATGTATCATTCTTGAGATACTGTGTTTACAAGCTCTTTTCAACAAAATCATGTTAGTCCTGCCCACTATGCATATTAATGAAATTCAACATTTTGGTACCATGATCATGTACCAGCTAACATCATAAATATACCAAATATAAAACAAAACAGTTCTTAAAATATGAACATTTCCAGATTTGTACGTTTAGTGCCGCCTACTTATTAATATGCGTGATATCACCATCAAAAACAATAGGGCACTATCTAGGGACCATGGACTATCTGTGTACCCCATATGACATAAATTCAGTGTATTGTGCTTGAGATATCGTATTTACGACCTGCGTGTCACACACACATACATACATACACACACATACACACATACATACATACACACACATACACCATCATGGCCACATAGGTTCCTGATGCTATTGCATGGGAACTAATTAGTACCAGATTACCTTTCAATAAAGGGGGATTGGTCAAATAAAGACTCACCCTCAAAAGGCGTTACTTATGATAGTCTTAGTCATGGTATCCGCAATAATGTATATCAAAGTCAACTTGGATGTCAAAAGATAGCTCTAAGAAGGAATATAACTTTTTCAACTCTTTTCGTAGACTTCAGTCTAATTGAATCAATCCATATTCTGCCAACTTACTTTATCAGAGACACATGTTCAGCATAGAGATGTACCCTGAACAGCAGCACAAGTAATGGTTTTCCAGACTCATCTACTCCCTGTTTAAAAAAAAAAAAAAATTACAATATTTATTTCATCATGAAAATTTTATGATAATAAAGATGTTCCTAAAATTGATTGTCTCCTCATTTAAATCATATTTAAAGGTTTAGTTATACATTCAATTATGATCATAATACAGGAATAGAAAGGGGGAAATGTAGATGGTATGGTTTGTTGATGTTTAACGGCACCACGACAGTCAGTCAAATGTGCCAAAAGGGTGTTAAAAAATGAAGGTTGTGTAAGAGTTATGTAGGGCAGAGAGGAGATGGAGGATTGAAAGGGAGAAAAGGGGGAAATAGGGTGAAATTGGGAGAAAAATTAAGGTGAAAAGAGAGGGGTGTGTAAGGTTAGGTGTAGAAGGAAAGAGAAAGGAAGATTAGGTATGGTGGGATAGGTTGTTGTTGCGAAGGAAGTTGATAATGTTGGAGGAAGGATTGTTTTATAATAAATCTGAGATTAAGGCGGGTGAGGAAAAATGTAGAGGAAGGTATTCAAAATAAGGTATATAATTAGGTAGGGGTTTTTTCAACAAGATGAAAAGAGCATTATTTTCTGAGCAGAATGGTCTTTAAATGGTAACAATATTAGTTTTAATCTTTTATCTTATGACAAATCAATTTTTAGCATGTGTAAAAGTGATGATGTATTAAAAGAAATACAGCTAAAACTCTCCAATCAATTCTTGATATTTCTGTCCCAAATTGTATAACTGGGTCAAGGTTATAATACTATCCATACTAGCCAACTTATTCCATTCCAAATATTTGGAGGAAGGACCAAAATACAACAAGTTATCATGAGCAATTTCCTGTTCAGTTTAGCCAACTTATTCCTTTCAAAATATTTGAAGGAAGGACCAGAATACAATAAGTTAACATGAGCAATTTTTTAGTTGTCTCATTCTCAGATCACAAAATATTGCACAATTTATGCTAATTAGGTATCTTAAGTTTTAACATGAGCCCTGTAAACTTGTCAATTTTGAGCTGATTTTGATGGGCAGTTCACTGTTTCCATGATTTTTAGTACACCATTTAAGTATTTTTGCTACCCGCCCATGTATATGTAAGGAGTGCAAATTTAAAACAGACTTTTATAGAAATGACAACCTTACATTCCATGGAAGTCGATGTGCAGTTTTTTCCATGTCTTGACATTTAAAGCTCAGAAAAGATTGTTCTATTCAAAAGTTTCTAGTACTTTTGACAATTAAACAGGAAACATAGATTTGCATAGACCTATAAATCTGATAAGATTTATGTTTTCTTTTTTAAAACCAGAGGGAGAATTCCCATGTGGTTCCCATGCTAACTTTGGATTAGAAGCAATTTTTCTTTATCGTATATCTTTAAATGTTGTGTTCTTATATGTTAAGTTTATTTATCATACTACAACATGTAATTTGTGTATATTTTGTTGTTAAAGTGTTATGGTTTTTGCCTTAAGCTTTAGGTAAGCCACAATCACAACAACCAATGAAAAATTGTATTCGGCTCCAACTGACAAAAATAATAATGAAATCAACAACTCAACATGCTATGGGATCCTGTATCATCTATGCTTTTATCAACAGCATCAAACCAAGTTTGATTTAAATCTGACATGGGTTTGTGCAAACATGAGCAGAAACAGAAATTATTAATAATTATTAATATTTACGACATCAGCACCAAAAACAATAGGGACCATCACAACAGATCACAACACACCCATATACCAAGTATGGCATAAATCCACCTTAATGATCTTGAGATATCATGCTTACAAGCTTGTTAACAGAATTTTATTTTAGCCCTCCTAGTAATATTCACAATATCAGCACCACATACAATAGGAATCATCTACAAACCACAACAAATCCATATACCAAGTATGGCATAAATCAACCCCACTCTTCTTGAGACGTCGTGTTTACAAGCTTATTAACATAATTTTACATTTAGCCCCGCCTACAAATTAATATTCACGATATCAGTACCAAAATCCATAGGATTATCTATAGACAACAACACATCTATATACCAAGTATAACAGAAATCAACCACACGTTTTTTGAGATATCATGTTTACAAGCTTCGGTTACAGACACTTACATGTACATACATATACATACATACATACATACATACATACATACATACATACATACATACATACATACAAACGAAAGCATGACTACATAGGTTCCTTATGCTATAGCATCGGAACCAACAATGTGATACCAAATTTCCTTTATAGGAAGCAATTTTCACACAAAAGCAAACTAGAACCAAAAGGTTTTGTGGTTTCAATGCTTTTTTTCATATGCTGAATGATTTGCAAGTTTTGTATTAACTGTCTATCATTGCATATCATGAAATATTTGCTCCAGAATATTTATTAATAAGCCACAACCACCATGCATGATGCAGACCAATAAAATAGACATATCTATTAACAACACTAGCAACATTATCATAGGAAGTATGATGCAAAACAGACATACGGTTGCTCATGTATCATATTTGAAGAGTTTTACTATAAACCCCACCTATTTATTAATATGCATGGTATTACCACCAAAACCAACAAGGTGTATCCACAGACCATGGGCTATCTGTGTATCACATGACTCAATTCCAGTTTATCATTCTTTGGATATCATGATTACATGCTCTTTTCAGCAAAATCATATTAAGCCCTGCCCTCTATGCATACTAATGAAATTCAACATTTTTATACCATGAACATGTACACATTAGCAAACATCACAACTGTACCAAATATGAAACAAAACATATATGTGGTTGCTATAATATGAGCATTTCAAAGAATTTATATCAAGCCACACCTACTCATTAATATGCATGACATCACTATGAAATCTGCATATGACATATGATTTTAATCCAGTTTATAGTTCTTTAGATACCATGTTTACAAGCTTTTTCCAGCAAAATCATATTAAGCCCCACCCACTATAATATTAATGAAATTTAATGTTATATACTATGAACATGTACACACTAGCAAACATCATAACTACCAAATATGAAACAAAACATACATACAGTTGTTAAAATATAAGCATTTCAAGATTTTTACATTACACCCCTCCTTCTAATTAATATGCATAACATTGCTACCAAAAATAATAGGGCACACCTACAGACCATGAGCTATCTGTGTACCACATATGACTTGAATCCAGTTTATCATTCTTTAGATATCGTGTTTACAAGCTCTATTCAGCAAAATCATATTAATCCCCACCCACTATGCATATTAATGAAATTCAATGTTTTTACACAACGAACATGTATACACTAGCTAACATCATAACTGTATGTAAATGTTTGTTACAAATATGAGCATTTCAGCATAACATCATAACTTTTTAGAAACAAAGTACAAAATTTTAAACTATTTTTAAATTTGGACAAAAAAGACTGATTGGCAACATCTGTGATGTCACAGAGACAATTTCAACAAAACATATTTCTTTAAAAATGATATAAAATTTTTTATCATTGAAAATGTGATGTACACCAAGAAAAAACAATATATTTTCTTGTAAATTATATATTCCACCCTATTTCTATAATAAACCAAAAATGCTGTTCAATAATGTAAAAAAGAATGAATAAATTGATAAGAAATACATAATAACTGTGCTGGATTTGCCTTGATGACATCACCAAGCTGAAGAACATGTACTGTGCGAGGTGTTTTTAAGAACATTTCTCTACTCTTTAAATTGTTATAACTTCTAAATGGAATAAAATATTAACATAGTTTTTTCACCACTTTGTTCCTATAAATTTTCTTTATCATAAATGAAAAAATTAAAATCAATGAGAATATTCCTTTAAGCCCTGCCTACTCATTAATATGCATGACATCACCACCAAAAAATATAGGGCACATCTACAGGCCATGGGCTGTATGTATACCACATATGACATGAATCCACGTTATCATTCTTGAGATATCGTGTTTACGAGCTGGCCATCATGTACACACATACATACATACACACACGTCATCATGACCGCATAGGTTCCTGATGCTATCGCATCGGAACCAAAAATACACTTTCAAAATGTTTCCTGAATCAAGCACACACATTACCTTCATATAAACGTTACATAATTCCATCACATGCAATGTATTCAAATACCAATAACCGTGTACTTTAGCTATGTACGTACAGTATAGCTATGGTAAGGGAACTTGATTTTGGATATAGTATATAGGAAATTTGGCAAGACAGGAATCCTGAGACAACCTTACTAAAAGAGGCCTGGACAAGGTACAAAGATAACTATTTTTAACTTATGGTAATCACTGTATTTATAACAGAGGCCATCGGGAGGTGAGTGTGAGAGCTACTATTGTTTGTTACTTGGGCTTTTCAGCAACTTTACCTTGCACCACAACAAAAGCAGTAATGCATTACAAGTAACTGAAATGTCAGTTCCTGTTGAAGGTATCTAATTTCTAACGGACCCTTACGAAGAATACACATGCATACCCATTTAATTCATGTGGCCTTTCAATTTTTAGAGCACAAATCTCAAGCTACATGAAGGAATTTCTTAATCCCTCACAATTACTTTGCAAATGTGAAAGTGCTTTGGGAAGTAAGTATTTTGTTAAAGCTTTTTATAGCAATTACTAAACGGTTCAAAATAATTAAATAAATCATCAATTACTACATTTCTACACAAATGTGTGTAGCTACACCAATGAGACAGAGCTTAAATATCTCCTTCACAGATATAGCCAGCTTTCATACTGGCTTTCATATTGCTTGACCAATGAACTTATCTATAAATTTGATCAAATGTTTGAAATTGATCAAAATTGTGATAAGCAGGTTTTAAACTTAAAAGGGATTTCTATTTCACTACAAATATACTAGTTGGTTTAATTTCTATCCTGCAGCATACGTAACACTGAAAAATCATAGGCAGGATTAGGGAGCAGCAAGGGGAAAATTCCCTCCCCTCCACTTTTTTCTTTATTGATATCTTTTTTAGGGTGATTTTTTATTATTTTGCTCATCTAAATTTCATTGTGACTTCCCCCTTCCATTTCCATACCTATGTGGATGATGTTGTAATTCACAAATGTGACCCCTATTCAGAAATATAGGAACAACCTTAAGAGACCAATGGTTATCCAAAATAACACAAAGAGCTAAACAAGCATGGGCAATATTATAGTGTGATGCATGTTTTTGAAGAAGAAAAAAACCCACAAAAATACAATCAAACAATAATTCAAAATGATTTTCAAACAAGTCTGTTTGAGAATGTCAAATCACATCAAAATGTCAAATACACGGACATAAAATCAAAGCTAAAATAACAAGTTCTACACTCTTGATAATATTGTTCTATTGTCTCAGAGTCAAGTTTATTTTCTTCACGCCATCTTTCTTACAAATCATTTTAATCATACATAAATCTTCACAATGTTGGGGTTCACAGCTCGTTCCCCTTTCTCTTTCAAATCACATTTTCTAGAAAAAAATTAAAACGCTGAGAACTTGACATGGAAGGGTCAACAAATGATTCTCACGAGGAAGCGGCATGCTTGTCTTGACACGTACATACACAAGTCCTTGTAAACTTTCTTAGAACTTCTGTAGCATTGATACCCAAATTATGGTGATTAAAGGACACTTGTACAACATGTTTGAAAGTTATAACTACTTGGGAAAACATTTACAGAACTATCACAGATTGGTTATTAATTTAGATAGCTCTTGTAAATTCAAACATTGGCTGTTGATATATGAGCTGGTTAGAACAGCACAGCACAGCCACTAACATAAATGTCAACATATCTTTACCAATTGCAGACCCCTAGCTTGATTTAAAAAGGGGCAGGGTGCTAGACTTGTTGAGGGGCACATTAATGCGCGCCCGAAGCGCTTCCTCTTTTTGGCATGGAGTCCAGAGGCCCCCTTAAAGTTCAATCCCCTGGTGAAAAAACTCTTGAAATTTTTGCTATCATATATCTCAGAATGAATATTCTGAATAATATTAGCAGTCATTAGCTAAACAGGACAATTGCTTACTATGCTATCATTCTGTGTTCTGTATCCATTTAAGATAATTTATGTATGAGGCTACTTATGATTATTAATTTGAATAAAAAAAAATGATTAAAAAAACAAACAATTCTTATGAGGGGCAGAGCGGACGCTCAGGGGGAACACGGGGTGGGGCAGGGTGGACACGTAAAATTCCGTAAATTTGTTTACTTAATCTTAGTCGAGGCAGGGTTGGCAGCTTGGCTGATTACCAGCCAAATATGGCCCTTTTGGGAAACAATGTTTGGCCAGTAAACTTTTTTCAAATTTGGTCGATTTTGGTCATTTTTTTTCTTTCTTTGAATTAGGCCTATTTTGGTCATTTTGAATATCTTGAGAATTAAACTAAACTTATTTTTTCCTTAATTTCACTTTACACTCATTGAAAAATTACTCATATACATCTGTTTTTAGCATTTGTGATATCAGAGCATTGGAAATCCTTATATACATTCAAATAATAGATGTTTTTTGTTGCCACTGCATTTGACTTTGTGAAAACGGTGAAAACGTTTGTGTGAAAAGGATCGAAAACCTTTTTCAATGATTCAGTTCATTGGCAACTATTTCGGTGGTTTTTTGCCCAATTTGTGCGATTTTCAATGGCTATTTTTGCCAGTAAACTTTATTGGCTCTAACAATAATTGAAAAATTTGTACTTTCCCTGCTCCAAAAAAATCCAAAGTGGTATCAATTAAAAGAAAATTTTCTCCACAATTAAAACTTCTATCAAAAACGACACTGTCATTAGCCATAAGATAACAAAATGTTATACTCATAAAGATAAGTTTTTGTCACCAGATATACAAATTAGTGATGTGATTTGCATAATATTTGCATTTTTTAATGGAAAATTAGGAATACCAATGTTAAGTTCAAAATCTTAGCTTTAATTCAATATGACATTGTTATTGTAGAAAATGAAGAGAAATTGACCAAACAGTGTTTTGGACACCCTAATTGGTAGCGTAACGGTTAAGCCACAACATCCCAGGACAAAATATAATAGCTACACTACATAAAGACTTTGAGGAATCTGAGAATGTGACGTCACAACTATTCTAATTTCAGTTATTTCTATACAAATATGATACAGAATTTAAAACTTTAATATCTTCAAAAAGGAAAAAGATTTTTGAATACTTTCTTCACCATTTTGCTCCTTTAAAGTCCTCTTGCATATAAAATGAACTTGCTTGTCCACTAAACTAATCCTTTAAGCAACTATATTACATTTTGTTCTTCCTCGATTAGAATGGATAATAATTTTCACACCATTTTAATTATCATCTTTTTTGTCTCTGAAAATGTTCAACAGAAACATCAGTGTGGGCAACACATTTGTTTCGAAATATCAGTTGGTAAATAATTATTATCCTTTCAGAAGCTTTTTGGCTTAGTTTGGTTCGGTGTGTTAATGTAAAAGCTTTTTGTTAAACAATTACCCATCATGC
The DNA here is from genome assembly GCA_020152595.1 of Chiridota heheva. Lineage (NCBI taxonomy): Eukaryota > Metazoa > Echinodermata > Holothuroidea > Apodida > Chiridotidae > Chiridota > Chiridota heheva. The sequence continues at coordinate 413,351 of JAIGNY010001034.1, read as the reverse complement.
CAACGCATACAATCTTCATTGATAAAATACATATTTAACATGGTAGAATGGTTTGCAAAAAATAAAATATGTGATAAACAACAACTCACATTTCCTGGGTCTGACTTCCAGCCCTTTGGTGCATACTTGTTAAGTTTGTGCTTAGGATCTAGAAATTCTGACTCTTTATCTGTAAATAAAAATTGAGAAAAACGTTGAAAATCAATTATGAAAGTGATACACAGTATTTCAAAATCCATTTCAAATAATGAAATTTATAATTAAATCATTTTCATATCTACCCATCCACACACGTCAACTCATGTACTGTATACATGTAGCTGAATGTAAGTAATTAAAGGCTTTAAGAGATTAGGGTTCATAAATTTTTAAAACTCTCCTTGAGCTTTTAGCTCAGTATCCCCTTCATACTAAAACATTAACCCTACCTACTGTATGCTTAAAATGTTCAACAAATACATATGTGTTCATGCATCAAGATTAAGGAGGTCTTCTTACATTGATACTGTGATACTGTTGCTACTGGACTTAACATGTTTTCTTATCAATACTGTAGCAGCTTCTTGTTATGAATATATTGGAATATACTGTACATACCTAAATTGCAAATTGCGTTGACCAAAATTTCCCCATAACTATTTTAAAATATAAAACCACATTAAAGGATTAGTTCAGTGGTCAAGCATGTCCATCTGATATGAAAGAGGACTTCAAAAAAAACAAAATGGCACAGAAAGCGTTCAAAATCTTATTTTGCTAAAGAGATATTGAAGTTTAAAGTTTGGTATGATTTCTGCAGAAACGACTGAAATCAGACTAGTTGTGACATCACAGCCTCAGATTCCTCAAAGTCATGATGTATTTTAAAGGAAGTCTATTAAAAAATGTCACTATTTAAATTATTTTTCTTCAAACTTTCTTCAGGGGGTATATTATAAATACCCTTCCTAGATTCAGTTTTACTACTTTTTTGACATATCCCATGGTTTAGAAGTCATAAAATTGCAGGACAAAATATGATAAAATACATAAGGACTTTTAGGAATCTGAGGCTATGACATCGCAACTTGTCTGATTTCAATCATTTCTATACAAATGATTCCAATTTTTAAACTTAAATATCTCCTTAGCGGAATAAGATTTTTGAATGCTTTCTTCACTAGTTTGTTTCTTTTGAAGTCCTCTTTCATATAAGACAGACTTGCATGACCCCTGAACTAATCCTTTAATTCTCCCTTAATTGGTTACCAATTCAATAGTTAGCAAATCCCAAATTATTTAACAGAACTTGGAAAAACATTGCCTCAATCGCTTACCTTTAATAATGCATAGTCCAAAGAATTGGGGGTCCTTTATCCCCAACATAAAACATACTTGATCAAATAGTTCTTGTACTTTGGCTTTCACCTGTAAAACAGAAAAACAGTATAAATCAAAAAGGATGATCACCTGACAGGGACAAAGGGTTGAAACCAAAAATGGATAAACACCAAGAAAAGAACAAAGGGGTTGGGACCAAAAAGGGATAATCACCAAGAGAACAAAGGAGTTGGGACCAAAAAGGGATAAACACCAAGAAAAGAACAAAGGGGTTGGGACCAAAAAGGATAATCACCAAGAGAACAAAGGAGTTAGGACCAAAAAGGGATAAACACCAAGAGAAGAACAAAGGGGTTAGGACCAAAAAGGGATAATCACCAAGAGAACAAAGGAGTTGGGACCAAAAAGGGATGAATACCAGGAGAAGAACAAAGGGGTTGGGACGAAAAAGGGATAATCACCAAGAGAACAAAGGAGTTGGGACCAAAAAGGGATAATCACCAAGAGAACAAAGGAGTTGGGACCAAAACGGGATAAACACCAAGAGAAGAACAAAGGGGTTGGGACCAAAAAGGGATAAACACCAAGAGAACAAAGGAGTTGGGACCAAAAAGGGATAAATACCAAGAGAAGAACAAAGGGGTAGGGACCAAAAAGGATAAACACCAAGAGAAGAACAAAGGGATTGGGACCAAAAAGGATAAACACCAAGAGAAGAACATAATATTCAGTTGGGCAAGAAAATTAAGCACTCTTGCATCTCAGGAAATGAGAATGAACTATGGTCCCTCCCAACAACAAAGGGCTGTAAATAGTTTTCTTTACATCTTGATTTATCATAGGATCAAACTGACTCTGTAATGCACTTGTCAATTGTGTGACTCATCCCTACACCCCGGACAAGGTGAGTCATTGCACCAAAGTGGGTGGACAAAAAATGTACATTGATGCACCCCTGAGTCACTTAGGTGACTGACATTTTTTTGTGAAATGATTTACCCAAATCAATCACCTCTGTACAAAGTCAATGGGTCTAAAGTAAACTGACCCACCCCAGTCACTCTGGTGACTGACAATTTGGTAAATGACCTACATGTGAGTCACAATTTCATATGTCAATGACTCATCTTTGACTTGACATTGCCGGGAAGGAGGGGGAGGGGGGAGGGGGGAAGGGGATGGGGGGAGGGGGGAGGGGAGGGGAGGGGGGAGGAGGGTTGAGTCATACAACTGACAAGTGCATACTGTTATGAGAGAGCATAATACTATATAAGTAACCTTTAATTACATGTTACAAGGACTCGACTACACACCAAGAACACATTGACATCTGTTGAAATGTTTTACATTTTTTGTTATGACGGCACCTGAAATACGAATAGTGCATTTTGTTTTGATTCAGGGACATATCCAGAAATTTGAAAGGTGCTAAAACTCCACAACAAATAATATACAATGAAGAACATTTAGTTTATAAGGGCTTAGACCTCAACAACTTTTAACTAAGGTAGGGGTGTAACAACATTAATTCTTATTTGTTTCTTCTTCCAACACTTTTATGGAAATTGCTATATTAAAAGAAACAAATAAAATCAGGAAAAAGCAAAAAAAAATTTTTTTTTTATACAAAGCATCGTTGTGTGTGTGCATGTGCATGTGGGAAGGGGGAGGGGGAAGGGGTCATGGTTCCCTCTGCTCCTCCTTGGCTACATCCCTGTTTCAATCTCAATTGTTTTTTTCTTCATTATTAGTGCTGAAAATCTTCAATGCTCTATACTATTTTGCACAACCTACATTATTACACTGCCAATGCATCAACATTAAATTCACTCAATCTGTCACAAGGCAATCCACACTATATCTGCATCCCATTTCATATCAAACAACTTTTTGCATAATTAGTCTTGTACTTGACTTATCAATAGACAACACAAAAAGTCCAACAGACTGAGATGACAACACAGACATAAAATTTAGCCAGAAGGGACAAAAAATGACTGTTTAAACCATTTACTTCCCATAATCAATTTTAACATAAACACTCAAGGAGGCCGCCATTCATCAAACTGGCTCTGATAAAACTTTCTACACTTCTTCACCTTTTCTAAACTGCTAGGAGCAACTTTGCTGTCTGGGGAAAGTTAAAAACAGGATGCTGTTAATAGCAACATTTTGGTGTTGTGCTTTTCATCACAAGGGAATTTCTTTGTTCAGATATTAAAGACTGAAGTTGCCATGAAAACCACTCAACTCTGCTCATTCCTTTCCAGAATTCCTTTGTTCTTTTTAAACCCTTGTCCATTGCTCCTTGGCTATACTGACAAATGGGCTTTAGGCAATTAATGCACTGTACGTTTGTTTCTGTTGCAAAAGTGTGTTACACAAGCTATGAAAAAACAAGTGGCTTTGTTCAATGCAATTAGTTAAAAAGCAGCATATTCACTCCCAAGTTTGCAGTTGATGAGGAAATGAAATGGCACACAGTTGCTGGAGTCATCATAAATTTAGTAGATATATCAATTTTGTTTAAATACTGTATCTTCTTCTTCTTCTTCCGTTAAAGTACAGTCCTCCAATTGGAGTATAAACATACTGTGAACTAAATGCATTCTCGGTGTGAGTCTATATACATAGTGCAAGTAAAAGAAGGCCACCTAAGGCCGAAGCTGGATGTAGATGAAGAGGTAAGCCATTCCATAGCCTGATGGTGTCTGGTAAAAAAGAGTCTTGTAAGTCTCGGTCCTGGCAAAGGGAATGAGGAACTTTTAGTGTGACCCCTTGCAGTTGATGTTGTTGGTTGGAGCAGGGAGTTGTTAAGACAACTCCCTGGTTGAAGATAGGTGGTAGGTATAGCAACAAGGTCATGGACTATCCTGTACATTATTATTGCTTTACAGCGGCTCTTCTTTTTGCTAGAGAGGCCAGTTGAGGCTTTGAAGCACTGGTATGACTCTGCTGTATGTGGAATAGTCATTAAAGCATGCTGCTCTTCTCTGTGCTATCTCTAATTGGTTGATGCTGACTTTGGTTGATGGGTCCCAGACCACACTTGCTACTCCAGCAGTATCTCTTGACATACTGAAGTGTGACAGCTTGAGGTTGACCAAAGGGTTTTTATGGATTGATATTCTGCATTTAAGATGAATCCAAGGATAGTATACAACTAGTGCAAGGATTGTATCATTGTAACTACAATTAAGATAGTGCCTTACAATATTCTTACATAATCCTTGCATGCCAAAAATTCTTACTTGATCCTTGCATATATGCATGCTTGTTTTGTATTCTTGCATAATTCTTACATGAGACTTAATACAAAAATTAAAGAATTGCCATGTCTTGCATTATTTTTACATGAAACTTACATCATCCTTGCAAGTCGGAAAAATATCCAACAAAATTTGTATCTTACAAGATTCTTACATCATTCTCACATACCCCTTGCATATCTGATAAGATCCTTAATTCTTACATGAGACTTCATACAAAAATTAAAGAATTGCCATGTCTTGCATTATTTTTACATGAAACTTACATCATCCTTGCAAGTCGGAAAAATATCCAACAAAATTTGTGTCTTACAAGATTCTTACATATCTGATAAGATCCTTATTCTTACACTTCATACCCATGTCTTGCATGTTTTTACTGAAACTAAATCCTTGATTGGAAAAATATCCAACAAATTTTGTGTCTTACAAGATTCAATCATTCTTACCCCTTGCATAAATCTTACACAATCCTTGCATAAATCTTTCTAAATTGCTATGAGATATTCTTGATTTTTTGACAATGTCCAACGTAAGGAATTTGACTTATTCTTCGCATAATCCTTACACTCAGTTTACTATGGGTTTGGCTTTTCACAAAGGGTTGTTAATAAGTGGAATGGTTTGCTTGAGTGAGGGTGGAATTAGCTCCAACTCTGTTTACAATTTTAAAGTCAACATCGACAAGTTCTTTACAATTAAATTTTGCAGTGACTTTAATTTTCTTTTGTGGTGGTGGTGGTATTAATTTGGGTTTTTCATGGGGCGACTAACCCTTCTCAGCCCATCATCTTGTTATATTACATTATGTCACATCAGGTATACAGTATGTTTTGTTTGATGTACAAAATATTCAAAATAACCTGTGCCACAAACTCTGAACGCATGAGCTTACAGTTAAATCTATCAGACTATTCAAAATGTAATGCCAATACTCAAAATCCTATTAAAAATTGTCATGGATGTTCCTGTTGACACTTTATTCACAACAGAAATTAGAGTGAAAGAGATTTCAGAAAATGAAATAAAAGAATTGAATACAAAATTTGAGCTGTCCACCCAGTCATACATCACAAATTTAGCTAAACTATTTAATTGATCACACTTTAATCAGCCCGAACTTAAAAAATATAAGTGTTGTTTTTCTTCTTCAAAATTCATCAAAACATATCTACAGAAGATTTTAATACTCTTTTAACCACTATAGAAATTACTTCATGTGTACAACTTTACAAACTCACTTGACTTTCTACAAGATAAAAATTAAATGCACAAAGTTCACACCAATGAACTCTAAATTTATCAATGCACTTCTGTTCTCTAAGACTTAAAACGTTTGTGTTCTGCCTATGCAGGCCATGCCAAACATGATTGGATGGGTATCCTGTCTGATGATTGGTTCTGCCTCAACTGTACACTTTATTCAACATAAAAATCTGACCTAACTCAAACACCCATTAACCTCATTGAGGCCGATTCAACCCCATTATGTCAGCTTGAATCACATTCTTTCTAAACCACTTGCATCTCTAGGCACAACAGATCAACTCTGTACTTTCTGTTTCTCAAATGAAAAGGAAGGAAGGGTTGACTTGACCAGGGAATTGCTATGGCAACCTGCCTTGATTAAGTTGGAACATTTTCCTCCTTTTTCCAAGTATGTTATACAAAAGAGTTCATTGTGAAAACAGAAAAGGAACTTGAAGATTAACATCAATTTTGGAGGTCTGTGGGGATAGATAACAACTGTATCATTAAGTTGGAATATTTTCCTCCTTTTTCCAAGCATGTTATACAAAAGAGTTCATTGTGAAAACAGAAAAGGAACTTGAAGATTTACATCAGTTTTGGAGGTCTGTGGGGATGACAACTGTATCATTTTGCATATGTAATCAGGAAACTGTTATTTAGACTCCCTCATTTACCTCCGCCAACAAAGTTGGACCAAGGTTATGTTTTTTCCTCTGTTTGTCTGTTTGAAAAGAAAAGGTGTAAGTAGTGATTCTGGAGGTGGTTGAGTTAGAGGTTTCCTTTCCTGCTGACAATCCCAATGAATAACCACCTTTTCTTTGCAGCCAGCAGTAGGGGCATCACCTGCACCATTTATTTATAGCCATCTCCTCCACATCTCAATCATGTCACTGTCTATCCCTAAACCACAATACAGCATTCCTCAGTGATTGAAAATGAAATGTTTAGTATTTTGTGGTTTTGCAAAATCATGGAGCTATTCTACACCCTTTTAAAGATAAAACTGTTCCCCCCATAAACAGATCAAAGAGATGTCTTTTACTTTGAGTGGAGGAGAAATAAATCACAAGCTTGATTAAATTTGACAATGAGGAATGTTCCAAGGTACCTTGTGAGTTAACATTTTTGAAGGGATAAAACTACGAAATCCCAGGATAGATGCACTGTAATTCCTTCTTAGAAAGATGTACACACCAGGGAGATATTTGATGGGAATTACAGTCAGCCTAGCCTGCATATTTGGCATAATAATTCTGCATAGACTTGGTGGTATTTTAGTCTACAAAGCTGCAGCAGTGACTGATTTATGGTGACACATGAGATATCTTTTGGTGAAAACATGCAAATATGTTTAGAACTTTATAAGGAAGAAATTTCAACTTAAGTGGCACTATGATATACAATGATATACAGTATGACTTGGTGCATAGTACCCTACTTCATAACTAATGATACTTTTTCTTTAAGAAGCCGGTGGCCAAAAAGTGAGGGGTGTAAGTTTTTCCAAAATTATGTAGATTCTGACCAATAGAAGTCACATCACACGGTCTGTTTTATACTGTTGCTGGATACAGCAGAAATGACAAAAAGGCTTTTGTATATTTTTTAATGTCCTTTTCTATCAAAGGTTTCAATGGGGAGCAAGTAGGTTGATGCTACCAACAACATGTCAACTGAAGAATTACTCAAAGAACAAAGTGACAAAAGTTCTAAATCAAATAGTTTTTTGGTCAAAATAGAGACTTGTGACCCAAGACCACAAAAACTTTCAAACGTAATTAAAATTTGCAAGTCTTGGACTGCACATGGGCATGTTCCATTCTTAGAAGTTACAACATAAATCACTAGAAATAATTAGTATTTACCTCCTAGCTAAAAGAAAAAATCCACCAAGCTTTGCAGGGTGCACTTGATGACAAAATAGCAGAAATGCACAAAACAAGTAAATAATATTCATCCCAAGGGGCCAACAGTTTCTCAAAGCTTTAACATCTACAGGTAGGACCTTCTACCAAGGTAAGGGAAGGGGGTATATGAAAGGCACAACAGTGTATATATATATATATATATATATATATATATATATATATATATATATATATATATATATATATATATATATATATATATATATATATATATATATATATATATATATATATATATATATATATATATATAAAATATATATAAACATCTAAACAAACCCCTATATATTGATCCACAAATATATATATATATATACATATATATATATATATATATATATATATATATATATATATATATATATATATATTATATATATATATATATATATATATATATATATATATATATATATATACATATACATATATATATATATATATATATATATATATATATATATAAAATACTTCAAACATCTAAACAAACCCCTAGCTTGATCCACAAAGAGTGTCACTGACCAGAAGGAGCATTTATTATGCATTAAGGGCAATTTAAGAGCAGGTTTCAGGGCACTTGAATGTAAATAAGGGAGTGATCAATATAACAAGTAGTGTCCCTGCATCTATTTATATTAGGGAACTGTAATCAGTATGAAAAGAAGGCAAAATAGTTCTAAAAGTATATGTTTATGAACAAAATGTAGAGTTCTTCGTAAAAAGGGGCAGGGTGGAGGCAACGACTAGGGTGGAGGCAACGACTAGGGTGGAGGCAACGAGTAGGGTGGAGGTAACAAGGGGGAAGGGTGGAGGTAACGAGGGGCAGGGTGGAGGCAATGAGGGGCAGGATGGAGGCAACAAGGGGCAGGATGGAGGCAACAAGATGGGGCAACAAGGGATGGAGGCAACAAGGGGCAAGATGGAGGCAACAAGGGGCAGGGTAGAGGCAGGATGGAGGCAACAAGGGGCAGGGTGGAGGCAATGAGGGGCAGGGTGGAGGCAACAAGGGGCAGGATGGAGGCAACAAGGGGCAGGATGGATGCAACAAGGGGCAGGATGGAGGCAATGAGGGGCAAGATGGAGGCAACAAGGGGCAGGGTGGAGGCAACAAGGGGAAGGATGGAGGCAATGAGGGGCAGGGTGGAGGTGGGGCAATGAGGGGCAGGATGGAGGCAATGAGGGGCAGGATGGAGGCAGAATGGGAGGCAACAAGGGGCAGGATGGAGGGGGCAATGGGGAGGCAACAAGGGGCAGGATGGAGGCAACAAGGGGCAACAAGGGGCAGGGTAGAGGCAATGAGGAGCAGGGTGGAGGCAACAAGGGGCAGGATGGGGCAACAAGGGGCAGGGTGGTGGCAATGAGGGGCAGGATGGAGGCAACAAGGGGCAGGATGGAGGCAACAAGGGGCAGGATGGAGGCAACAAGGGGCAGGATGGAGGCAAAGGGGCAGGGGAGGCAACAAGGGGCATGGAGGCAATGAGGGGCAAGGGGGCAACAAGGGGCAGGATGGAGGCAACAAGGGGGATAGAGGCAACAAGGCAGGATAGAGGTAACAAGGTGCAGGATAGAGGCAACAAGGGGCAGGATGGAGGCAACAAGGGGCAGGATGGAGGCAACAAGGGGCAGGATGGAGGCAACAAGGGGCAGGATGGAGGCAACAAGGGGCAGGATTGAGGCAACAAGGGGCAGGGTGGAGGCAACAAGGGGCAGGATGGAGGCAACAAGGGGAAGGGTGGAGCACCACTTTGAAAAACCTAAACTAGGAGCCTGTCTAAAAGAAAAATCTGTGAGACAGCCAGCAAACCTTGGCTATGAAAAATAAGACAGCTCAAAATCTTTATTGCAATTTTATGACATCACAGCAAGAAAGTCGATGAATTTCCTTGTTTACTGATCAACCTCAATAAAAATTAAGCAGGAGCAAATAGTCTGATGATTTTCAGTGACTGATATTTTAAGAATTACATAACAAATTTGAGCTGTCCTTTCTTTCATACATAACAACTTTTGTTGCATACGTAAATAATTATTCAAACTTTAATAAACCAAGTCAGAAACTACATTACAGGTGCTCTGACATACAGTAATCTAAATAATATTCTGTTTATAATTTTCATTTTATGGTGCATATTACATCTATATTTGTCCAGTGAGGGATATGTGCCAAACGGGATACTGTTTGAAATATCCCCATCGGGATATGGTATTCCAAATGAGATATCAAAACTATGATCATTCCATTTAGCCTTCAAGTTGTGTTTTCTCTTTTCATAATTTATTCATGATTAATAAAAGTAAAATTTCAATTTTTAACTAAAATCTGTTTTACAGAAACTATTGATCTATTAACATTTTCATTACAGATCTTCCACTTGCTTTCACCAGTTTTGCTTTGCTTTGATGGATATTGCTAATCCCTGGTGAAATGATAGAAAACTATCTAGAGCTTTAATGAATATTTATAACTTGATGCAGAAATTTACCTATTTGTGCACAAAGTCATATGAATAATTAATTTTCAAAGCACTGAAGTATTCAGGTTGATATGCCAAAGGGAATATATTTAAAATCCCAATAGGATATTATATCCCGTACTGGATATCAATGTAGACTAAGATGCAGCTATATCTCGATTGGAATATAGTATCCCTATTGGCAGTTATGCTGCACTGTGCATATACATGTACCTTTAACTTTTATGTACAAAATGTCATCAAGAATTAAACTTTATTTGGATGTTTATAAAGATATGGGTCTTACCTCAACAAACAGCTGTAATTCCTCCCTGTTCAAAAGGCTTATCGTAACACCCTTCTTGCCCGGCTGTTGATGCTGAGATGTTTTGGCTGCAAGTGCTGCACCCCCAGAATTTCCCCCACCCCAGATAGGCATGGCATGTAATTTCCACCAGGATTGGATTTTGTTTGTCTACAACTTAAAATTCAAATTTGAAAAGTAAACTTTTCACAGGAAAATTTGTCAAAAATATGAAGAAAATAGGAAATCTCATAGATTTTTTATCTCATATGAGCAATTAGAGGAAGGCTAGTCTTTGATTTTTTTGTTTTCTTCAGTTAAACCCTTTAACAGACATATAAGCAATTCTGGGCATTTTTTGGGGTAAATACTCCGTATTGACAAGAATTTGGATGTTTTGGCTATGTGAGAAATGTATTTGATTAGTTTCCTTTCACTACCATAGGTACAGCATTTATTCCACAATTGACGTGGATGTCTCTTGAGTTCTTGGAGAGTACTTCTGAAGAAAGAAAAAAATCAAACATTTAAAATTATTTTAATATCATCTCTGTAATGAGTTTTAGACTGAAATTCTAGAACATGATGCAAGAAATGACTTTCTCAGATATGTGGACTGTATATTTTTGATCACTTAGAAATACAATAGGCTTAATTCTATTTCAGAATACAGAAGCATCAGGGTTTAAAGAACTTTATTTCTTCTAAAGCCAAACAATACATAAGATCAGAAATAAACAAGTGTGAATAATAATACTGTATTCGACGTATTAAGCGCCCCTGTTCTAATAAGCGTCCACCCAACATTTTTTGACTGATAACATAATTCATTTGATTAATTTGAAGACTTAAAGGAATATTCCATGGTTTTTTGTAAAATTTTACCTGAAAGAGCATACTTTCTTTTAGAGCCAATTTGGTACAAAAATCAGGTTGATATCATATTTTGTTCAGAATATATGGATTTTTAAAGACTTCCCAATTGCATTTTAAAGTTTTTATACAGTATGATGAATTAGTGTTTGACAATGTCATAGAGACAATTTCATTGCAAATGTTTATATATTTCTTCGAACATTAATTGGTTCTTTCTGAATGATTAGAAACAATTTTCCGAAGATTATTGAAGTAGGATATATTTAACAATGTATATAAATACCTAACTTTCATCAATTTATTTTTTTAGCAGGTTTTACTAATAAAAAAAGGATGAAAGATTTTAATGAAATTTTTGTGGGAAAAATGTGTTGCTGTGATGTCATACTGAGCCTTTTCTTATTAGTTTATTGGCATTTTTGTGAACCTTAAAATCTGAATATCTCCTGGTAGGAATAACATATCAACATGATTTTTGCACTAAATTGTTTCTAAAATGTTTCCTTCTTATAAAAGCTTGCGACAAAACATGGGAATATTGCTTTAAAATGCTCGAGGTTTTTTACTTTCTTTGCTAATTTTGCCTGTGATGTTCACCTGCTTATGATGTTTTTGTGTTGGTTACTGTAGGGCTATATAACCAGCTCACATATATGTACAGGGCAGTTCGAATATCACACCACTGTATACACGGCCCGAGCATGAGTGTTTATTAGGAAGCAACTTTAGGCATAAAAAAAGTGGTGCAATTTTATTTTCGTAAGCGCCCCGGGCGCTTCATACATCAAATCTGTTAAATCCTTTTGAAAATGAAAAACATGACAAGATGCAACAGCGAATATGCTACAGGCACATAAAGGACACAGCACTTGTTAGGAATGGGCCTAGTCACGAATTTGTTTCCTATCATTACTTATATTAACAGACAGCTGTATATTGAGTTTTCTTGCAAGAAATCAGTTGATTTTATTGACTTCAGGGGAACAAAGATATTCTATGGGGCTTGTGCCATCCTTGCAACTTACGGTAATACCACAAATGTTTCTTTGTTGGTATTAAAACCTTTAAAAAATATTCCCATGTTGTTGTTTTTGTAACCTTTCATAAGAGAACAATTTTTTAAACAATTTTGGAACAAAAATCATCTTAATATGTTATTCCTACCAGGAGATATTCAAATTTTAAAGTTCAGAAACAAAGCCAATAAACAAATAAAAAAGGCTCAGTATGCATCACAGACACATTCTCCCACAAAGTTTATGTATTTCATCAAAATCTATCATCCCATTTTATTAGTAAAACCTGCTAGGAAAATCAATTGATGAAAGTTAGGTATTTATATACATTGCCAAATATACCTTACTTCAATAACTTTTGAAAAATTCTTTATAATCATACAGAAACAACCCATTAACACTCAAAGAAATACATAAACATTTGCAATGGAATTGTCTCTATGACATCATGAAAGAAGAATTCATCATGCTGTATAAAAACTTTAAAATGCAATTGGGAAATCTTTAAAAATCCATCTCGGAATATGATATCAACCTGATTTTTGTACCAAATTGGCTCTAGTAGTATGCTCCTTCAAATAAAATGTTACAAGAAAACAATGGGAATATTCCTTTAAAAGTAAATTGCACACTGAATTCCTTCCACAAATACTCTTCTGACTCATGTCATGAGGCATCTAACCTAATCTTGATTTAAACCTACAGTACATCATGAAAGTGGAATGGATACAAAGATATGCCAATAATACTTCATAGACATTCACATGCAATCTTCTGTGAGTGGACAAGAAAGTGACAGACTACGCAAAAGTTCTTTGAATTCTTGTCTTTTATTCTCTTGATAATAACATACATGGAAAAACTGTACTGTACATTTTTTGTTCAAAATTACACATGTGCAAATATCAATAAAAGACAGATCCTGCAAAAGTAATTGAAACAAAAAAAAAAGTTTTCATTGGGATATCATAAATTATCCACTCTCATTACCCGATTTTGGACAGCAGACATTTTTGAAGAAATAGTTTTGTGTCCACTGGCTATGGAATAAGTGGTTTGAGTTCTTTATTTATTTTCTTTCTGAAGTATTATCCTTTATCATACAAGATAAGCAGCTCAATTTAGTATTCCCTACTGAACTATAAAGCAACCTCTCTAAAAGGAATATTCCTGTCAATTTTCATTTTTGACAGAAATATTAAAATGACAATTTTGACATCATACTTAAAGGATTGGCCAGGTGAAAGAGAACTTCAAATGAACCAAAAAAGTGAAGAAAGCATTCAAAATCTCATCATTTCATTAAAGAGATATTCAAGTTTAAAGCTGTCTTATCTGTGTAAAAATAACTGGTGTAGTAAGTTTAAATGGAAAGCTGGCATCTTCAACCTCACATTCTTAACAATTGTTAATGTATTTTAAAGAAAGTATATCTAAATCTGTTACTATTTAAATTATTTTTCATCAAACTTTCTTCAGGTTGTATATTGTGAATAGTGGCGTAGCCAGAGGAGGGGTGAGGGGGCCGATCATCCCCCAATATTTTAATCCGTCGGTTCAGATTGGTGCTGTTGGTTCAGATTGGTGCCGTCACGGTGTCAGTCCGAGCACTTTGTGCTCAAAGTTACACCTTTAGTGTTACCTCAAATACACCGCTACATATCTTGTCGGTTCAATTCAATCCCACCCCCCCTTCCTCTCCCAATATGAAAATCCTGGCTATGCCACTGATTATGAATAACCTTACTAAATTCAGTTTTACTACTTTTCTGACATATCCCATGCTTTTTAAGCCACAAAATTGCAGGACAAAATATGATAGAATACTTGAGGAATCTGAGGCTATGTCATCACAACTAGTCTGATTTCAGTTGTTTCTACAAAAATGATACCAAACTTTAAACTTAGCTATCTCCTTAACGGAATAAGATTTTTGAATGCTTTGTTCACTATTTTGTTTCCTTTGAAGTCCTCTTTCATATAAGATAAGACTTGCTTGACCCCTGAACTAATCCTTTAATACTGCACGGTTACTTTTCAGCATTTGTGGAATCTTTAAAATAAAAACTCATAAACGGAAGAAGATGTCAACATGTTTTTTCACCAATTTGTTTCTTTGATAGTCTTCTATCATATATATGAAAACGAAAATTCATGAGAATATTCCTTTTAGGCACATGTTTCTTTCATCACTTGAATGTACAGTTAAAGTGCAGAAATTTGAAGAGACTATCATTTAATAGAAGTTGGGTCCCACCCATCACTTGAAGATGACAAAGTTACCCTATCATCCTGAAAGGTGATAAAGTTGCTGTCATCCTGGATTCTTGTTGTTATCAGGTGTCAGTAGGTTACTTCCCATCAAACAAGCACCCAGCCAATACTTCCAAGATTTACTAGCCTGCTACTGACAGGTAAAACAGTAAATCAACCATACTGACAACTTTTTATAAATATATACTTTCTTTTTAAATAAACATCCTGTTTATTCTTCAGTGAGTTTTGCCCTCTCCATGATCCAACAATATACTGATACTGTGTGTGTAAACACAACAGTGTCCAATGGTTCTAATGTCAACCTAAGGTACAGTAATACCTTCAGGTCTCCACAATCAATTTTCACAGGCACCTTTGAACTTGTAAGCATTATGAAATTTTGCTTGGAGGTAAATGTGTCTGATATTACACCCTGTGTTGCCTGAATATCTTGAAGGTTCTCATGATAGGATACATTTCAGAGAAAAAATCATTTTGTGGTCCTGTAGTTAAGGTGCTTACAAAATAATAATAAAAAATCCAAGTCTAATGCTGACTTCTTCCCAAGATTATTTCAAGATGAAACAAAAAAAATGCAATCTTTATAATAAACTTGATATAATCTGGATTTTAAGATGAAAAGGTGACTCAAGTCAGAACCTTAGGGAGGTTTCACTATCAAGAATGAGCAGCCTTTATATTGATTTCCCTGGCAGTCAATATACTATCAATACCTGATCAACAATAAAACGATCTGATGTGATCTTAATCGATAAGGGTCACTATTCTTGTTAAACTTTAATGAAAGATTAGCACATTTGGAAATCTTTTGACTACAATGGCCTGAAGGTGTTCCATTGATATAAAGGAGAATAACAAGCTTTGATATCCAGCTTTCCATATACTTGAAAATGCCTCAAAGCTAAAATTGATACTACGGTTATAAACCACTGATCTAGCGATGTAAGGAATTTCCTGAACAAAAGAAACCTTTCACTCTTTCCTAAAAATAGATTCCATTTTACAACAAATCAATAAATTCTCCTGGCTCCTGATATTTCTCTCTAAACAAGGAGTAAGTTGAATGATTTTATCTTCAGAGTCAAGTCTAGACCTGCCGTTCTTGGATTTTATTTGACAAGAGGTATATTTCCCTCAGTTCCAAACAACCATGACAACTGTCCTAGATAATTGTAATGTTTGAAACCAAGAAGCAAATAAATCATGTTCCCTGGACTCCCAGCAATAATGACCTTTGGTGTTGAACATTTTTGCTTGAAATCAATAAACAATGTTTTTGCATCATTACCTTAAAAGTCTCCCATGTGTCTAAGGTCCAATTTAATTCTTTTCAAATTTGAAGCATTCACAATCATGTCCCGTTACATCGTTCTTATTTCCAAACAAGAGGTTAACCACACAATATGAAAGCTCAGGGATTTGTTACTTAAGCTGAACACATTCACAAATCTTTCTTCACTGCAGAAAACACCTATTATTACTTCCATCAAAATGAATGCCTGTGGAATTGAGGCCTACTGTAAGTATATCACATGTCGCAGCTGCCAGCTTTCTGGTACAGTACATGTCACTGACAATTACAATGGAACTACATATACTGTATACACACCAAATACACTAACTTTTTCTTATTTGAGTAATTCATTATATGTCAATAAAAACAATCCTTTCACTGACTTGATTGGATGGTGCAAGTAGAGGCAAGGCATTGGGGGCATGAGGTGAGGGGAAGGGGATCCCAATATTTTTAATTAATATTAATTTCCCCCTCAATTACAAGTATCTAGTGTTTTGCACCCCCTCCCCTTCCCATTATAAAAGTATCAAATTGAACACGATGTACAGTAATCATATGAAGTGGAAACATTATGATTTAAGGTCAAAATTATACAAATATTCACGGTCTGTACAATCTTCTTCTTTTTTAATGTATCATAAAGAATCTTCAAAAAGACTAATAATGGATCAATGAAACCGTAACTGCTTCAGAGGCATGCAACTGGAAATGGAAACTACTGAGCACTTAGTTTGGCACATTCCTCACTTTACAGGAGCACAGCATGCAATTGGAAGAACCAATTGAGGAGCCACATAGTTCACATGCCATAAATGTCAGTAATAACTCTCCACATACAATAATCAGGGGCCCACAGTACCACAAAGAATAATGGTGAAACCTACCGTGTACAATGTGATTGAAATTTGCTCAAAATCTTTTCAAGGATAGTGTATGAAAACCTGTGGAAACTTATTGCTTGACAGATGGGATTACAACAGGAAAAAATCCCAGATTTACTTCATATAAGATATGCAAAATCCCAATGTTTACTTTTGTCTTCAGGGAAATATTTACCTCTGCCACTGAAGTTGGACTGAGGTTTGCATTGGGGGAGGATATAAATGCTTTCTCCTGCATTTGTTTGTTTGTTTGTTTGTCTGTCTGTCTGTCATCAACATAATGTATCTCAAGACCTGATGATTGGATTTTGATTAAATTTGGTGTAGAGCTTTGCTACAGCTTAATTAGGAAGAAAAGATTTAAATTTAGGACATATTGACACAAGGGAAGGGCAGTAATAGAGGAGTGGAGATGTTTAGGGTGAGGTCTGTCTGAGTGAACTGTCTGTCATCAATATAGGTCACGAACTGATTATTGGATTTAATTAAGCTTAGTGTGAGGTTTATTATTGCTTAAGGAAGAGGTGATTTTTAATTTAAAATATATTGGAACAGGAAAAGGGCAGAAATGTTGAGGGTAGGGATGTTGAGGGTGCGGATGTTTAGGGTGAGGTCTGTCGAAACTTAGTTAGAACTTTCCAAAGGAATGTGATGAACAATGAATTCATGCCCTGAAAAGAAATCCAAACATTTGTTTTTCTGAACAAAGAAAATCAAATGGTCTCTGGTATCAAAGAAAATCAAAATAATTGGTTTCTACCATGAATGGAAAACCAGAACCAAATCGCTTTGTAGTTCCAATGCTATTTTCATGCTGATTGATTTTGTATTAACTGTTAATGTCATTGCATATCATGAAATAGTTGATGACATGAATTCTTCAGATATCGTGTTTACAAACTCTTTTCAGTAAAATCATTAAGCCCCTTCCACTAGGCATATTAATGATATTCAATGTTTTTTTTATATAAAATGAACACGTACAAACTAGCTAACATCATAATTCTAGTACATATGAAAGGAAACAGACATGTGATTGTTAAAATATGAGCATTTCAAGATTTTTACATTGAGCGCTGACTCATTAATATGTAAGACATCACAACCAAAAACAATAGGGCACATCTACAGACCATGGGTTACACTATCTGTGTACAGCACATGGCACGAATCCAGTATGTCCTTCTTGAGATACCATGTTTACAAGGTCTTTCAGCAAAACCATATTAAGCCCCACCCACTATGCATATTAATGAAATTCAATGTTTTTATACAATGAACATGTACAAACTAGCTAACATCATAATACACCAAGTTTATTGTTCTCGAGATATAGTGCCTACACAGCACTTTTCAGCAAAATCACATTAAGTCTCATCTGCTACGCATATTAATGAAATTCAACAGTTTTATACAATGAAGACATACACCAGCTAACAACATAATTATACTGAATATGAAACAAAACAGACATGTGGTTGTTCAAATATAAACATTTCAAGATTTATACATTAAGCCCCGCCTACTCATTAATATGAATGACATCACCACCAAAAACATTAGGGCATATCTACAGATCATGGGCTACCTACTGTATGTACCAAATATTACATGAATCTAGTTCATCGTTCTTGAGATATCGTGCTTTCAAGATAATCATGTTAAGCCCCTCCCACTATGCACACTAATGAAATTCAACATTTTTGTACCATGGACATGTACACACATCTAACAACACAATTCTAGTACATATCAGTCAGTTCCCAGCTTTGAAAAAGTCACTTATTCTCTTCTGTGCATATTCCACCCACTTGGATTCATAAATATATAATGAGCTGATACATGCTGTTTTTCGAGGCGATTACAGCATTGTTACGACAAAAAACGTTACCAGTACATGAAATTTAGGCAAATAAAGGGTTGAAAATACTATTCATTAACATTTGAAGAAATTATTAAAGCAAACAATAATGAATATCGGAGGAATTTATAAGAATGACAAATTAGGAAAAAATGAGTGTTAAAAAACGTGGTCACAAAACACATTTCTAGTCTTGGGCCCACACATTCTTTACATATGTGATAGAGAAATTCTGTTTATATCAAAATGTATATAAAAATTAGTATGAAAATCAGAAGAAGCCAGTCAACCAAAGGAACCATCTTGATTTCGCTAAGATTGTACAATCTATATCATGATTGGACAATGTGCAGTCATGTGGTGTTGTTTACATTGGTATCGTAATATCGCATGTACTGTACTTAAGTATAAAATGGCATTCGTAGCCACAAACCCTTCATAATCCCTGATAACCTAATAGTTTCTTTGACATCACAAACAGTACATACTTCAGATTTTGATGGGAATCTTAATTGTATATCAAATTCAGAATAAAAATGAATGATATTTAGTGACGACAAAGCTTCTTGAGGCAACTAAATACTCAGTGTAAGCAGGGTTTTGAGAAACTTGGTGTATGTAATGTAGTGTCAATACTGATTTTCTCAAATTCAGCCTGTGCAGTAGTATTTTCACTGTTCTTTTGCTATAAATCAAAGAGTTAAATACATTCATATTTGCTTATACTTCTAAAATACCATTTCACAAGGGATTTATTATCCCAAATAACAAATCCCTGATTTCATGTACTTTCTTCCAACTTCTTGTAAACACAAAAGTTACTTTTGAATTTTGAATTTTTATCGGCATAAACTATGGATTGAACTGCCTCCTCTGACAAAATTTTAAGTTTTGAGATTATTTTAGTTATTTACTATGATAGCAATTTAATAAATTATGCCAATTAAAATTACACGGATTCAAACATAACAAAAAATATTTCTTTAAAGAATTGTTTGTGCATGGACCTGGGGGATGAATCTGGCAAGAAATCACATTCAGATGGTCAGAAAAACACTGACTCGTAGTGTGAGAATGATCTCTAAACCCAAACACTGAAAATTAAACTTGCCTTAGAAAATCACATTATTCACAAAATAGTCTAAATCTTTGCATAACAGCGGTTAATAATCATGTGTGTCCATTGTATGAATATGTAGAATACTTTATCTATTTGTATGGCATATTAAAGGACCACATGTACACTTTAACCAGTGCTCTATACATCCATACTTGCACAATGTCATTACCTTGCAGTAATAACAATTGATAATGCTATTCAGGAGGAAGACACTTTTTCTTCAACATTTGATTTACCTCAGATACTGACAATTTAAATACCCTTGAAACATAAACAGAGTAGATGCAGTACTGTTCTTCAACTGTTCCTGACAATAATACAAAATGTTCACAACTTAATTTTGATTAAAAACAACCCCATGCAAGGTACAATATATAAATGATGTAATGCTGCTTGAATTTTGTTAAAGGGTTAGTTCAGGAGTCAGGCAAGTCCATCTTATATAAACAAGGACTTCAAAAGAAACAAAATAGTGAAGAAACCATTCAAAAATCTTATTCCATTAAGGAGATATCGAAGATTAAAGTTTGGTATTATTTGTGTAGGAATGACTAAAATCAGACTAATTGTGATGTCATAGCCTCCGACTCCTGAAAGTTTTTGTATTCTATCATATTTTGTCTGCGATTTTGTGGCTTAAAAACCATGGGATATGTCAAAAAAGTAGTAAAATTGAATCTAGGAAGGATATTTATAATATACCACCTGAAGAAAGTTTCAAGAAAAATAATTTAAATAGTGAAAAATTTAAATAAATTTTCTTAAAAATACATAAAGACTTTGAGGAATCTGAGACTGTGACATCCTAACTAGTCTGATTTCAGTCATTTCTACAGAAAAGATACCAAACTTCAAACTTGAATATTTTTCAACGGAGTAAGATTTTTCATTGTTTTCTTCACAGTTGTGTTTCTTTTGAAGTCTTCTTTGATATAAGATGAACATGCTTGACCCACTGATCTAATCCTTTACCAGAAATTATCAATGAATCACTAAATTGGAAGAATGAAAACACATACACATAAACAGGAAAAGTTTTCACAACCACTTAGATTGCTTATTTAAGTCCTCAAGCTAAGGCCTAAACTAGCAGATAATCTGCAGTCTAGATATCTTAGTCTTGAAGTATTTCCTCATTGTCTAATGTGGTATTTTAAGACAATTATAAAAAGACGGCATGCCAACACGACAACAAACAAGGTTGACATTGAATATACTGTAAAACTGATTGTTAATTTGATCCTGTACAACCTAGATCCATGGTTGATTTAAAACTATGGACACACTATTCTCATTTTCATTTTCACAACAGACCTTGCCCACACTTTAATTTAAACAATGATACAAAAAAAAATCACTTGTCTTTCACTATGACAACTCACAATTCACATAATTTTTCTATCATTTTTCATAATCAATACTGCTCAGATTAAAACAAATCAAATGACACATGTGACTGCTACTAGGCCCTAGGCTACAATCGTGGCCAAAAGTGTTGGGACAAAGCCGCTCAAACCTTTTTAACGGCATGTTCCCCCACCTCTCACTGTCAATGTTGTGTGCTTTGTAAAAAAACATGGTAAAACTTTCAACATTGATCGAGAGGAGTTGGGATTTGTCCCCACTGCTTTTGGCCATGATTGTAGGTCTGAGTAATAAATGAGATGGACGTAAAATAAATCGTAGCTACCACACTAACTTACTCTTGATCACGATGAAAATCCAAATAAAATTTAATGCTAATCTATGTAGTGGTGGCCTTTTTCAACCTCAAAATACTGTCACTAATACAAATTTGGTTT
This sequence comes from Chiridota heheva, assembly GCA_020152595.1. Taxonomy (NCBI): domain Eukaryota; kingdom Metazoa; phylum Echinodermata; class Holothuroidea; order Apodida; family Chiridotidae; genus Chiridota; species Chiridota heheva. Next base: position 391,696 of record JAIGNY010001034.1, on the reverse strand, counting down.
TTTATCTATAAATTTTGCCTAAATCTAAAAGAATCCGGTGAAGGGTTTGGCATGAATTTGGTCCCAAAATTAGGCTAATATTTAAGTACACAAATCCAAACGACAATTACACAAAATTAGAAATCTAAAAATATGGAAAATTTGGTATCAATCAAAAGAGAAATCAACCAACTCCCACCTAGCTCACTATCTTTACTGCAACAATAATGTCAGGTGACACCCCACGTGATAGAAAACTGTGTCATCGAGAGATCGATTACTCGAAAACTGCAAAATTCCTAAAGTGGGCGGAGATCTGACCGAAGAGAATGATGTCACACCACCTCATTAACGCGAGGTTTGGAATTGACTGATATGAAACAAAACAGACATGTTATTGTTAAAATATGAACATTTCAAGATTTTTACATAAAGCCTACTCATTGATATACATGACATCACCATAGAGCACATCTATGGACCATAGGCTACCTATGTACCACATATGATATGATTCCGGTGTATCATTCTTGGGATATCATGCTTACGAACTTGCTGTCACAGACACATACATACTAACACATGCCAGCATGACTGCATAGGTTCCTTATGCTATTAGCATCAGAACCAATGATAGATAATCATGACTGAAAGTAACTCTCACAAAGAATGTTTAGCCTGAATAAAACTGAAAACAATGATATGGCTTTGGGAGAAATCAGTCAGAAGATAATCCTGAAGTGTTCAGAATGCAAGGGATCATACAGATCCAAAGTGAGGAAGAGATGTTTCATGCATAAAACTTGGTGGGTCTAGGATTTATGAGGTAGATTGTATTGGGCATGGGGATCAAATGAACTCTACATAATTATTAGGCATGTTGGAATTGCAAAGGAAATAGAGGTATGCACTCTACAGAGTGCTAAAATTTTAGTTTAATTCTAGTTTACAGAGTGGTAAAATTTTTAGGACAATGTTTCTGTTTTTATTTACATCTGAAAGAGCATCAAATCCTGAATACAATAATCTTACATTTTCAATATTTTTTGATATATCAGTATGAGCGCTGTAATTTATGGCATACACATGAATCAAAAGCATGGGCCAGAACAATTTTGCAACAAATATGCAATTCATTTCTTGGACATCATTCACTGACAAACAGGCACTTAATAGAGATATGAAATAAGTAGCAACAGCCATACTAAAAATGTACTGTCTCCCTAGGTTTCCACTCCATACATGTCCTATAAATCAAGACCTGTTATCTTATGTCATGGACGTATCAATATCTATATCAAACATGTGCAAAGTAATGTCAATGTAATGATTGCCACATTTGGCAACCTCTGCAATTCTCTGTCTAATAGCACAATGGCATCTTATTAATTTTCTTTTTTAAAAGTTTTTTTGTGGCATCAAAAATTCAAATCTATTTAATGATGATAATAAGTAGATTTATGTTCAAGAAAGACTTCTTAAAGGGTAATACAGGTATCTGCAGACCATCAACCTTTTGTTATTTCCTTATGTTTAAATTGTAGTATCAGTATACTTGGATTACGAGTCAATAGCAATGCCTAAGATTAATTTTGCAACAAATTAGCAATTCAGCAATCAATGACTTATTGGACATCATTCACAGAGAAAAATGCACTTCTGCAGGTATTGAATTAGAAACAACAGCCATACTAATAAGAGATATTGATTACATGAGATAGCAATATATCACCATATCGCAATATCTACGTTATGATTATTAATTTTGGAAAACTGTTTAGGTTTTCAGCATGCAGATCTGATTTATCCAGGTATTGAAATTTAAATTTTTTGCCACTATTCCAATGCAATAATAGCACTTTAAATCTACTATTCCATCTCAGATTTCACTAGGCCCTATTCCTGTTTGTTTTTTTTCTTGGAAAAACAACAATAACACAGATACTAAGTTAAATTTTTTGGTTTAACAATTTGGCTGTTAACCGTCTTAAAGATCTGGCAGCTGCGATATTTATGGATATAACTTCCATTTGCAGCATATTTTTTTTTTACAGCTGTGATGGTTTACTGATTTTACTAAACGTGACATGCAAATAATGATGATTCATATTGTAGAAATAAACTTTTCACAATTTGGAAAGGAAAATTCCAGCCTCTATTTGGGCAATGGAGTCGATACTTTGCCATACTGTTTGCGCGATTTTTTTTACTTAGCCTCATAAATTGGAGCAATTTTGGTGTACATTCAAAAACCTATGGTACTATGGAACGCTTACATTTATTAGCAATATATCACCATATCGCAATATCTACGTTATGATTATTAATTTTGGAAAACTGTTTAGGTTTTCAGCATGCAGATCTGATTTATCCAGGTATTGAAATTTAAATTTTTTGCCACTATTCCAATGCAATAATAGCACTTTAAATCTACTATTCCGTCTCAGATTTCACTAGGCCCTATTCCTGTTTGTTTTTTTCTTGGAAAAACAACAATAACACAGATACTAAGTTAAATTTTTTGGTTTAACAATTTGGCTGTTAACCGTCTTAAAGATCTGGCAGCTGTGATATTTATGGATATAACTTCCATTTGCAGCATATTTTTTTTTTACAGCTGTGATGGTTTACTGATTTTACTAAACGTGACATGCAAATAAATGTAAGCGTTCCATAGTACCATAGGTTTTTGAATGTACACCAAAATTGCTCCAATTTATGAGGCTAAGTAAAAAAAATCGCGCAAACAGTATGGCAAAGTATCGACTCCATTGCCCAAATAGAGGCTGGAATTTTCCTTTCCAAATTGTGAAAAGTTTATTTCTACAATATGAATCATCATTTTTATGGAAAATGTTTATGGAAATTTGGTTTATAAAAAGAACAGAAAAGTTCCCTTCAATGTCATTTAATCTTAATATCGCATAAGGTTTTTGCCATACTCTCTAAAGGCTTTCAGTGAAAATCTTGCATACTGTCATACCTCCCCATAACAAAATTCAAAACTACGCCACCACTCCGGAAATACTGTTTATATCTGTTCTCTAGAACAATGTTTGCGAAGCATGCAGAATTTCAACTCTGTTGAAACCCTTTTTTTGTTCGTTTATTTTGCAATAGTTTTTCTTTCCTGCAAAATGTATTTGACTCATCAGGTAATGTTTGCATGTGAATGTACTGATTGATGTAAGTGTTTTAACTGTGTAATGTGTGATTCTTTGGTCAATTTTCCAGCTTGTAAAACGGGTCTTGGATCAAAGCCTTACCTTATGATATTGTTAGTTTCACTGTCAAACTGTTTACTACTGCACATCGCAGTGCATATCACAATTTTTTTAAACTATCCCAGCGGAATAATGAAAAAGAATGATTTGGCATTCTGTTCGAGATTTTACTATTTTCACAATGGCGGAATAGTGTTAATTTCGAACCCCGTTATCCCATAAAAGCTAAGAGCTAGGGAAAGGAATCATAAACGAATCAGATATGCTACAAATATTCAGCTAAAATCTCATTCATTTGAAATGTTTGTGAAATTCTTGTTACCTAAAATTTTGCTTTAAATATGCATTTTACATATGAAAATGGCATATCACAATATGCTGGTCAGGGTACTTTTGATATCCTAGAAAAAACATTATCACGATAATCGATATCTCCTGACAGCCCTAATTACTGTCTTGTCTCCAGCTGTTTCCACATACTGTACCATATATATCCTATAAGAGCTAGTTATTATTTGATGTCCATGTACCAATATTTATATCCAACTCATGTAAGAATGTATATAGATAGCATGATTGGCAGTCTCTACAAGTGTACCAGGGATTTGTATCACTCGGCCAACCTCTGCGTTTCTTGTAACTGTTTGAAGAGTACAATGCAGGCCTGTATACAGCATGTACAGTAACAGAGGAAAGGGAGTTTGTGGTCTCACTTTGAGGCTACGGGTCCTACCATAGGCCAGGTGCTATAGTACATCATTCCTTTTTTCTGGCATCAACATTTCAAATCAATTTAATGACATCAATATGTACATTTAGGTTTGGCAATGACCTCTAAAATGTTAATGTGTATACTGTAGATCAGACCAATAACCTCTTACTTATACTATTTTCTAATGCTGTTTCAATTGTAAACCACTCATTAAAACTACTCAATTATTACCCCTTATGACTTTTGATATACCTTTCATTTTTCATTAAAATATCAAAATCAAAATAACATCATCACTTTCAGTAATTTAAAAGAAAAGACATGTGAACATAGGCAGGATTTGGGGATGTAAGGGGAACCCCCCCTCACCCCTGTCTGCTCCTAATTTGATTTCCATATTTACAGTATATATTATCTTTTGAATGGTGATTGTTTTGTATCTTAGTGTGATTTTTTTTGTATCTTACTGTGCCCCCACCCCACTTTCAGTAGGCAAATTCTATTTTGTGACTTTGCTACCATTCCCCCCTCCCCCAACCCCAAATCCCATGCATGCTATGATGCTCGTTATATTTCAGGTCAACAACTAACATTGCTACAGAACTAGCATCAAAAGTAAACATGTCATCACAAAGACATACCAATAACAGACATGAACACTCACAATAAAAATAAGGTCTTTGGCTTCAACTTCTTAGAATGCCTGGAGTTTGGAATTGCATGTTAAACTTAAAAGTCTTGAGATAAACTGTGTTTTACATACAGTACTGCATCACGTTTATGTTATTAAGTTGAAAGTTTTTAAATGTATGCCAGGGCAGACACAATAAGTGCACCAGCAACTTTCTGTAGGCCTACTGTAATTTAACATCACAGAGAATAAATGTGTATTTCATAGAGTATTCAAATTGTTGCACTTTAAAAGTGCTCTCCAAATATTGACATAACAGATATTAGTCTATAAATTATTATGTTCCTTTCTTCTGAAAATTGTTTAATGCATACACAGTACTAATATGCTCTGCTCGCCTTCAAGCCTATTCTGAACCAGTTGCAAGCCCAGCTATTTCAAGGGGAGCAAACACAATATTTTATTGTATCACTCACCAAAAAATTGTGTTTGCTATGAAGGAGTTCTGTCATTACCAGGAATTCATGGAATGTTGGAACCATCTCAAAAGGCCAATATGGAAGGTTAAAGGTGTTGGATATTTGCCAGTGTGTGGAGTGGAGACTTCCTACTCACATGAACATCAATGATGTAGTAGCTCAACATAATTTGGAGGTAGGGCATGATGATGGCATGGTGGGCATGTGTCTGTGGGGGTGTTATATTGAGCAAGTTTTTTGGAGAAGAAAAAGAAGTCCATTTTTACAATAATTATGCTGAATACTTGCTTGATAGTGCATGTTACAAAAGATAATTCATTCTGCAGGTATCAAAATCCTATAATGTCATACTACAGGCATAGGCAGCAGAACCAGGAGCATGTGCCCCCCCCCCCCTCCCCCACCCTCATACTTTTCTAAAAGTTTAAAAAGTGCCCGTTTTTCCAAGAGAAAAAGTGCGCTTCTGTGAAATTTTATGAGCAAAAATCTGGATTTTGTGCTAGTGATTGCTAAAGCTCAAAATCGTTTAAAGGAGGTTGAGCTAAAAATCTATATTGGCTGGTCATTATACTACATATTTTACAGGAGGAATACCAGGTTTTCTTGGAAACAAGAAGTTCTCTATTAAAGAAATCCTTCTTGATATCAGAGGGATAAAGTGGTTGACCTTAAACATTTAATGTATATAACACAATGGTCAACTTGCCCAATTGCAAGGATGGGCCTCAAATTGTGTGAATCACAATATATGCATAAACCCTGGAAAATGAGCTGAAATGACATCTGGGGCTTAAAATAGCAGATAAGGACTATACTTTGAACAACTACATTTACATCCCTTTGCATACCGGTACTATGGCTTGAGTTAGAGGGTGTTGATGGGGAAGGGGTGTTGATGGGGAAGGGGTGTTGATGGGGAAGGGTTTGTTGATAGGGAAGGAGTGTTGATGAGGAAGGGGTATTGATAAGGAAGGGTGTTGATTGGGAAGGGTGTTGATTGGGAAGGGTGTTGATTGGGAAGGGTGTTTAAGGGGAAGGGTGTTGATGGGGAAGGGTGTTGATGGGAAAGGGTGTTGATGGGGAAGGGTGTTGATGGGAAAGGGTGTTGATGGGGAAGGGTGTTGATGGGGAAGGGTGTTGATAGGAAAGGGTATTGATGGGGAAGGGTGTTGATGGAGAAGGGTGTTGATGGGGAAGGGTGTTGATGGAAAAGGGTTGCTTACCAGATAGAGATTGGGAAGGGTGCTAATTTTCATATACAATACATGGGGCACAGTAATTATGCATTCCAGCAAGTCAACACAGGGATGCTTTGATTTTGTCTAGTTTTGTGATAAATCATGCCAATAATGACATATTTTATCCTATGTGATAGCACACAATGTATTTCTTAAGAATTCTTATGAATTTTTTACCTAAAATGCTTTGAAATGAAGTTGAATTATTAATATTATATACAAATAAAAATTCATAGACCCATTGCAAAAAAAAGCATATTTCTTAGAAGTTAGACAATTTGAAATAAGATTATAAATTTAATTCAATTCAATTTAATTTATTCTTCTTAAGCTACTGGCCTTTACATGATTATATACATAACGATGACACTTCCAGATCATTCACAAATAACGAAAACATCACCTTTGCCTTAGACCACTGCAACATTGATATAAGTTTGTCAAACCTTTTGATAATCATACCCTAGATGTTACAATATTATACATAGCTTGAAGAATATTACAAAAGTTACCACTAATACCCCAGCATGAAAGCTTCTAAAAAAGAATACTTCTATCAACAGAATCAAAGGCAGCCCGAAAATCAATAAAGGCAGTACAATACAGTAATTTACCCCTAGTTTCGCATAATGTTGATGAGATAAAAGAATTAAGAACAAAAATGTTGTTGATAGTAGAAAAGCTGGGTCGAAAGCCTGCCTATGTGAGACCTTAAACGTCATCAGCCTAGTTTTTGAGTTTATTATTCAGAACAGATGCAAAAATGTTACTTATTGAGGGTACAGTGAGTAAAGAAATCCATTTGATAATTTTCGGGATTGTGTATATCCCCCTTTTTATGAATAGAACAAATAATGCCTGTACCTCAGCTCTTAGGAATATATGAATGACTAAATACACTATTAAATAAAGCAGTAATGATATTAATAAAGACTATTGGTGCATTTTTATCAAACTCGTTCGGAAAACCATCTTCCACCACAGCCTTCCTATTGCATCAGATACCTCAACACCATTATTCATGGTGTTTTCAGAATCTACTTTCTTATGTATGTACAAAATCCAATCAATTGGAGTGTGACCATCATCAACATGCATTTTATTAAATAAAGGAGTAAAATGCCTAACCCATGTGTCAGCATCTATGGCATTATCCTTTGCTTTCCTTGCTTAGATACTGTAAGCGACCAAAATTCTTTATCATTTCTACAAAGAAGCTTCAACAATTCTGCTGCATTCATTATAATAAAAACAATTCTTTTTTTCTCTTTATCAAATCGTTATATTTATTCCTGGTATTTACATGTACATAAGTATGTCTGGCCTCCTCAGAGAGGTCTCTTTGATAATCCGGTAAACGTTTTCTAACAAGATATTTTGAAGATATCAAACCGGCTATTTGGGGTTAAAACGTCATCTTTTTTAGGGTTGATACATTCGTAACTATGGGCATAACAGAACATACAGAAAATACCATGTCTTTCATTCAATTCACAACATCATCAGTATTTCTATGTCCTAGTTCTACCTGTAGTTCTTGTAATATAAACATAACATTATTTGACCATAAAGCCAAGCAATCATATAAAGAGATACATTAATATTCTAATCTGTACTGGGGGTATGACATCATATTTTAGAGGGTATGTGAACAAAATAGCTGTTCCCATTTAAGTTTATATTGACAGAATTAATATTTTAACTAATTGGAAAACATATGCTAAATTGTTTTGTACGATGTGAATTTTTTTTCAGATAACTTATAATTATTATTTATATCATATTACTGTAAATAAGGAATAAGCCAGGCTTTATGTCTCCTTAAACATGGAATACTGCAGAAAACTATTATTAGATGCATGAGGTTTGTACTTTCCTCATAGAAGTATAGACAGAGAACGCTGGGCTCCCACTGACTACTGTGATAGCATATGAAGCCATCATGTATTCATGAGTCACCAAGACCACAATTTCCCCATTGACTGTAACGATAACCAATTTTTTAGGTCATTTGATTTAAACATCTGTCGGTTGGAATTTTTTTCTGTTTCCTAATATGTTATGTAACTTTTGATATTCTAGGTAATATTAGATCAATGGGAAATATGTCGTCCTAACACAGAAAGTGGAATTTCGGGTCAATTTTATTGCAAATCGGCCAATGTTTCTAGGCCTTGTGTTAAGCTGCAGCAATGTCATGCTATAAATTATCTCATCTGCAAGGCATAATGATAAATTTGCAAAGTTTGAAACAATGATGTGAAGGCTATGTGATTTTGACGCTCAACAAATGTAAAATCCAAGTGTTTATTTTCCTCTAACACACAGAGCTACGGTAGGGCAGACGTATTTTACCGATTTGCTTAGTCTAAGGTTATAAAATCCACCTAAATCGGTCCAAAATTCTACTTTTTGTGTTAGGACGACATGGGGTTTTTCCTACTGATTAAGAATAATCTAGAATACCAACAAGTACATTATATATTTGGAGAAAAAAAAAAAAAAAAAATCAACGTGACAGCTTTTTTATTACAATGAATTTGATTACTCGTTATCATTGCAGTCATTGCCAGTCAAAGGAAAAATCATGATTTACATGGCCTAAGGTAAAAAATCGGCCCCAAATTTAACTTTCCATGTTAGGACAACATTAAAAAATTGTTATTCAATAAGGAAAATCGTGCCTTTGGGCGACTCTAGTGAATACATGTTCGTGAATACATGCTGGCTTCACCAGGTGATCGAACTCAGCATTCTCTCTTACCTTTAATTCTACTGTATGACTTTCCATAACTTCAATTTGCTTATAATGCTGAAATATGCAACACAGGAAGTACAGTGAAATACATCTTTCTTCAAATCTTACCATGAAAGGTAAGATAGAGAATATACAGGAGCAGAAACTGAGAGCTTTAATAGGGGGAATTCCCTGAAAATGACCAGAATGCAATACTTGGTCAAATTTATTAGTCAAATTGTGACTAATGATATGGCATACTGAAAAATTATCCTTTGTTATTATTACACTATCTTTTTGAGGTATTTTGCTTGAAACAAGGCTGTATTGTGTACATACTGTATATATCTAGTAACTGTTTTACTTATTTTGGTGAGATTTACCCCAATTTTCATGGTTTCGGACATATTTGTAGATAATCTTATTAATGTTGTGTCTGAGTGTCATTGGTTTGTTTGTTTGTTTGATGAAGGCTCAACGGCACCACGACAACGAGGGTCAATTGTGCCTGAGAGGTTAGATCATTCTAGAGGTAGGAAGGAAAGGAAAGAGGGGGAGAATGAGTGTCATAGGAAGTAAGATATCAACCATACACAACCAAATACATTCACAATGATAGTATGCTATAAGGTAGGCTTTGCATAATCATAAAGTTCATAATACACAATTGTAGAATTTCATTAAAAAAATTCACATAACCAAATATTTATATTTCATTCTACAAAATTTCCATCTTTGATTCTTTATAGTATGGTAAACAATTAATTACATAAATAAACAATCTAGTGCAACTTAAACAATTCCAGATAATATTTTCTCTGACAAACTATATAAAAGCACAGTACATACTGTCTACAGCTACAGCAGTTTTTATACTACCATCACATCACAGTAATGTTGTTTACAATTCACCAAGGTGCTAATGGTCAGCTTAATCCCTTTTCCCTACATTCCAACCCAGATTATCCTGCACTCTGGTGAAATGGAAATACTGGGACTTGTTTGGGGCAATCAACAAAGAAAGGAAATCCTGAGCATTAAGTTGACTGAATGTTTTTATACATAAAGCTGATGAAACAGTCATCAGCTCAAACTGAAAGGACTTAACTGACAAAGGAAGTCAACAGAATGGGGCACTGTACAGTAGGTAAAAGGGTGGAGAATTTACAACATTATGAAGTACCTACTGTATTTGAAATAACTAAAATTTAAAAGGGACAACAAATATATCCAGGGGCAACCTTTGATTAAATCATTCATACTATAAACTGTATAAATTTCCACCCTCACATATAATTCGATCAATTAAATCTTAAATTCTTGAGGAAAAGAATATAAAATAGGAACATTACTCTATCCTATCATTATTTATGTATCTTTAGACTTCCACAAGAGCTAAAGTCATTTATACCATAGAAATGTTATGTGCATCCCATAAGAACTTATATCGAATTAGTTGAAGCTTGTTACTGATCTCATATTAACAATTAGCAGATTCCAGGTTCAACAAATACCCCACCCCCACACAGAGGAAAGGCAACATTTTCTGTGTAAACTAGATGAACAAACTGAATTAATGACAGTGTATCACACTCGGTAGCAGTGCTGACATCTTTTAGTCAAATGAATGATTTCTATGAGAAGTATCTTCTTAATACTTTTTTCATTTACAAAAAAGTATTCATACTACAATGTTAATTTCTTGATTGCAAGCACTATACACAAGTAATCCTAGGAAACAGGCATTGAAAGGTACCCTGGTTACTGATAATAAATTTCCATTTCTTCCATAATGTGTGAAGAATTACTGCATAGACGAGGACATGCAGTGATTGTATTGTAGATGTTAAATGAATATTTCCATGAATTTTGATATAATATATATAAATATATATAGATATATATAAATATATATATATGAATGTAATAAATATGTATAAATATATATATATATATACATATTATATATATATATATATATATATATATATATATATATATATATATAAATATATATATATATATATATATATATATATATATATATATATAAATAATATATATGTATATATATATAATATATATATATATATATATAATATATATATATATATATATATATATATACATATATATATATATATATATATATATATATATATATATATATTGCCCATTACAAACAAAACAAAATTGGAAAAAATGACAATGTCTTTTTATAAACCAAATATTTTGAAGACTCCCGTCTCCTTATTCAGTGGTATGATACCACTGAAGGATTCCACCTCATGTCCCACATGACATCCCATGCCTTGTTCCTTATAGCATTCTACCATATCTCCCACATGGCAAACCACCATACAGTGTCTCACATGGCATTCCACCATATGTCCCACATGGCATTCCACCATATGTCCCACATGGCATCCCACACTATGACCCACGTGGATCCTATCCTACATGTATGTCCCACATTAATCCAACCATATGTACCACATGACATCCCTCCCTATGTCCCACATGGCATCCCTCCCTGTGTCCCGCATCAGTGGCTTCCCACCTGATGTTCCACATAACATCCCACCATATCTTCCACATGGTATCCCTCCTAATGTCCCAATGACATCCTACTTTATGTCCCACATGGCATCACATCCCATGTCCCCATGGCCTCCTACCCTATGTCCCACATAGCTTACTACCTTATGTCACAAATGGCATCCTACCTTATGTCACACATGGCATCCTACCTTATGTCACACATTGCATCCCAACCTATGTCACATTCTGTGTTACTCGTGGCATCCCACCATGTCTTGCATGGCATTCTACCCTGTTCCACATGGCATCCCACCCCATGTCCCACATGGCATCCCATTCCATGTCCCACATGGCATCCCAACCCATGTCCCACATGGCATCCCACCCCATGTCCCACATGACATCCCATAAGCTCCATAAGAAGTCTCATCCTAGCTATCACAGTCCCTGATTGAGCATACTATGCATGAAAGTGTCAGTTCATATAATAATTTATATGCAAATGACTTGATGAAATGGGGTGGGACACCATGTTCCACATGACATCTGATATCATCCCATGTCCCACATGACATTCCATCCCATGGCACTCCACCCTATGTCCTGCATGGCATTCCACCACATATCCTACGTGGCATTCTACCCTGTTCCACATGGCATCTCACCCCATGTCCCACATGGTATCCCACCCCATGTCCCACATGGCATCCCATAAGCTCCATAAGAAGTCTTATCCTAGCTATCACAGTCCCTGATTGAGCATACTATGTATTAAAGTGTCAGTTCATATAATAACTTATATGCAAATGAGTTGTTGAATAAGAAACAAGGTGGAGTCAAATAATTATGCCTGAAATAGCCCTTGGTGTATACAACATGGTAAATATTAAATCATATGTCCTTCATAGCCCCCATCCATGTCCCACATGGCATCCCTCCCTATGTTTATATGCAATCACATCCTGTCACACTCCCTGACTAAGCATATTTAATACAAAAGTCTGGTCAGGTCATATACTGTAGCAACTTTATGCGAATGAGCACAATAACAAAGGTGGAGTTTAATAATCATGCCTGATACAACTGTTGGTGCCCAAATATTTTGAAGAATTTTAAGGATTTTGAATCTCAAGTACTACAAGAGAGACTTAAAGATCTTTGAAGAAAATTGGAAAATTATATTATCTTCAGTCATCTTCTAAGAAAATATCAAATGTATTGTAGACTTTTTAAGGAAACTAGTCTTCAGTCCTATCTTAAGTATCTCTGAAAAAACTTTTACATTTTTCATTGTAATTGTGTGTTCACTCGTCCCCGTCGTCGTTAACATTTTATAAGGAAACTCTAATCTTCCATAAGGATATCTAAAAAAACTTAAACTTTTTCTGAGGAACTCTGAAGAAACTTTAACATTTTCTGTGGAATTCTCAAAAAACTTAAACATTTCTGAGGAAATCTCAGAAACGGCCGGCCGGACGGACATAATCGCCATTACATAGGTTCGCATAATGCTGCGCAGGCGAACCAAAAAACAAAAATAATTTTTCATTTTAAAGAACTGTACATAAACAATACCTTGGATCTGCAAGTATGACCACGCCCCTAACTTAACTATTTTAGAGGGGTGCTACTGCTCCACCCTGACCCTCATTGCCTCCACCCTGCCCATTTTAATTATCCACCCTGCCCATTTTAACTACCCACCCTGCCCATTTAAACTAAGAACTCTACATTTTATTCACAAAGACATACTTTTGATAACAATTTTGCCTTCTATTCATACTGATTACAGTTCCTTAATATATGATATAGGGACCATACTTGTTTTGATTACTCCCTTACATGTATTTACAGTACATTTCAAGTGCCCTCAAACCTGTCCTCATAGTGCCCTTGATGCCTTATAAATGTCCCCTTTGGTCGGTGACACTAACGTTGCACGGTTCTGGTGAAATTGAGCAAAGTTAGTGCCGATGCAAATGGTACCCATAATACCGAAGTACCTGGTATTTTTACAAGTGAAAACCCAAAAGTGGCAAATATGAAAAATAACTTACAATACCATGAAATTGTACACCAAAAGAAATTCCCACTTTACAAGGGGCTTCCATTTTAAACATTCTAACATAATTATACACCTGATCTCTAAGTTAATCAAATCAAACTAATTGCCCAATAACATCTCCAGAATCTCAGACATTCTGTTTAATAACACAAGTTTGCAACTTGCGCTGAAATTTTAATCAACTCTAAATCTACACACTTTTTTTTTTTCAATTCAGACACATCCATTTGTTACACGGGGTAAATATAATTTTCAACACTAATCATGACCGTATGTATATTAACAGAATTTACCCCATCGTAATAATATGCAAGTTTTGCAGTGACTTGCGCATGTGGGTAATTAGCCAAAAGTTTTCTATTTTCATCCATCAGTATTTTCCAAACGAGCAAGAACAACACAGTGCTAGTGTAGGCCTACTCTTGCAAAACTTTCAGAAAAGTGTAAAATGAAAATAAAAAATACTGATTGATTTCATGATTATTTTCCAAATTCTTAGTCTGGTCATGCATTTTAGGGCTTCTAATATTTAGTACAATAAGCATCAATATTGAAATCCTCAATGGGCCGAAAACCTCTGTGATTCTGTTCACAACTGACTTGAGACTGTTTTTACCACAGGGTTGGTACATTAGTTGGCATATTAGTTGGTATATTGGAATTCAAGTTGATTAGATTTTGGCTTTGATACTGTAGCTTAATTTGGCTTTTTTTAAACTGATTTGGGTTTTTTCCCACTTGGAACGATCTTGACATAATTCAGTGCTTTGTTCAAGTTTTGTTTTGAAGAAAGAAAAAAATACATTGTAGTTGCTGATTGTGAGGAGAATTTTCATTATGTGACTTACAGATTATTATTTTTAAGGCAAATGTGATATGATGGGGAGGGAGGAAGGAGGAAGGGATTATTTTCTTTCTTTAAACCTGCCCTTTTATGTCAAAAGGAAAAATTTACACTAGAAATGTTCAACACTGTTGTGATATTTTTACCACAAATCTCTTAAAGGTATATATGCTCAGTGGTCAAGCAAGTTTATCTTGAAAGACGACTTTAAAAGAAACAGTTTATTATGTGACTTACAGATTATCATTTTTAAGGCAAATGTGACATGGAGGAGGGGATTATTTTCTTTCTTTTGACCTGCCCTCTCATGTCGAATGGAAAAATTTACACTTGAAATGTTTAACACTGTTGTGAATTTGCAACATTTATTCATTGACTGAAGTGATTCTCAGACGAAAGTGAATGCATGCATACATGTCTTTTCAAAAGAATTTGAATAAATTATAACAAAATTTTCTTGTTACGACAGTACTAAAAATACAGACATATTTCATGACAGTTGGGCCTAGGAAGATTGCACAAATGTTATAATCGGTACTTCCCCTCTCTGTACTAATGTTACTGTACTAAATGTATATTGCATATTCGTGAAACCAGTAGTGCACCATAATTAGACCAGCTGTTGTTATTGAAAGTTCTAGAAATAGCGGGAATATTTACGAACTTCGCAAGGTTTGCAACCATGTCTTCCTAGAAATATATGATGTTCTTATGAAATTTTTAGGTGATGAACCATATTCAGATACATATTTATTTCTAAAAAATAATATTTTTGCTGATTTTTAAGTAATTTAAAGGTTATCTTTTATCACTTATTCTTGCAAGTACCGATACTGACAGTACTTGGCGGTACTTCTGTATTTTTCATTTGGCAATATCGTACCGTACCGGTAATTTTCTTAGTACAGGCATACCATGCAACGTAAGGTGACACCCGGCCCCTTTCTGGATCAAAGTACTGTAGGGGTTTTGCTGTTTTCTTTCTACTTTTACTGTATTCCACATTTTCAATGCTTGTTGTGTCAGAGAAAGGAAAGACAGGTAACTTGACATTTAACATTTATAAAAAAAATTGTGCAGTCATACAGCTGTATTTATATACTATGGTAAAAGATTACTTAAATATACTGATGACATTGGTCACAAATTTGCTGACTTTCTTAAAAAATTAGACCTTCAATTTAAAAATGCTCCTAAACACAGTTTCCCATTTTAAACAATTTGGTTGGACTTGAAGTTGAAGCTATGACAATGTTCCAACTTATTCTCCAATCCTCTAAAACAATGTACAGTATGATGATCAATTCAGGATTTGTGGTGTCGCTTTGTTGAATTTTTGGGGGAAAAAGCTCATTGTTAAGTTATTTCAGACGTATCGCAACTGACCAGAATTTCGACCAGTCTTAAATATATATATGCCTAATTAACCAGCAGGTCTGGTCAGTAAAACATAAAATGTACAATCGGCGAACAAACTTCAAATTCTAAATAATTATTTGAGAATTGCATAATCAAAGTATAAAGCATTTAATTGGTAAAAATGGGAGCTTAATTAACAATTGGTAGGCCTAATCGTCAATCTGTCAAACTTTGCTCAAGGGTAACATAATTTAGGGGTGGCACTGTGGTTGATTTGGAGGTAGCTGAAATTCGAAGGTGGTTGAAATTTGGAGGTGGTTGAAATTTGGTGGTTGAAATTCGGGGGTGGTTGAAAATCTGGGGTGGTTGAATTTCGGTAGTGATTGAAATTTGGTGGTGGCTGAAATTCGGAGATGGTTGAAATTCGGGGGTGGTCAAAATTTGGTGCAAAAATTATAAATTGATTCTGTTTTTACCCAGAATTTATTTGCCATTATCTTCCATTCTCCCCACTGAGGAACACATAATTTACGACACGAACGTTAACTGATAAAGTGCAAAATTTGTATGCCCACCTTCTCTTTTGACTTTCGTTTGGTCTTTAACACTGTCTTTTCGTTTCCGTTCGAAAATTCATGAATGGAAAATCAATACTATCCCTATTACGGAATAAAAAAAAATTCAGAAAATTCCACATAAATGTTAAACACTGTTTTAACTTTCATAAATTGATTCTATTTTGTAATTTAAACAATAAATCACAATTATGGAATAAATATCATTGATTTAGAATGTTAGAGAACACAGAAGGGGAAAGTGTGCACTCTCCCCTATCTAATACAGTACATAATGTAACGCAGAAGGGGAGAGTGCGCACTCTCCCTCAAAACTTAAATAATTCAGCTACATTCAGATATATAATTCCACCTACCCCAAATTCCCCTTTTTTTTTTAAAGGCCGTGTAAGCCTTCTTTAGCTTGTTACCTATCCATAATAATCCTTTTTGATCCCTTCGAAACAGGTTTAAAAAATTAAGATTCTAAATAATTATATCAATTAATCATCACAAAAATTATTCAGAATCTCTACATTATTACTCTTCCATTTCTCCCCTTTTGCATTACGCTATATATTAGTGGGGGAAAATGAAAGATATTTCCTTTTATTTTTGCTTTTGTTGAAAAAGTACTGTCTTATTCTCTGGGATCAGTCATTGTCATGCAGTGTCCGTACTTCAATTTCTTTCTACCGAAATTTGATACAATTGCTTCTGATATTTTACGCATGATGTGGTTGACCTGATCTAGACCACTGCAAATCACCAAAATCAATTGGCTTGAAAAAAAAAATTAAAACTGCATGCCCACATCACTTTTCTGGATCACGTTGATACATTTTTTTATGGGGCCTTAGTCTACACAGTGTTGTTTGATCAATGACGTTACATTCTTAAATTAAGTTTATTACATTTTCATAATTCATCAAGAAATAGCACAAGCTCACAAAAAATCAAAGCAATTGAATTGGAAAGCACTGTGACAAAACAAATATGGTCTTCAAACATGGTTGACCACACAATAGTAAAATTGTGCTGGGGAATAATGCCCCAAACGTTAAGTTAGGCCCCTTAATAAACTCAAACTTCAATTAAAAACAACATCTGATTTTTCAGTCCTCTGTTAAAACTAGGCCAAGAGAAACAAAATACACGAAACAAATAATTACCTTCATGCAGTAGGTCTAAAAATAGTCTGAACTGAGATTGAAGTTGCTTGGGAGATAGATTTGGAGATCTGGGCAGCGTACTTAACTACTAAGCCAGTAGCCTACTGTTGTAGTGTATCTGCAAACTCAAGTAGGCCAACCACTGGCACTAACGTAGCAATTATAGAATCGTCAGTATTTTTTACACAGCTCCCTGGTTTTACACACTTGTCGCGGAAAAAGTATTACTGCAACGTTAACGCTAGCTGTAATGTAATGAGAAACCTGCCAGATGAAATAATAGTTTTTATGCGAAGCACAAGCTCACTATTATGGTTTCTCAAAAACAAAAAATGTAATTATATCCTCTCTCCAGCAACACATCCAACAGGGATTTGCTATTTAGTTTTAGATAATCAAAAATGAAATAGGCCTACCGGGTGAGATAAGTTCTACTTCCACCCGATCGAACAGACTTTACACAGTAAAGTTAGCGTCAAAGATAAATATCTAGCTAATTAAGCATGCTATTGTAAACACGCTTTTGTATATAGAGGGTTGTATTCCGAAACCTGCAAATGCTTTAATATTAAAATGACTAGCAAATCAGATTGTCATTTTGTGAACGATATGCTGTGAATTTAAATCATATTGTCGTCATTAACCCAGATGAACCGGGGTCATTGGCACAAACGACGGTCAAATGAAAGAGTGGGGGAGGGGGTGTGGCAGAAGTATTATTTCGTCAGGGGGAGGGGAAAAGTAATACATTTTCAGCAGATTCTTAGAAATTGAGTTGAGTGGTCAAGCATGTTCATATTATATGAAAGAGGACTTCAAAAGAAACAAGAGTGAAGAAAACATTCAAAAATCTTATTCCGTTAAGGAGATATTAAGTTTAAAGTTTAGTATCATTTCTGTAGAAATGACTGAATTTAGACTAGCTGTGATGTCACAGCCTCAGATTCCTCAGCCTTGATATTATTCAAAGAAAGTTTATTTAATTTTTTCACTATTTAAATTATTTATCCTCAAACTTTCTTCAGGTGGTTATTATAAATACCCTTCCTAGATTCAGTTTGACTACTTTTTTATACATATTCTATGGTTTTTAAGTCACAAAATTGCAGGAAGAAATATGATAAAATACAGACTTTGAAGAATCTGATGCTATAACATTACAAGTAGTCTGATTTCAGTCGTTTCTTTACAAATAATACCAAACTTTAAACTTGGATCTCCTTAACGGATTAAGATTTTGGAATGCTTTCTCCACTATTTTGTTTCTTTTGAAGTCCTCTTTCATATAAGATAAACATGCTTGACCACTGAACTTATCCTTTGACCTTTATTTAAATCTTAGTTGATTCAAATCGTACTACTTCCAGAGTTTTGCCTAAATGGCCCTCACCAGGTAGGATTTTCATAACATATATATATATATATATATCTCTTTTTAACTTGAGAAATTTGGTATAAATTTAATCTACCATTTGGCCTTTTATTAACCTGAATCTAAGCCTTTATTTAGCTTTCAAATGATGAAGAAAAAAAAATTCCTGTAAGATTCAAGTGTTTTAATTTTTCATACATTTAGGTTCAAACTCTTATTAGTTTTTTTTCTTCTTTTCAAGTCAGACAAATGACACAAAAAATTGTATATTAAGCTTAATGGAAACAATATCCTTGATTTCAAGCGCCTAAACCAATGAGTAGGAAGAGAAGCTAACAAGGTACAAAATCCATTTTTCATCCTTAATTTGAATTATGAACAGAAAACCATGGAGCCCCTCTTATAGTTCTATATGTGTGTGTAGTGAGGTGAAGGGAGGTAAAGACAATCAGGCATACATGACTTTTATACATCTAAGATTTATTGTATAATACACCTTTGATATTTCTACTACAAATCTTCTGAAGGTATATTTGCTCAGTGGTCAAGCAAGTTTATCTTATACGAAAGATGACTTTAAAAGAAACAAAATGATTTATTCCGTTAAGGAGATATTCAAGTTTAAAGCTGTCTTATCTGTGCAGAAATGACTTGTGTAGTAAGTCTACTATGGAAGATTGGGGGCCCTTTTTTCCTGTTTGAATTATTTTCCCGGCCCGACATTCTTCAGGTGGCAAATTATAATTACCCATATAAGATTCCGTTTTATTATTTTTCTAACATATCCAAGTTTTTAAGCCACAAAATCACAACAAAAAATGATAGAATACATACATTTTTTGAGGAATCTGAGGCTGTGATGTCACAACCAGGCTAGTCTGATTTTAGTTGTTTCTATACAAATGATACCAAACTTTAAATTCAAACATCTCTTAAAGGGAATAAGATTTTAGAATATTTTTTTTCACCTGAATGTTCTTTTGAAGTGCTTTCATATAAGATAGACTTGCTTGACCCCTGAACTAATCCTTGAAATGGTTTGAAAAGTGAGAATTGCAGTCGAGAATTGCCAGGATTTCCAAATTGGTGGGGCAAGTAACACCGACAGGATACAAAATATGTTCCTTGCTGATGAACGATACTAACTTTGAATCAATAAAAATGGAATATTGTTGGGGCGATCGCCCCTAGGCCTCTCTACCTACCCTTTGGCTACACCACTGCACACAGACTTTTGTGAGGGAGACAGGCACCAAACAGCCAAATACTTATTATCTAATTATAGAGTTTGGAACATGACTCTCATCTTGAACAATGGGCATGCGAGTACCTAGGTATATTCCCAAATAGTTATCTATTTCTCACGTGAAAAGAAATAAACAACAAAAAAATTGAGGCTTACAAGTAAAAATATTCTATTTTATTACATATTTCAATACAATACATACATTTCTCTGTACACCCTTCCAAACTATTTTTTATCAACTTAAAATAATCATTTTGCTTAATTGGTAAACAAAATTATGAAGTAATATCTCTTGGAAGCCAATAAACATTATTATGCATTTCCATACGCATTAATCAAAATCAAGCATCATGTGATACATTGGCATAGCTTTAAGGGGAAGGGCTGAAGTTGCAGCAAACATCTACATGTATTATTTTGGAATGTGCCCCAATTACCTGAAGTACTACATCTTGTAGCGTGATGTAGTACCAGAGGAGCACAAGCTAAATATATGCTTCACAAAAACAAACAATAATACATCATTAAATTAAATAAAATACCACTCATACACAATTACAACTCACATCAATTTAAAGGATTAGTTCCGTGGTTGATTAAGTTCATCTTACATGAAAGAGGATATTAAAAGAAACAAAATGGTAAAAAAAGCATTTCAAATTCCTATTCCGTAAGGAGATATTCTAGTTTATAACCATCTTATCTGTGTAGAAACGACTGGTGTAGTGTAGTAAGTCTACTATGGAAGGTTGGCACCCTTGTCCTCACATTCTTAACAATTGTGAATGTATTTTAAAGAAAATTACTTAACATTTTCCTATTTGAATTCTTTTTTTCTTGCACTTTCTTCAGGTGGTCAATTACCCATACAAGATTTGGTTTTGTTCCTTTCCTGTCATATCCCATGGTTTCTAAGCCACCAAATCACAACACAAAATATGATAGAATACATCAATATTTTGAGGAATCTGAGGCTGTGACATCACAACTAGTCTTGATTTCAGTAGTTTCTACACAAATGATACCAAACTTTATACTTAAATATATCCTTAATCGAATAAGATTTTATAACACTTCCTTTACCACTAAGTTTCTTTAGAAGTTCTCTTTCATGCAAGATGGACTTTCTTGGCCAATGAACTTATCTTTTAAGGCAATTAGAGCTTGTAGCAATATCCCTCTAAAGATATTTCTTTTGGGTTCTCTCTGATCTGTCTTTACTCGTGACATCCTTAAGTGGCAAACAGCAGCACCACCCAATGAAAATGCATTTCCCCATTATTTTACCTCCGCCGCCATAATTTTGTTTTAATTGGGTCAAAATTTGTTCGTTAAAGTTACCGACATGTAGTGTTTACCAAAGTAGCACTAATGCCTCTCTCTTGGTTCTCCCACCAATAAGAATATTTTGTTGCTGACAGGTCTTTATAAACTATGGGTGGACACCCTACTTCTTGAGATGAGGTGTTCAAGTTTCACCTATACCATCCTCTTACATATTCATCTAATAGATACCTATTTCACCAAGTTGTTTTCAAAATATTAATAAGATTACTTAATTACTCACAGTGGGCTATCATGTGCAGAGTAAGAAGAACACTGCTTCAACTATTTGGCAGCATTATGAATTAGGGTTTGGGCAAGTAGCCTCATCATGTAGACTATTATAGATCTCAATGATTTACACTTATAAATACCCTCGAAATGCTGAACACTGCTGAACACAAAATGCTGGAAGAGGGGACAGCAAGTCACACCTTCTCGAACTTGACTAAGCTCAAAGATCTATCAGCTAAAAGGTAATCATCCTACAACAAAATCCTACACTTGCATATCTACAAGTATTATACTTTTCTTCTATACTGAATATGTTTATAAATAAGTGATGTTTATAGCATAGACCGTAGGATATAAGTTGGAAGTAAATCCAATAATTCTGTCAGATGAAGACTATAAGATGCAGGAAAAACAATGCTGTAAGGATCATCAGCTTTTCGTTCTATTGTCTCTAGTTTATATTTCATCATCAGGGTCCACTACACCACTTCATTACATTAAATGATAACAAAGGAAATTAAATTGAATCATTGAGAAACTTATTTTCCAAAAAAAAAAATATATATTCTCCCAACCAAATCTTATCATGATTTTATATTTTCATTCATGTTAACCACAATCAATCTTTTGTAGATGTGAAAAGTAGTCAAAATTTAGAAGTGAAGAGAACAGCACGGGTACCATCCACTATTAGCATTGCTATACATCATCCCCAACATTTCTACTTATTCTCAAATTATACAAAAACTAAACAAAATTTCGACACTTTTTATTGTATAGTTCTCTATAATCATTCATTTGATTGTATGGTGCCATCTAGTCAAGTTCTCCGGCTGCTACCCACGAATCAGCAAATGATGAACTTGGAATTGAATGGCCAGGGCAGAAAGTGAATGAATGCCGTTTTTTCACGCCTCTCTTCTTGAATAAGGGGTGGGACTGTCCTGTCATCAGGACCAACAGCTTAACGTCCTCTCCAAAGGATGGTGTGCGCTATTCAACCATTGTCACTTCTCTCAACATCTGAATGAGGAGTAGGAGGAGCTGCAGACGTAATGCTTTCGCTTTGATGTTCCGCGTATCTGTTTGCAAAACTCTGGAAAAATTGAGTTAGCCCTAACTTGAGTCTTGAAGCCAGAACCTCCAGCATATCAGTTGTGCTTTCTGCCCACTGAGCTACCTATTCTCCTTATATAATATCTAGTTTACTCATATACATTCACAACTTCAAATGCATATTTGCACAGCTGTTTGCACTAATAAGTTTTGAACTTCACACTCCTAAAAGAAATCAATTTAACAAAAATCCGTAAAAAAAAGGTCCAAAATCACTCGCAAAAAGGTTAACCATTTTAACATAACATTTCATAAAGGTATCTGGAATATACCCTTTCACAACTGTATTAAAAAAAAACCTTCTTGAGTTGTTTTAAAACATTTTAATGTAAAGGATGAAGGATAGCTTTATTTTGCTAACATTTGTATCATGGTAAACATTAACACACTGGCAGCAAGCCCAAGAAAGACCCGGAGATTGGTGTCTGATCATAGTAGTAATAACCTCAATTGAACAGTTTAAATTAAAGCAGCATTTGGCAAAAGAAGATTGCTGTTTTTTAATTTACAAATTAGTGCAATTTTCACTAGTAGTTATCTTATTACACCACCTATGGTCCTTACTATCATATAAGCATGTTCACTTTCAATAGGAATGTAAAGAAAGACTTAAAACACATTGACTATATGGAGTCAAAAGTTAATTTAGGAATCCTCATTTCAGAAATGTCTTCAGAACCACTGCAAGAAATGGAATAAATAAATTATTTAATTAAAGTACTAATTAAACTTTAAAGCAGATCAATCAACGATTACAAGAAAATTGTAACACGCTACCTTTTATATTGAGACACAAATAAATTATTTAGAGTGAACAGTTTTTGTCTTTCATATAGTAACTAACTCAACCAGCATTGCAGTACTTCCATTTCATGAAGAGCACTTTCCACATTGCATTCTTGATTTGATCCTACCTGATCTTTGATCAGACATAACTTAAAAACTAAATACAACTTCTTTCCAAAATTTAATGGCTATTAACTTAATGGCTATTTTATTTAAAATCTCTCAGATCCATTTACATTATATATTAACAGAAAATGTAGTTGTGCAGAGAGAGATCTTTCAATAATATATTGGTGTGGTTGTTTACAAACACAGGAAGTGTCACTAGTTGTGTTCAGGTTGTGTTCCATCACAGGACTGTGTTGTCATCCTCAATATAGGAACTGCCTATTTGTTAAATAATAAGAACAGAACATTGCTTATTCACCACAACGATTATATTTAACAAGACACAGACAAATTTCAGACATTTCTTTGCTTTACACTGGATGAATAATGTGCAATCAGAGAGTTTGTAATTACTCCTTTTCCACTTTTTTTTTGTAAAAAGAAAAAGTAAAAAAATTATCCTTTTGCTAACAGATCCTTCACCAAAGCAAAACCACCCACACTTGAAGCTTTCCTCATAGTGGCATGTTTGCCCTATTACCAGTTTTAAATAAAACATTGATTGTAACACTCAAATAATAATGAAAAATAATATTTATTTCATCAGCTACAACAAAGGTGATTTTAAACTGGTAAGAAAAACAGGAAGTGACATCAAAGGCTCATTGCCTTTGGAAATGTGGTTATATTACAACACTAAAAATTAAGTAGATTTTTTAAATTACTAAAATCATCTTCAAATGTTTTAACTGAGATCACAATTGCTATAAGTTTTCTTTAACAAAAGTCCCAACAAATGAAGTGTGTGCAACTGAAAAACAAAATGGAACTGATTTGCTAGACTGGCCAAAAACAACTGAAAGTCATGAACATAACAATTACAAAAAATAAAGATAAATTTGAATAAAGATTTCTTTTATTTTTGGGCCTACTGACCAAGTCTGTGACATCACTTGAGTAACCATTGCTACAAGTGATCCACAATATTTGAATCAAGCAACATGATACTGTACACATCAAGCTATGATCCTCATAGTCACATGGTGCCTACATATAATACCGACTTAAAATTCTTGTTAAGCATTCAAAAATATCCTTACGTCTTAAGACCTTCCATAAACAAGCAAATCAGGTACGAAAACAACAAAACCATCATCAACAGCGCGAGAAATTCTTTAAAAATATATTCAAGCTGTGTTCATAAAATACTTAAGCATAAACAATCTTTACATCTAAAAGAGGTAATTCCTTGAGTTCGCTGTCCACACACAAACATGCTCATGCTCACCACATTAATTTTTTGAATGCAAAGACAGATAGGTATGTTTTGTCCAATACCTCTTAGCAGTCATCACCTGTACACAGTCCTTGGACCATTTGGTTTGGGAGTGCTATGTGAAGTTGTGAATGATGCAGTCATGCTCAAATCACTTACGTCTATGATAGCACTTGAATTTGTTGTTCTTTCATACTTGTTCTTATATGGTGGCATGTTTTGATTAGAATAAGCTGTCCCTGCTGAAATACCCATAACGGGTGTAGTTCTTAGTATTCCTTTAGGTTTTGTTTCGGTGAACGTTCTCCTGGAAAACGGGGAACCTTCATTTCCTGTAATGGGACTAGGTACTGTATACCCTGAGCTGAAACTGACATTTTTGTCGGGTGTTACATACGGCGTGCTGGAAGCTCTTTTAGGGGTGTTGATGTTACTCAACGGCCCTAATCTCTTTTGCTGTTGTAGCGTGTGTTGCATGGTGTACGAGGTTGGCATATTTGATACAGTGCTAGGGGTCAAACTAGTAAACTGGGATGGTAATGGCGCTGGCGGTGGTAGTTTGTTATCCAAATGACTACTTGTGCGGGACACTGCTGAAGAAATTCTTGTCCAGTCATCTTTGATAATTTGAATGGTGAGAGGTGAAACTAGATGAGACAGTTTATTGGTTACGTGTGCCAGCACCATCTAAAAGGGAAAGCAAAAATCCAACATAAGATATATTCTACACCTTTAAAAATACCATACTTCTCCTGAAGAGAAAGAAAGAAAACAGCATACACGTGACCTAAACACCGTTTTGTAACTTAACATATAATACTAAAACATTCTACTAGACAGCATCATCGACAAAACATAATATGCTACTAGGTAGCAATTTCTGAAGCTTTCAACAAAAGAAACTTATCATGAACCAGAATGCATTCATGTACATAACAGATTTCTCTATAATTACTTTGACTTCAGGTCTTGAATATGTTTATCAATAATTCACAGATGAACAACATTTTAAAAATGGATGTAAGAGAAAAAATATGATTTCTCTATGTGATAAAAATTGTGCTCAGTTAAAGTTGGCCTCCCCAGATACAGCTAACTGTTGGTGCCAATATCTTGAAAAAGCTTTTAAATTGATGGTTGTCTTGTTTTGCTAAATCATGGGAATGTTGAAATAACACGTCTTATTATTGATACTGGTGTCTTTAAAAAGTTATTAAAAATATTTCTGCGTGATTTGAACACTCACATCAAAGGTTATCAATACCATCACATGCAAAAAAAGTGTGTTAGAATATTCTAGACTCAAGAATAATGCACTCTCACATTTTTGCAAGAGTGCTCCTTCAAGATGCTACTTTGGTTAACGAAGCTTCTTGATCAAGAGGTTTAATTTATTCTTGCGGTCAGAGTCAACGTAACTGTGTACGGGCTCAGTACGGTTTTGCAAAGTTGGAGGAGAAACTTTATCATTACAGTCAATGGGATATTTTTTATGAATACTCTTCACCTCAGCCAGTCAGCGAAAATTAATGGTACTCATATATGTTGTAAACTATTATCTAATACACAATATATTGAAGAAAAATAAATTATGTCGAGTATTTGTTGAAAAATGACAAAAATATAGGTTTTTCTCCAATTGACTGCATTGATAACTGACTGTTTGTTTTCCCTTTTGACTGAAGTTTGAGATCGTCATAAAAGCATTGTTACGTCGCCGTGCACCACAACATTCCCAAATGTCTGACCTCGAGAAAGTCTACTTGACCAGATCTATCGGGTGATTTGTTCTAGTCAGGAATAATAGAGGTGGTTTGATATCTTTACAGATAAGACAAGTAAATCTTAATGTATATATTGATCTACTTTATCTTAAATTTTCTTTGACAACCTACATAGCACCAGAGGGCAGACATAAATAATCTTGTGTCAGTTTTTGCTTAATGATTTATAATCTCAATAAATCTTCAAATAAGGGAATAAATATGATTGAATTTTGGAGAAACCAATGGATACTATTAATCAATTCCAAGTGCTAAACATTATTCTTTGTGAAACAACTTGACACACTCAAAGTATAATTTTAAAAAGAGAATATTTCCATCCTACTTACATGCAAATAAATTCAGATTTTATGAAAAAGAACAACATGTTTTAATATATTTGACACAAAACTATTCATCTGGAAACTTTCATCTCAATACTCAGCTGATAATCACATAATTTTATAGAAAGTTTAAACTTAATTTTCAAACGTTACTTTAGTGGTCAGGTATATCCATTTCATATGATAGACTGCAAGACACACAGAACTATGATAACTTGATCCAGTCTGGAAATATAGTCTCATTTCAGTGTGTTTCACAAAAATCAGATGAAAACTTAATAAAACTACCAAACTTCCAAGTAACAAAGCTTTAATACTCCTACTCTGAAGAGAAACATAAAACACTTCTTAAAAATGGTATGTTGTACACACTTGTACACTACTATCCCTCTTTAGAATTGCACAAAGTGGACAATGAAATATTGGATAAAACATGAAATGTTTACAATCTGACCTGTTCGTCAGCATCTCTGCGTACCCTTACATGAAGAGATCCTGTAAGGGTCCCAAATGATACGGTCCAAAAGTGCTCATTGCGGAACTCTAAAACACCATCTAGTGTAGAAGCCTAACAGGAAGAGGAAAATCCTTTTATAGTGAAATGATACTAGATTATAAACCTATCCAAATATTTCAAGTGCAACTTTAAATCAAATTAATTAAAGATTAATGTTGAGGCAGAGTGTTTAGATATGCATTTAATGCACTGGGCAAAAGGACTTTGGCTTGAGTGGAATGTCAGGCCACTCGTGAGTGCAAAGTCCTTTGAACAGTGCGTTAAATGCGCATATAAACATGATGCAAAAACTAATCTTTTTATAAAATTTCCATCTTAAATTGTTCAATGCATAAAAAACAACTAAAAAGGAATGCAAAACGAGAAAAGTTACATATATTTTTTCGCTATATTAAGAAATTCACCTGTTGTAAAAATGGAATAAACCATATAATCAAGGTAGTGCATTACCAGGATTTAATGCACTTGCCATAACAATGCAAATACTCAAAAGAAATTTTATAATGTAGATTAATATTCAGCCTTGTTTAATGTTATTTGTTTAATGTTATATGTTACTGCTATTTAACTTTTAAATTTTTCAATCTGAACATTTAAATATTCAAAATTGGATACTTTCATGAATTAGATTGTTGAATCAAATCTTCTCCTTCATTTTTTCTTGTCAAAGTAAACAATCAGAGATAGTTTTATACAGCCCACTTACCAATACAGAGTTTAGAGAGGCTTTTCATTTCCAGCAATATCTGAAATGATAATAGGTCAATATAAAATTGCCAGCAAACCATAAGATAAAAAGGATGGAAATATTTATACCTCTCTTAAGCACTTATCCAACTGTCCAATGATATAAGAAGGTGTGGTTTGTAACAAGATAGTTCCACTGTACATACTGAGCGGAATCATGGTGCCAATAAGTATCAGAGCAATCCAGTAGGCTGTGATGGTGTCTGCTATATGGTAGTTACTAAATTGGGGAAAGAGAAAAATGTTGTTAAGCCAGAATTACACTCATATGAAACACACAACAGTTTTACAAAACAAAGGAACCCCATGTTTTTAATATTAAATCTTCACTGTATATCAAATGGGTAAAACAATTTTAAAAGACTTTAAGTCACATTTTAGTATCACCTGCAGTACAGCAAGATCTACAATCTACACACCTGAAACTGTCAGATCTGTTCCATCACTTAAAATATATTCATATGGAAACTTCTCTACAAATAATCTTCTTCCTCTTAACAATCTCTCAGAAACACAGCAATCAAATCAGTAATATACTCACAATAATAATCTACTTTGGAAAATCAATACTCACTTAACATCGATAAGAAAATCTGTTATTAGCAGAGCTACCATTCCTACAAAGCCAACCAGAGCAAAGGGGTTAATCCTGGGTAACAGTAAATGATCAAGTCCAGGTACCACGGTACAAAAGCTGCAAGAATGGAAATTCAGAATCGCAAATAGCAGTCAATCATAACATTCTTGGAGCATTGTTGTTTTTGACTTATGTGTCAACATTTTAGTCAAGGTTTAAAACATACAATGTAATGTGTCATAAGTGTTGCAAGTTCAAATCTACTTTTTATGTTGAAGAAGTACAATAAAATCTAAGCAGAATTTCATGAAGATACCAAGATAAGTTCCTAATTTTCAGCTTTACATTCTTTTTTACTGATTCAAAGAAATCCAATTAATATGTTATGTTAAACTGTAACTTGCTTACGCCTAAACTAACATCGAGTAAAATATGTCTCCTCAAAAATAAACACATTTGTTGGAAAAATTTGTTGAAAACAGTTGGTAAATCAAATTTGAAAACTACATCATCATCCTTGGATTCCCGTTTGTTTTACTCTGATACCCTAAGTCCATTTCCATATTTGGTAAATGTTCAACAACAAAGGTGTACTGCCAATTAGCGTTGTGTGTTAGTCACATTTGTGTACAACCAGTAGTGTTGCTTCATCACTACCGGTAGTGTTGCTTCATCACTACCGGTAGTGTTGCTTCATCACTACCGGTAGTGTTGCTTCATCACTACCGGTAGTGTTGCTTCATCACTACCGGTAGTGTTGCTTCATCACTACCGGTAGTGTTGCTTCATCACTACCGGTAGTGTTGCTTCATCACTACCGGTAGTGTTGCTTTATCACTACCGGTAGTGTTGCTTCATCACTACCAGTAGTGTTGCCACTACCGGGATTCCCTTAATGTGATATGAACATACAGTGATCACCTGATGCACTCCCACTACATTATATCTCAGTACACTAGGTCAAATTCAAGTAAAATACCTTGATAAACACCCTAATAAGTAACACAATACATACAAAGAGTATAGAAAATTAAAATGCTTATGAAATACTATTTTCTACAGGAAAAATTTCCTTAACTTACAAAAAGCTCCCAAACGAATGTTTACAATGTCAACTAACCTCTGCTTACTGTACTTAATACAGTCAGCATGCTAGTTTATAATTATTCGCTAGTTAAAAATTATTTCCAAAGTACCCTCTCTATTTCATAAAAAAATAAAAAATTCTAGAAGTTTCAAAATGGTGCCATTTTGCTTAGATCGATCATGTAACTTTGAATACTTGACTGCGATTCTGGACAGTTAACACCAGAGATCGTGTTAACTACAAATATGTCGTATATTATGCCATGGCTAAAATTTCTTACGACACAGGTTGTACCTGCGTCATAAGAATTAGATATAGCATGTGGAATTTTACGCCAAAGTTTTTTATTAACATAAATGAAAATCATGAACATCTTACCTCTCTGGTGCAATTCAAAGTTTTAATTCACACAAAAATGATTTTGAATTACTCATAAATAAAAGAAAAATGACACAACTACGAGACTAACGGCCAAATGATTCAACATGCCCATAGTACTGTCATAAACACATATAGGCTAGTACAGAGACCCTATGCATGATGTACGTACACTGTACAGTGTACGTGAAAGTTTTGATGTTGTTTTGAATGCAGGCTGTCAATTTTCAAAGATATTATTAGCTAGGATTCAACTTTCCTCCTATATTGTGTTGATTGTGTATCTGTGAAGTGATCAGTCTGCAAGTCAAGTTGATACTGTAAAGATGTATGCGTGTTCGAGATCTGAATAGTAAATTATCGTTGACAATTGGTCAAAGTTCACTAAAACCTCATAAAAGATGGGATACGATAAACAAAAGTATTTTCTAGTTAACCCAAATTTCATGATTCAGCAATCAAAATTATACAAGGATTGGGTATGCACTTTTTCTTAATATTATTTTTGGATAATAAGTCCAATGTCTTATGTTTTTGGTATTTTAAGCACAATTTTCATTCACTTTAGCGAGGCAGGCCTACACAAGTGTGTGTGTTAACAATTACTTGCATGCTTCACTAGCGCGCAATGCCCTGTACATTACACATTGCCCTGTACATACAACAGCAAATCAACAAAATACGCCAAATTTCAAGGGCTTGTCATAACCAAATACGCCAGGCAAAAAATTCTAACACAACCTCTGGTTGACACCCTTTGGCTTATTTTTGAGGCAATTTCATTGTGAAGAAATAAAAATGAAACTCCAATGTTCCCATTTTTTATTGACCTAAGGTAATTTTGAAGCATTTTGGGAGGTATTACATACCATGTGAATACTTGTTTATGAACTCCGACCTAGTGTTACAACTGTCAGTGTGTAAATATGAGTGTGTTGATGCTGATATGTGAACTTGCTTGTGGCATCAAAAAGAAAAAATGAAATTACCTTTAAATTTGAGGGTTTTGATTGTTTATTTGTTATCTAAAAACTCCACAAAATTTCGGTCTTTTTACCATCCCTACTTGAAAGTTTTTTATCAATAATCAAGGGACGACCGACTTGGGTGCTTGCCAAATGCTGAAATTGACTTGAATTTTGTTAGAATAAGTTGTCTTTACATAAGAAATTAAGAAAAGAAGACACAAAACATGATTTTTTGACATTTATTTACTCCAGTTTTATTTTAAAAACCGGGAAAGATTGTTTTTTAACACCATTTACCGCTCCTGGGATTTTTGGTAGTAGTTACGAATCCTTATATTGTCGGGATTGCGCAATACCAGGATTAAGCTTATATATCAAAATATCAATATGCAAATTGCACAAAATAATATACCAGGTAATATTTTTCCAGCACAAAAAATGGAAAGTACAAATTTTAAAGTAAATTGACAGAATTGAATGGGAAATATGTACAGAAATATTCAAATAAAGACCCATTATTTTGAAAGGAATTGTTTTTTACATCTTCTCTTTCTCAAAAACTAAATCACAGAAACATTGAAATTCCATAAGTTTGAACATATCATTTTTTCACTTTTTTCGTGGAACTGGTATATATTTTTTTTTGTTCATGAAAACGGGCCAACTTTACCTTTGAATGCTAGGTCCCACTTGTTTTGAATTTCCTACTGCAAGGGCATCATTTTTGCACTCTTTTTTAAAGACCTGGACATTCAGAAGTCAATAAATATTAATAGAAAATGTCCTCTGCTACTAAAAATCGAACGAGTGGGCTCAGAAATCTACACCGTGGCACTGTTTGTACTTGTGCTGCTTACTGTACAGAAAGTCTGATGTGTGAACGGACAAATTAGTGGGAAATATCTTTTAGTATTGAGGATGAAATCTTTTAGTTTTGAGGATAAAATCTACTTTCAGGTGTCAATTAAGGGCTTTTCCACCTAAATTTGGGGATGTGGTATTCCTTTTGAGAAATTTAAAGCGTTGTTTAGAATTTAAAATCTCATTAACTTCAATTGCTCAACCATTACAAATCATGAAAATTAACTTAAATTATTGTGCAATGTCCACAGCGGCCTGTACATACAGAGTACAGTATTGTATGTCCAGAATTAAGAATTTCCTGCCTGTCGAACATAATTTTAGGTAATATTTATTGAAATATTGATGACTTAACAACTCTTAACATTATTGACTGCCTGCAACTTTGATATTATTACAAATTACAAGCTTTTATTGGCTGTATAGTGAAGAAAGGTGCATGTTTGGTTGTCATCTTAACTTCATTATTAGTTCATGCATACTACAATATCGGTGGAAAACATGATATCAATATGACCCTTGAACTCAATATCAACCATATAGATATGGGTCAATATCGAATAATATCGAATAATATCGATATATTGCCCAAGCTTAACTAGGATCGGGACACTGGGACTAACATGACTACCGGGAACCCAGATACCACAACAGAAATGATATAAGCTTGACTAAAAGTATTTTTCCAATATTTCCTGAGGCAGTTCCTTTGGAATACGTCCAACTTGTTTTCAACTGATTTTGTAAATTTCCATGTTTCTGATCCATAGAGTACGACTGATGTGACATTGGTATAAACAATTCTAAGCTTGGTTTTTTTCTGATATATGTTTAAATCCTAAATTTGACTGAGTTGTTTAAAGTATCCTGTGCCAAGGAAATTCTCCTTCTAATGTCTTCCTCGGTACCTTCATCTTGAAACAATGTTGTGCCCAGGTACACAAACTTATTTACATCCTCTAGCCCACTGGTTGATACTGTTATTGCTGTTTCACTTTTATTGTTTATTATCATCTTTTTCTTCTTTTATTTAATTTTCAGTCCAACAAAAAGATCCAATTTCATGAAGTCGAGTTGTTTTACTTTATAGATTCTCCCTTGTGCTTGAAATTAAAGTGATATCGTCAGCATAGTCTGAATCTTCCAATGTTGTAAACATGTACCATCTTATTCCTAGTCTATGGTTGTCTGTAAATGTTTTCAAAACCCAGTCTAATGTCAGGATGAAGAGGAATCCAGACATTGCACCTCCTTGTCTGACTCCAGTAGTAATATTAAACCAGTCAGATAATTTACCATCAAAATATACAGGGCATTCACTACCTTCAAACCAATCATGGATTATGTGGGTGTATTTTTGTAGGATTTTGATTTTTTTCATTATTTTCCATCAATTATTTCTGTTAACACTGTCGAATGCCTTTGTAAAATCAACAAAGTTTAGATAACAGTGGTGCTCTCCATTCTATGCTCTGCTCAATTAAGAATCTTAAGTGAATATCTGCTCTGCTCTTCCACTTCTGAAACTGGCTTGTTCAACTCTCAGAAATATTGAAAATTAGATGGTCAATAAAATTAAACAATGTTGAATTATTAGAAAGAGTACATACCATACCAATAAGAAAGATTATTTATACAAGTAGAGATGGATTGGACATGTGCTAAGAAGAGATGACAATCATGCTGAGATTGCAGTCCTGGGCACCAGAAGGAAGTAAGAAAAGAAGGCAGCCCAAACTTACTTGGAGAAGGACAGTGGACAAAGAAAGAAAAGAGCTTGGATGGAATAGTTGGAAGGAAGCAACAGCATGTGCAAGAGACAGAAAGAAATGGAAAAAGCTACTTCAGGAAGCCTCAATCTCCAGTCAGGAGAGGAGAGTGGTTAAGTAATGGTAAGGTAAAAGTATCTTACCTTTTACACATATCGGCAAAGTGTTCTTGAAGCCAGCTAGACCTGGATAACACACTAATATGTTTGAGAGCAGGACTTTGGTTGCCATAGGTTACAACCATATGACAAAAGAACCCTAAAAAAGCACCCAGCATAAGGCGACCTGTGTGGACCTCAGGTTGAGAGAAAACTCTCTCAGTGCTGTGGAAGAAAATATTTGACAAATTACATAAAGCTCTAAAAACAATCAAATATGCCAATTGTGAAGATAGATGAAAATGCATTCATGCTCTTCAATGTGTTCAATGGAAATACATTTTTCTTAAATCTGCAAATATTTTGTTAAAATTGAGAAATAAAACTGAAACTATCCTCTATTACAGCAAAATCAAAAGAAGAAATTCCAGATAAACATCTCAAAGGTTGTTAAGTTTGCATCCTTTAATTTCAATACTCTATATCATCTGTACCATCAACAAATCCCTACTATAAAATGTAGGCTGTCAATTGATTTAATTGTGCTCTATGTGAAGAGCTCAATTGTATCTGTTGCATAATCTGATCACTACTGTCTATTGTGTCTTCAATGATTATTTAGGGTGACATGATCAATTGTGGCTTATTTACATAGAAAATGTAAGTTTAGTGTAAGTCACCATAGTTTCTTGATGTATTAATATAAAACACTTGATCCTCATGTAAAATAGCTGTTTAATTTTTCAACTATTTAGAGGTTGTAGCTTCATTATGATTCATCAGCTACAAAGATTACCTATTTTCTCATCAAAATATAAATATTTTTTTCAATAATTGATTTAATATAATAAAAATAATATCGGTGGCAACCATCGAAATTGATGTACATTAGTATATTTATCACGGGAAAAAGGATGTTCTTATCCAAGTAAACAAGTATGTGAATGTTTAAAAAATCCCCTCAATATTAGAGACTTTGTTTCCTGCCATGTAGGGCATCATACATACCTTTCCTTTACGATAAATATTGCACTAAAACTGGCAAGCATTGTTGTAGCAAAAACAGTGAGCACCTCCAGCCGCTCATACCTAAATGTATGAAAAAGAAAAAGACAATGAAAGATGTGAGGAATCAAAAGCATTTTACAAAAACAAATTTATTTCTTGAAACAAATGTCCATTACAAATGTTATCTTCCCACCTTGTCCTTTGTCTGCCTCTAGTTCTTCCTCCTGGCAAAGGGTAGTTCCAGTAAATAGAGGTTCAATGATTGGTGGTCCTCACTCTTCAACAACATTTTGTTACATCATGACAAATTAACGTTCAATCGATGAAGCTTATTAAAGGATATTTTGTTCAAAGTTACTGTCTTATAAATACTGGAGTGAAAAATTCTGACAAATTCTCTTTTGCCTGCAAAATATAGGGCTCTAAAGTTCTAAAAGTTCAGCATGTAACTGTGACATTATGATGGTCAATGTTACACGCAGAACAAATACCAATACGCTTCAATAACAGACATTAGCAAATATAGATATGACCATTAATGTGGGCCATGGTCACATGATAAAGCTAAACAAATAATTAACTCCCAAACCTGTGTGATATTCCATGAATGTTAAGCAATTTAATCTTAATATATTCGTGTTAGTGTTCCCTATTACATGCAGATCATTTTGCATACAAAAAATGTTGTAATAAAGTTTGTACCTACTGAACTATCATGAAGATTTAAAATATGGAAACAAGTGAAGCATAACCAATCAATTATCTGTGATAAACGACAAGGAAGATTATCATATTTTAAATTTTGAACATATTATAGTTTTGCCATAAAATGTCACTTTGGACCCCTAATGGAACTACCCCCTAGCAGTATGTTCTTTGCCTGGCCAGTGGATCTAGAGACCAAACTGTTTCAGCTTCATCACTTGATAATATGAATAAAATCATGACATGCATCTTAATCCATTGCTTACGACACTTTTATGTAGTGCACTTAACATATTTTATATCACATTATCTATAATAATGATCTATAAATGAGGCATTGTTTTAAATTATTGTACTTACAAAATTGATTGTACTTACCCAAATGAATATGCACTTGAAGGTCTTTGTTTTGAAACCCATACTGTAACAAGACATGTTCCCAATGAAAACAAATCAAAGAAAAGAAGCATGGTGTAGGCTGTTAATGCTGTGAAGGAAGAAACAAATTTGGTTATATATTTGTTTGTTGTCATTATCCAGCCCAATACAAGTAAATATACTGAATGTCATACATCACAATTAGATGACTCATAGTATGGATGATACACATCTGCGTTTGTAAGAATGTTCAGAACAAACAGTTTTAATTTCAAAATGAAGAAACGTTTACCTAAACAGTCAAGCATAAGCTTCACTTCCCGGAACATTCACATCCTTTCCAACCATACCAGCTAGCATTTAGATACAAGTGTAT
The DNA here is from genome assembly GCA_020152595.1 of Chiridota heheva. NCBI lineage: Eukaryota > Metazoa > Echinodermata > Holothuroidea > Apodida > Chiridotidae > Chiridota > Chiridota heheva. The sequence goes on along the minus strand of JAIGNY010001034.1, from coordinate 355,124 downwards.
CAACTAATAGAATTTTAACACAAATACAGACAGAGGCTAAGAATGAAAACTTCCCCTGCCCTCACCAAATATTTTTCAAACACCTCCTAAATACCCAACTTGCAAAAATACACAAATTCGGGCCAACGTAGCATCTCACTGTAACTGAATACTTGAAACAAAGGCACTGAAGCATTTCTGCAATGTTTTACTTCAAAAGCACTGAAACATTTCTACAATATTTTAGTTCAAAGGCACTAAAGCATTTCTACAATGTTTTACTTTAAAGGCACTGAAACATTTCTACAATATTTTACTTCAAAGGCACTGAAACATTTCTACAATATTTTAGTTCAAAGGCACTGAAGCATTTCTACAATGTTTTAGTTCAAAGGCACTGAAGCATTTCTACAATGTTTTAGTTCAAAGGCACTGGAGCATTTCTACAATGTTTTTAGTTCAGGTGTTTCAGTGGTATGCAGGCATTACTTCAAGATATTACAGAGCATTAAGATGCTCTATCAAAATTTAACTAAGTTGTTTAAGGATATGTCATATTTAATGAATCTCCTAAAAAGTAACTTCTAACGTATACTCTAAAAATAAGGGGTATGTGATTCATTCAAACAAATTTGTGTTTTTTCAATGCACATCAAACGTTTGAAAGCTAAAATCTATAACAGGACCAAAGGAAATTTCAAGTGCTGTAAATGCTGCAGATTGTTGCACTGCCTAAGGTGAATTGGATGAGACATCTGTGATGTATCAAGAAAAAAAATCTTCTTCATATGTAAAGATTTCTACATCAGCATACTACCAAGCATGTAACTAAGCATATCCAGCAAAAATCAGTAATGTATGGAGTAAACCACCAGCTGGGTACAATGCCTGACAAACTCTAAAAATGACTTTAAAACAAACCAGACACTTATTAAGAGAAAGAAGACATTCCAAAAGCACAAACAAACTCATCACATACTTTCAGGTGATACCGAATGAATTACAAACAAAACCAAAGGGAAACGATTGGATTTTTTAAGGACGAGAAGAGCTTAAAGGTTTATAGATATGTAGCAAATTCTCTATTGCAGAAAAGATTATCAAAATCTCAGCAGATCAATTCTTAAATTTTAAAAAGAGCACTTTCCATCTTTAAGTTATGGCTGATCAAAAGCTTGATCAATTTTAAATTTATACTAAATCTGTTAAGTATGACTGGGCAAACAGTTTAAAATATTTTATGTAACTCTTAATTTTTGTCTCTAATAAATCTCAGTCTCTGAAAATGATTGGGGTATTGTAAAGACCCCAAAATGTTTGGTCAGAATTTGCTGCACCACTTTAAAGACTTATGATAGACATTTTAAAAACAAAGAATTTAAAAAAAGAAAATACAATGGCAGTCCAGTAATTCACAAATTTGCATTTTACTGCACAATACTTTCAAAACACTGTAAATGGTCCATTTGTAACCAATTTTAATGAAATTTTTGATAATTTCACAACTTTAGATAGATTTTTAGCTAATGTAACCTCTGCACATCTATATATCCTTAAGAATATGGCAAATACATAACATGATAAGAACTACCATCATTAAGAGAACACCTATTACAATTAGCTTCAAAAAAGTCCTTTTCAAGATATTATGAAATAATCAACTTACCCATACTGTCTGTTGACTGGCACCATATCAATAGTATACTTATACAGAGAATACAAAATATACCAAGCACCACAATTCTGTAAGACTGGAAAAGAGAGTAATAAACATAATGTAAAACATATTTTCATAAATACAGGCACCTTTTTGAGTACATAAAGTGAAAGAATCCTTTATGAAACATGCTGGCAGAATATGATCCTCTTTGCACTACCTCATTTCAAAAATTCTTGCATTGATGAGAAATCTACTTTGTAACATAAAAATAATTTTCATAAAAAATGTTTTACTCTATGAAATGAATTATTACTTTATCTGATATCAAATCACAGTAACATAGAAATTATTAATAACACTGGTAAAGCTGTGTTTTTTATTAACTACTTTTGGCAACTGGTGAAAGGCTAGCGTGAATGCTTCTGATACCTATTTCATTTTCATAATTTTAATTGATCTCTTAACACCAACAAAGTGCAAATCTGCACAAGATATTACAACAGATATAAATACCTATTTTCTGATCCCATTTAAAAAAATTGTTTTCTTCAAGTACTGGCCTAAAATCTATCAGCAATTTTACAGATCTGGATTCTGGAATATAAATCTCATATGCTTTCATGTTGTCCTAGAGAGAAAAGCCCGACATGAATGATGAAACATGCCTGACATTAGAAAGCCATCATCGTGATATAATCTATTTCATACTTGTTCACTTAGGTTATAAGCAGGTAAATGTTAATAATTAGAATAAAAGATATTTTCCAAAATATTTTTCCCTTCAGAAATTACAATATTATTTTGGCCCATTGAATATGTACAAATATTAGTATCATCATCAGGTGTCTGTCAATCATCTACTGCTTTATCTTTCTGATACTGTGATAGATCACACAAAGCCCACAAAGCCCTTCACTTTATGACTATGAACATTAAACATGGCAATATTCTTTTGTCTTACTTGTCTCTCAGACAAGACATCTCTGATTTCAGAGATAAGCCTTGAAATTGCATTTTGGGGTGGTCTTGCAAATGGTTGGATTGTACTGTACACAAATTCCTTCCCACTGTCTGAGCCTGTCATGGATGCCCTTTGTCGTAAATCTGCACGAAAAAAGAAAAGAAAAAAAAAAAGAGATCATATAATATGAGGATAAAAGGAAAAAATTGTTGGGAATTTATTTCCCAACTCTGGTCAAATTTTATGTAAGAAGTGTGGCTTTAAATTAGATCTTATTTTTCACTATGCATGAAAGATATTATTTGAAGATATCAAATACTGTTCTCTATGCAAATTATAGGCCGACGCCTAGTCAGTATAGTTTGGAGAAAGAGGAATACAAATCAAACTTACATCTTCAATTCTGGTTGATTCTGTCCAGACCAAAAATGTAGCAGACGCTTGTCAAAAATCACAATGTCAACCTTTGAAAAGGGAGACACCAATTTGGCTGCTCTTTAATATTTACTACTTAATTAGGCTAACCTAGGTACAATTAACTTTAAACACAGAGACTGCACCCGTCACAATTAAGGAGCAAATGCTGCCAAGGCTGATCAGGAGAACAGCTCTGGTTCATGTTTAGAATTAGCATCAAGACTAAATAATCGTTCAGGATTTTTTATAGTTTAGCTCTTATATTAAAGAATATGTTTATATACATAAGCACTGCCAACAATGGCTATTTACAACTTAAGGCAGGACTTAATCAAGTCCACTAAGTACATCGTAATATAAGCTTGAACCGTTACTGCCGCTCAAATAATACAACTAGATATCAAAATCACCGTAAGCAGGTTGAATAGGACCACTACTAGTCACATAAATTAAACAAATAAACTGAGCAGGCACTTATTGCTTGTTACACGGATCAACAATCAAGACATTGTTGAATAAAATACAGGCTTAAGGCTTAGGAATTTACTTAAAATAGAGCCTAAGCTAGCATTAATCAGGCCTAAAGTTACGCTACGGCAAGCCTATGCCAAGGAAATGCAGTAGTGCTCCGTTAACGTCCAAGGGCAAAAGATGTTTTAAGATGCTGCTAAAAACCGATGTAGGCTGAAGAAAATAAAAGGCGCCATCACATTCATATGATACATCACATTGATACAACAGACTTCCGTGGTGTAGTGGTTAGTGCTTTGTCCTCTAACCCGCACGTTCCGGGTTTGTATCCCGGTGGGTCTGCAACCAGAGAGTTCACAACTGGTTATCAAAGGCCGTGGGCGTCTTGATGTAATGTCCAGCACTGGATGCTTTTGGGATGTTAAACCTTGCTATGTTATGCTATATTAAATCATGTACACTAACTCCCAAACATATTGGTACATAGTGTTAGACAGGGGCCTAGGAAGAGTTACTTCTTGAGTAGGTGGAGGGGGAGCGTGGCAGAGCACCCCAAATTTCCAGATCACAAGTGGACAAATCGCTCTTGTAAACTAAGTTCCATCACTGACATTGCTGATAATTGAATAATCTTCTTCAAATTTTTGAGAAATTTCGTTATTTTGGAGTAGGTTTCTTCTATTTTTAAGTGGGGGTAAGTTTGTTCATTTTCGGGCACTTTCATTAAAATGTCAGTGCATTAATTAAGTTTTAGGGAAATTTTGTTCCTTTTTGGGAAATTTTGTTCCTTTTTGGGAAATTTTCTTCAATTTTGAGAATTTCTTTGTCAATTTTGGAGAAATTTGTTGACAAATTTGACCAAAATTCTAAATAATTTGACCAAAATTTCCTTCAGGTTTTATTTTCGGGAATTTTTCTTCAATTTTAGGGAATTTCATTTCATTTTCGGGTATTTTCCTTAAAATGTCAGTGAATTGTTTCTCAATTGGAGGTATATTTTCTACATTTTTGGCAATTTTATTCCCTTTTTGTTCATTTTTGGGATCATTTTCTTTAATTTTGTGAAAATGTGTCCATTTTTAGGAAATTTGTTGACAAATTTGATTTAAATTTCACATAATTTTACCAAAATAAAGTTTAAGTTAATATTTAATTTTGTGAATTTTTTTTCGATTTAAGGGAAATTGCATTATTTTCTGGTACTTTCCTTCAAATTTTGGTGAATTGTTTGTCAATTTATGTGAAATTTCTTTCATTTTAAAGCAATTTTCTTTCATTTTGAAAACATTTTTGGGAAATTTGTGAACAAATTTGACCAAAATTTGAACTGATTTTAACAACTTTTCTTTCAATTTTACCAATTGTTTCAATTTTATGTTAATAATTTTCCAATTCTACCTCCCAACCAGGAAGCCTGAAATCCTCTCAGGCCATATTAGCTTTTTTTAATGTTTTAACAGACCCCTCCCCAAAGTTCCTGTTGAACAGGTACTGTTCCCCAAAAAAAAAAAAAAAAAAATTGTGATACTGAAAAGCAAGCAACATCCCTCTGAAAAATCACATGCACCTAGACCCTAATTCAGAATATTTCCAGTTGCAGTTGTAGAGGCTAGAGAGAAATATTTCTAATATCATGGTCTCATTAAGATTCAAACAAAGAAAATTGACAATTTTTTTCTGTTCATTCCAAATTATGAAATTCTCTGAAGAGAAGCTGCAAGGTTGACACATGTAGTATGTACTAGCACCTGTATTTATAAGATAGGCATATGGACATTTGGTATAGACCTACTGTTCGTGGTGGGCTCTCACACAGCGTATCGTACAAAGTTAGGCCTTACTTGCAAGAAATTGGCCTTTGCTGATTACTTTAAAAAGAAGTAGGTTTCAGGCATTTACTTGACTAGGCAAGGTGATATAAACACATGATAATCAGATTTTGTGAACATCTCCTTTGAAAGCATAAATAATAAATTATTGATTTGTATTCCACTTTTAGGCATATGCCAGAGAGAGCACACGTAAGTCACAATGATTTGTTTTCAGTGTGTACCTGATGAATTTGCCAGAATGGAAAGTGGATGAACACAGGGTATTAACACCCTGCTCTTTTCGAGAAGTGTTCAGAGAACCAGGCAGGAGGTGAAACTCCTACCATCGGGACCGTTGGCTTTATGTCCCCTCTGAAAGACGGTGAGCGCCACCCAACCATTGGCCACTTTTCACAAAGGTCGGGTGGGGGAGAATATATTATGGAGGAGAAATGTTTTCAATTTTACAACCAACGTTTGGAATATGACAACCATGCTGGGAAGCCACAGTTGGTAAAATCCTAGTTCAATTTTGGCAGAATGAAAGTTTGGTGATTCGGGTACTGTACCATGTATGTTGCAAGTTTGGTTGAATTGCATTGCAATTGTATGCAGATGTACAGGTAACCACGATTGCCTGTTACTCTATTGTTTAATGAAATAAATATCTCACTCAGTATGCCCTAATGCTACACACTACTTGCAATACTGAGTGAGACAACCTAACACAAACTTCCATTGAGATTCTAATTTTGACCTATCATACGACCAACACTTTTACAAATCATGATGGCAAAACCATTAAAAATAGTACTGACGAGCTACTAATTTGATGACAATAATATTGTAAACTTATTAAATACATTTTTATCTCCTTATATACAACAAAAAAGAATGAAATTGAATGATTTTCGGAGCTAACAACTTTGTCCGTCCGACTCGAGAAGGGCGTCCACAAGTAACACGCAGCTCAGGCCAGATAACGCAAGTTACCAGCGCGAGATTAAGTTTATATCACAAATTACGATGGAAGAGCATGTTTGATATGCAATAAAATATCATTTGAGCGAAATAAATCACATGTGGCGAAACGGTCAAAAAATATTTGGGAAAAGAATTTAGGCCTATAGGCCTACAGCTAAAAGAAAGTCTAGCTTAGTCAATAATTGTTCTTCAGGCAGTTAATGCATATTTGTTTTAATGAATTTCATGTCCATGTCGTGATGCTCATTACATAAGTGTAGGAACGGGGAGGGCAGGGGGAATGTGCCCCACACAAAAATGAAAAAAGTGCCCCTTTTGAAAATGAACTTTACCTCAATTACTGTCAAAGGTGCGAGAATTTGTGGCGGAATTTGCAGACGCTTTCAAACAAATATTACAAAAGTGCCTTTTTAAAATGAATACTGCTTGGGCTCAGAGATTTTATCTACTGGGTGGGGTCTTCATCTATCTAAAAAACTGTTTTGTCAATTAAATTGTAGACCTGTAACAAAAAAAATTGTACAAACAAAATTCATTTATTTTAGCTCAATAATTGCCATACTCCTTACCCTGGACCAATTCAGCCTCATGACGCATACCAACATGAAAAGTGGGTGGAATTTTCGTACCAAAAGTGGGGCAAAGTCAAAAGTTTGGGGACAAATTCATGCTAAGTTGCAGAAAATAATCTTACAAAAGGTACAGCTTCAGGAACAGTGTAGGGGCGGGGTGACCTTTCTTTTAATTTCCCTCTCAAATCCCGCCTGTGTACATGACGGTGACCAATATTGTTAATATTTTCGTTTACATTCACCATGTGGTATATGTTACGTATTGTTGTCAGAACTCGTTCATACTTTCAACATCCAAGCTTTGTTATTATTGGTACGCATGCTAGTTGTTCGATTTAGTGGTGTACACCCGCGGATTCTTTTAACGATTGGACATTCGCAGTGTTTTCAATTAATTAGGTAGGCCTAGGCCTACAGACACTTTAACGCTTTGTACAGTAAACCATCGTGGAGAAGGATCAGTGAAATTTCTTATTTTACCCAATATACAACAGCCATTGAGGTTGAAAACGTAGGTGCCTATTAAAATTGAGGCTTTTTTAGTATGTTCATGCTATTTTTACAAATTTTAACTTATAATTACAAAAGGCAACAGCCACAAATTCGTCGCAGAAAGGCTTATTTTATTTTTAAACCGTGCGTCGTCAATATTCGCTTACACTATTAAGTATTATGTTGAGCAATGTAAACGTTTTCCACGTTGTAATTTGCACATCTACTTCTGACTGTGTACAGCCGATGAATATGGCTAGCAGTAGTACAGTACACAGTCATATCATATGTTATCTCACTATGTAACGTTAGGCTATGTCAGTAGGGCCTAGGCCTATGTACAAACCTGCAACAACATTCGCAGATTTCGATGCGACGTTACCGATGTCCATGGAGTTGTCGTAAGCATCGATATCAACGTGAACAGCTCCGGAACGCCATGAAGGGTGTCCATTGCTTGATAATCTTGCAGGAATATCTACGTGATTCATATTTTAAAATACACCGTTAACATGGTGCAAAAAAAGACAACAATGTAACGTTAATACACTTCATCATGTTATCTCCACGTCGTACAAACTACAGTAGCCTAGCCGCGCCGTAGGCCTAGCGCATATAGCCTGTCCTAATCTAAAACTTGTTTACCATCCGGGAACTTTACAAGCGCTGGAACGTTGGTAGGAACATTGCGGGGAAACTTTACGTACGCATACTACGCATATTGTGCTGGATTGATTATCAGTAAGCAATGTAAAATGGCTTATTCTGACCTGTATTATTATTAATTTCGCATAAAACGCTTTAATTTAGTAAATTAGTCAAGTTTCGCAAGTAAACAAATCTTGAACTTTGCATGAGTTTTTAACCAAGGCCAGTATTAGCGTTCACGCATAAAAATACGGATCAGTCATTAGTCGCTGTAAAAACTCTTTCGGCGATTGTAATCCAACTATTAGACCTCTAAGAAATGCTTTAAATCACCTGTTTATACCTTATGCAACCAGCCACTAAAACATGTCAACTCCCACCCATACCTAGGTGTTGAAATTGATAATAAACTTAGATGGGATAAACATATACATAACATAACCAAGAAAGCTAACTCTATACTTGGCCTTTTAAAACGTAACCTCTCAAACTGTCCCACCGACGTTAAATCCACTGCTTATAAAGCTCTAGTCAGGCCAGTACTTGAGTTCCACGCCAGTGCACCACAACTGGTTATCAAAGGCCGTGGACATTGACTTGGTTGTCGATGTTATGTCTGTCCGTACGTCGTACCTGTGTACTCGTCCGGGTCGTATTAAGCGTTTCGTGATAGCATTGTTTCTATCATAACCGATTACGCAGGTGACGACCCCGTCATTGTAATTGTGTGTTCACTCGTCGTCGTCGTCGTCGTACTTGAGTACGCATCTGCAGTCTGGGACCCCCATCACCAGTGCGATGTGGATAAACTTGAATCTATTCAGAGGAGAGCAGCCAGGTTCTGTATGGCAGACTACTCTTATGAATCTAGTGTAAAAAACATGCTTTATAAATTAGATTGGCCCCTGCTTAAAACAAGAAGATGCAACACCCGGCTACATATGCTATATGAAATCAATAACAATCTTGTCGCCATCAATAAAGATGAACTTATCCCCACCGTCAGAACTTATACAAGAAATAATCATGACCAAATCATGCTTCGTCGTTTTGAGCATAGCTTTGGCATTTCTGGCAACGCTTTGGATTGGCTATCATCATATTTTAATTGTCGGACTAACCATGTCCATGTTCCTGGAGCTGACTCCAACACTGTAAATCTTGAATATGGGACCCCACAAGGCTCTGTTTTAGGACCTTTGTCATTCACACTTTATACTATCCCAATAGGTGACATATTGCGGAAGCACAAGATCGAGTATCACATATATGCTGATGATATACAGATTTTCTTAGCCTTTAACCCTAAAGTTCCACTCGATGCTGAATGTGCTTTATTCAAACTGACCTCCTGTGTGCAAGATATCCAACAGTGGATGATTGCAAACAAACTTAAACTTAATGAGGACAAAACAGAGTGTATCATTTTCTCTTCATCAAATGCTAGTAAAGCCCTTGAGAACCTCAAGTTTGTTTTTGGCAATACTTGCATCTCACCAGTCACTGCAGTTAAAAATCTGGGAGTTGCTTTCGATAATAGAATGTCAATGGACAACCATGTGACACAACTTAGTAAAACAATTAATTATCACATTAGAAACATTGGCAAGATTCGTCGGTACATTGACGTTGAAACCTGTCATTATGTTGTTCGATCACTCATCCTATCACGTTTGGACTACTGTAATTCCCTTTTGAATGGTATTACCATGAAAAATGTAAATCGCCTACAGAAACTCCAAAATAAAGCTGCTAAGCTTATCTTCAGGAAACGTCGTCGTGATCATGCCTCACCCTTGCTCAACAAATTGCATTGGCTCCTGTGTCACAGCAATTTTATACAAAACATGTGTTATTGTCTACAAATCCCTGATACATCAATCACCTGAATACATATCCAACAGTCTGAAACTTTATACACCAGCACGATCCCTTCGCTCCTCTTCTGAAAACTTCCTGACTGAACCCAGAACTAACACCAAAGCTGGTTCTAGGGCTTTTTCAGCTGCAGCACCCCATGTTTGGAACTCTTTGCCTTCACACATTCGCCATGCCAGTTCACTTGGACAGTTCAAAACACGTCTTAAGACTTTTCTTTTTTAATCATGTATTACTTACTGAACTTTGGG